>VWZF01004608.1:57605-162223 GCA_013396755.1 Sclerurus mexicanus | reverse complement strand
CTCTGACGGCAGCGGAGCCGCCCTGTTAATTCAGAGTACCGGCTCAGCGACTCCCGCCCGCCAGCGGCAGTGAAACCCGAGCGCGGCGAGTTCCACCCCCTCCGGCATCGGTGAGCCCCCCGGGTCTGTAGGTTCATAGTGAGACCCGCCCTCTTCCAGCAGCGTGGCCCCCCTGATCAGTGCTCTCTGGTGAGAACTGCCCCTCAGCAGCACCCCCTCCCGGCTAATGTTCCCAGGCAGGAGCCGCCCTTCAACAGCCCCCACCCCCGGCCAGAGCATCCCCTGGCCTGTGCCTCCCCTGGTGGAGGCTGCCCCCTCGGCAGCACCCCCCACCGGGAGTTAGCATTTCCCAGCACAGTGTGTTTCATGTTCCACATCACATCCTCATCGCCAAATTATGTTCCAGGGAGAACAGGGGTCCGAAGGGATGTGGAAACGGAAACTGAAACTGAGACACTGTAGAAAACTTAACCCAAACAGTCGTTTTATTACCAAAAGTGGCCAAGTAAACAGGAAAAAGAACCCGAGAGAGAGAAAAGAGAAAATAAGCCTCCCAAGTGCCAACACCCAAATTGCCCAGGTGACCCCCATGGAGTTGTTTCACTAACCCCTGGAATGCCCAGACTTCCTGGGCAGTGGCTGCCTCCTCAAGGGTCAGCTGGCTCACAGGTGACAGCGGACATCCTTGCCAAGGCAATGTTGTCCTGTCATGTGAAGCAAGCGAGCCCCCAGGAGCGAGCCATCTGCCTTTTATCTCATTGGCCAAAATGACGTTTAGCTGAGCGGTGTGGCCAGTGCCGCCCAAGCAAAGGTTTTTGGCACCTCCCCCTAGTTATGTAAGTGGGACCGTCTTGCGCCTGTCTGTGGGCATTGGCGTCTGTGTGATATGCTCCAGGGCGTCTTTATTTAAAGGGTCTGGGGGCTTACTTCCTCCTCCTCCTCTTCTCTTTCTCCTTCAAGTGCCCTTGGAGGGCCGTTAGCCAATTGTGAGAGCCTAATTAGTTTTAGTTTACACAGAAATAACTCCTTCAAGGCCAAAGACTGTCTTTATCGGCCTGTTTTCCTGTAACTTGGCAGGAGAAAACACAACTTCCCACAGGTGGCTGGGCCAAACACAGATCAAAAATATCAGCATCTAATTCTACCCGAATACACTGTCTGTCTGTCCATCTCTCTCGTTCTCTCTCTCATTCTCTCTCTTTTTCTTTCTTGTGCTTTTTAAAATTTATAATTCAACCTCAATGTGGAGGAACTTGTGAGACTTCTGAGCAGAATGTAAATGCAGACTTTTACATCTTCATTTCTTTTGTTTTGACATGACTTCATGAGTTCATAACAAAAACTTGTTTGTTATGTGTAACATGTACGGCTGCTGTTCTTCTTCACAAAGCCTGTATCTCTGCTGTGTAAGATTTCCTTACTAGCAGTAGATTACAATGATTTAAATATTTTTCTGCTGCTTATTCTCTGATCAACTATGCCTAATGCTTCTTAGATCAATGTATGCTGAATCAAGAGATTACTGGGAGGTTAAATTGTGAGTTGTGGGCCAAGCTTTTGTCCTGGTGCTTGGGTTTTCACCTGTAATTTTTTACAGATAGTACTTTCGAATTCTGTCTTGAGCATTTTTTGTGCTGTCTCTTCTGTGTGTGATAGGCTTAGATAAATGCTATATTGTAATACTGATAGTAACAAACAGCTATTGTACTCTGCTCTCCAGAATGAATGTCTGCTGTGTTCTGTAATTACTCGGGGGTAAAAGAGGACACTTGAGTTCTTAAAGCAAGCCATTTTCTGCAGCTTTTCTGGGTAAGTCATCCAGGCTGTAGAGAGGGCTTGTGTTGTCACTTCATGCAGAAGAGTGTGATACTGGTTTATTCCAGTTTACTCTTCTCAATTTGTCTAGCAGAGGCCTTCCTGTAATGAGACCTCAACACAAATTTATGTTTCATTGTTGGTTTTGGGAAGGTGTGTGAGGTGGAAAGTAGGATGTAATATTGCCAATAAGAAAGCTGTAGTTTAACCCCTCCTTAACTCAAGCTGGGACTGAGTGTATATTCCTGCCTTATTCTGACCCTGTGTCTTACTGATGTGTGGTTTCATATGGAAAAGTTCTGTATTAGGGAAGTTGAGCATCAAGGCTTTGGGCTCCTAATCTTCAGTGGATGTTGCTAGTCACTTTTTGCTCAGTAACTGTTGTATACAGATAACACACACAAAAGGTNCTCTCTCTCTCTCTCTCCCCCCCCCCCACACACACACACACTCACACCCCCGACATCTCTGGCAAAAGGGTAATTTGTGGTGGTATTCTTTCTCTCTGCTTCTAAAAAGTTAATCTCTGCATTTTTCCAATCTTTCCTTATTCCCTCTCTTTTTCTCTCTCTGCATCTCTTAGCAATTAATTAATAAAAAAATCAGTTTTTGGAATAAACGGATAACTTGGTTTGAGTTTTAATTTTGTTGGGGAAAATATTCGAATCTGAAGTTCTTTCTGCAATATTCAAGCAGATTGTAACAGTAACTGTGCAACAGCATGATGGATCCATCTTCCCAGAAGCAGTCAGAGGGTGTTCAGTCCATACATTCCTTTGGTACCTTAAATCTGGGGCATTTATTTCTGTAGTACTTTGAGCTGAAAAATAGCATGTGGTGTGGAGGAAGGGAAGAATGGTTTTTGATGGCATTCATATCATCTATGTAATAGCTGGAAATTTGGAGTTCTCCATTCTAGTGCCGTGTTTTTTTCCTTAGCTGTTGCTCTGTGCAAGAACTAATGGGCATCCATATGGCATGATAGATGCCTTACAGAGACCAAAATGAATATCTCATCATGCGTCTCAAAAGATAATGTGTACTCTACTAAGTAGCTTTTTTACAGCAAGTAGCTTAGCTTCCTGAGAATCTCAGCTTCCAAGTATTTTTCTCTGTGAGGGAGAGGGGACCTGAGCTTCGGGCTCTGCAGCTGAGAAATTTACATAATCTAATTCTTGCTCACCAACCTGGGTTGTAAAGATAAGCTGTAGATCTGATTCTAAAATCTTTTATTTACTTGGGCTATCAACTGTACTTTTTAGGGTTTTGATAGTATTTGCAGGCTTTGGCAACCTAGCAGCCGACTCAGAGGTAAAAGAGCTGTGTTGTGATGGAGTGTTGAGTGAGACTTTTTTGATTTTGTTAGTTTGCTTGATTGTTAGGTGGTGTGGGGTGTTTTTTTGGTTTTGTTTCTTTTTCTCCCCATCCTGAAATATTCCTGGAAATAGCATCTTCCTTGTCAGACTGCTTTGTGACAAGGTGAAAACACAGAGTGCACTCCCTGTCTGTGATGTCTAATCACAGCAGCACTGAAGTGCTGGTTTAGTTATCTTGGTAAGTTATTGATGATAGGGTTGGAAATCCTATTCCTTGGGGAATGGATGCGGTTTTAACAAAGAAGAAACTTTGGTGTTCACTAATGCAGGGAATTTGAAGGCATACAAAACTAGACTGCTCCAATAGGTGGTCATAGACCCTTAAGCCAGTAGACTGGTTCTTCAGAATATTTTCTTCTGCCTTGCTTCTCCGATAGGGGAAATACAAGGTTTGACAGGGCCAGTGGATAATTTTTCATACATTGGTCCCTGCTTTTTCCAGGCATCCATGGGCAGGGAAGCATCGTTGCTCTCATGAGGGTGCTGACAGGAACAGGCATTGTAGTGTTCTCCCTGTCACTGAGCACCGTGAAAGGGGTATGATGGAGGGCACTGGGAGACAGTGCTGTACAAGGTGTATTCCCTTCACGTGGACTGTCACTTTCGAGTTGTTGTTTGAAGTCCCTTCTGACAGGAGTTGAGGGTATTGTGTTAGGGCACTTCTGATCTCTCCTGTAGAGATGATGCTTTTTGTGATCAATGTTAGAGGCAGCTGATATGGCCATAGGGGCATATATGAGCTGCAACTGTTGCCTCTAAAGATGCCTCTGCTTTTATTTTAGATAGTCAAAGGCTGACCCTCGCTTTAGGGTTTATGATTCATAAATACTTCTTTCTGTTTTGATTGATTTAATCCTGTAAGTTAACAAAAGAAATGGATAAGGCTTTTTAATAGAACACAGACTATGATGTCTGGATTTACATACTCTGAAGCAAATACCTCGGGCAGCTGTTATAGTTTTAAAATCTTTCATGGATTTCTTTTTTTTGTCCCTTACCAACACAGTGGTTTGGGAATTGGAAGCCAGAACAAGATGGCTTGTTGAAGCCCAGCCTCATCTCTGCCTGCTCCCAGAGCCAGCTAACTGTCTAAAGCCTAAACAAAGGAATAGCTAATAGCTTTGCATTCCAACGTGTTGACTGGGGAGAGGACTGGGGGAGGTGGAGAGAGAGGTTTCCTGGTGCTCCCTACGCTTTTGTCCTCTTGTCTGCTGGGTGCCCAGCTGCAGCTTGCTGGGCTGGTGGAAGCACTGGGAGGGGGGTCCTGCCTCGCCCCTCAGCTCTGCACGGCCTGTTCTGTTCTTCGGAGAGAACAATCACCACTGCCTGGATTTGCTACAGGTTCATTGAGGGGCCGGCGCCATCTGCAGAGGAGTTGCTAACCGCCAATACTTTTGGACAAAAGACGGTGAGACAGTCCTTATACTGCCCGGGAGAAAGGTTTCAGCCCGTCCCTGTGGATTCCATTTCCATGTGAGCTTCGGAACCAGCACCCCTCCCTACCCCTGTTTTTGCCTCGCCAGAGCCCGTGAGTGAGTCTCTGCAGCCCTTGCCTCCTGAGGCACAACATCGCCTCCTGCTGTTTATAAACAAAACTGCAGCGAAGGGACAGAGATAGGACTTGATTTGTTTGAACATTTTGGTTACAGTGTTGCTGTTTGTTCTGTTCTGGCTTTTTGGCTGTACATTTATATATGTATGTATTTGTAGTAAAGAACTGTTATCCTTTTCTCTACATTTTCTGATTAAAGTCTCTTAATTTCAAAGGTTGTGGTGGTTTTTGAGGAGAGGCCCCCTTCCTAGTCCAGAAGGATTCCTCACGTTTCTTGATTGACATCTTAGTTTCTTTTTAAACTGAGACAAAATTGGCACCCAGCATGAGGCCTGAGCAAAGAAGGATAACAGTTCTCGTGTAATCATGTGTGTATTGAATTTAGGGTTTATACACACAGTGCTGTACAATATACTTGGTTTTGTTGGTACAGAATCATGCAAAAAGGCCTGCTGGGCTTAAGTCTTCTTCACAAATTGGTTAGTAAAACTCAGGTAGCTGCGATTATTATTGGGTTCTTAATATGGATTTATAATGTTATGAATTCAACATCTGTTGGTCTCACTTGGAATGTGTTCTCAAGGTTGTACTCCTGCCCTGGTCTAAACTGTTACCTCTGGGTTTTTAATGATAATGGTACTCATCCTTGGGGAGAAACACAGTACTCGTCCTTGGGGAAAACACATTTTCTCCCAATCCTTCACCCATTCCTCCTTCAGGTCTGCTACAACAGCTTTTGGGAAGCTTAAATTTTCTCTAGGTGCTAGAGATGTGTTACTGTTTGTGGTTTGTCTGCAAGTTTGTGTCATTATGGACTATCTTATGCATGAAACTAGGGCCAGGGTTTTTTGAGAATACATCCAGTAGCCCATCCTAGGGGTGGGAAACCTTGGGTGGCATGGGTTGTGGGAGACCACAGGTAAGTTCTTAGGAAATTGTTCTGCTTCAATGACATAGAAGTTCACTCTTGAACAACTCCTAAACCCCATGAAAATAATTAAATCTGTGAGGGAGAAATGCTGTGGTAGATCCATGGAGAGGCAACTCATAGTTGCATGTGGGGCCCTGGTAACTGCCTACTGAAAAGTGTTTGGTATGGTGCAGCACCTCCAGAGGTAAAAGGAAGAGAGTAAAATGCCTGATGTTATGGTGACTCAGAATGTGGCTAAACCAAGACAACAGTCCAAGACAATGGAAGTTGCCCCTATCCAAAAAAGAAAATATAAGACCAAATCAGTTCACCCAGTGCATGATGATGGAGGAGTGACACCTTCACAGATAGACCCAGAACCAGAGATCATTACTGAATTGCTGTCATTTGACAATTTTCATGGTTTGCGGAAGGATGTTACTTGATGCCTGGGTGAGCCCATCCTGACTTGGTTAATCTGAGTTTGGGACCTTATGGGTGAAAGCTTACAACTTGATGGCACTGAAGCCAGGTTTTTGGGATATCTGGACAAGGATGTGGGTATCGAACAGGTATTTTTGAGGGAATGTGTGACTTCTAATGAGTATAAGAGAGAAGTTTGTATACAGAGACATCCTGCAGGAACATCATTGTAAGATGACTTGGAAGACTATAGAAGAAGGAATCCTACACCTGAGAGAAACGGCAGGGTTAAAAGTGCTTTTTGGAAGCGATGGGCAACCCAATAGCGATCCAGACAAGGTCAGGTGAACATCACAGATGTGGTGGAGCCTTTCATGCCAGGGGCCAGTCGTATACTCCAGTTTCCTGGCATCCATGCATTCTGAGGAAAAGCAAGAGACATTGGGCTCTGTAACTAGTAAACTCAGGAATGGTCCATGGCCTGCTACAGACCTGTATCTCTGCTGTAGAGGCATTGCTTGAGAGTCTCAAGGTACTAACTACAGAGGTAAAAGATGAGCAGAGAAAACTTAGAAGGGAGATTAAGGAAAGTTTCTTTGTGGCACCAGAGTGAACCAGAATCTCTGAGGTCAGAGGCAGACACCCCCCAGCTAGAGAAAGTGGACAGGTCCCGTAAACTGAGCTGTGGTATTTCCTGGTTGACCATGGAGAAGATATGAGATGGTGGGACAGCAAACCTACCTGTGCCCTAGCAGCCCAAGTCCAAGAATTGAAGGAGAGCAAAAAAAGGAATTCAGTGAGAGTTAAGTGCAATGCCAGTTTCCCATGAGCAAGGACCTGACCCGTTAGACGGTACCTCCCAAATGTATTCACAGTGAAAAAGCCATGATTGCCGTAACCAAGATCAGTGTTAGAGGGGCCCTGCCTCTAGCCCGGTAGAGGCATGGGACAGCCATGTCTATTGGACTGTGTGGATCTGATGGGATATAGATGTGCCTTTGGAATAGCCACTGTGGAGACAGAGGAGATTAAACAGTTGAATTGATTGTGTGGTCTCTCAGAGAGTCCTGCTGTTGGACTGCTGAAGGTTGAGGAACAGCAGGTGTCAATTGCCACCATGACATGCATTGTCAGCAATACCAAATGAGCCATGACTGTAATCCCTATCCATAAGATGATCCATGAACTGGAGAGCCAAGGGGTGGTCAGTAAGACCCCTTCAACCCTTCAACAACCCCATTTGGCCTGTGCAGAAGTCTGAGGGAGAATGGAGGTTGACTGTGGACTATTGTGGCTTGAATGAGGTTATTTCACTGCCGAGTGCTGCTGTGCCAGGTGTGTTAGAACTTCTGTGTGAACTGGAATCCAAGGCAGCAAAGTGGTACACCACTATTGACATTGCTAATGTGTTCTCCATTCCCGTAGCAGCAGAGTGTAGGCGACAGTTTGCCTTCACCTGGAGGGGTGTGCAGTACACCTGGAACCAGTTGCCCCGGGGGTGGAAACACAGTCCCACCATCTGTCATGGACTGATCCAAGCATCACTAGAGAAGGGTGAGGCTCCTTAACGTGTGCAATACATTGACAACATCATCAGAAGGGAGGACACAGCAGAAGAGGATTGACAAAGGAAAGAAAATCATCCAGATTCTCCTGAGAGCCAGTTTTGCCATCAGAATAAGGCTAAGGGAGAGATCCAGTTCCTGAGAGTGAACTGGCAAGACAGATGTCATCAGATTCTTGCAGAAGTCATTGACAAGATCACAGCATTATCTCCACCGACCATCAAGAACGAAATGCAGGCCTTCCTGGAGTGTCATAGGTTTCTGGAGGATGTATATCCCAGAATACAGCCAGATCATAAGCCCTCTCTCCTTGGTGACCCATAAGAAGAATGATTTCCACTGGGGCCCTGAACAGCAGCAAGCCTTTGAACAGATTAAGCAGGAGATTGCTCACACTGTAGCCCTTGGGCCAGTCAGGACAGGACCAGATATGAAGAATATGCTCTACTCTGCAGCTGGGAATAATGGTCTTTCCTGGAGCCTTTGGCAGAAGGTGCCTGGTGAGACTTGAGGTCGACCACTTGGATTCTGGAGCTGAGGCTACAAAGGATCTAAAGTCAAATATACTCCAACAGAGAAAGAGATCCTAGCCACTTATGAAGGAGTTCAAGCTGCCTCAGAGGTGATTGGCACAGAAGCACAACTCCTCCTGGCACCACGACTACCAGTGCTAAGGTGGATGTTCACAGGACAGAGTGCTTCCACACATCATGCCACTGATGCTACCTGGAGCGAGTGGATTGCTTTGATCACACAGCATGCCTGTATTGGAAAACTGAATTGCCCTGGGATCCTGGAAATCATCATGAACTGGCCTGAAGGGGAGAACTTTGGTCTAGCAGATGAAGAGGAAGAAGAGCAGGTGGTACATGTGGAGGAAGCTCCACCATACAATCAATTTCCAAAACAGGAAACATGCTGTGCCCTTTTCACTGATGGTTCCTTTTGCACTGTAGAGACCAACCAAAAATGGGAAGCAGCCATACAGAGTCTCACATGACCAGTTGCAGAAGGTACTGAAGGAGAAGATGGGTGAGGTCAGTTTACAGAGCTCAAACCTGTCCAGTTGGCCCTGGACGTTGCTGAATGAGAGAAGTGGCAAGGCTTTACGTCTACATCGACTCATGGATGGTAGCCAATGCACAATGTGGGGATATTTAGACTGATGGAGGAAGGCAAATTGAAAACACAGAGAGAAACCCATCTGGGCTGCTGATATATGGCAAGACATTGCTGCCTGAGTAGAGAAGCTGACTGTGAGAGTCTGCCATGTAGATGCATACATGCCCAAAAATCAAGCCAGTGAGGAACATCGCAACAACAAACAGGCAGACTGAGCTGCACAGGTTAACGTATTACAGATAGATCTAGACTGGCAGCATGAGGGGGAGTTGTTTCTGGCTCAACAAGCCCATGATGCCTCAGGCCATCACGGCAGAGATGCCACCTGTAGATGGGCATGAGACCGAGGGGTGGATTAAACCATGGGCATTATTTTTTGGGTTATCCATGACTGTGAGACAGGTGCTGCCATTAAGCAAGCTAAGAGAATGAAGCTGCTGTGGTATGGTGGACATTGGGATAAGGATAGGTATGGGGAGGCCTGGCAGGTTGATTACATCACACTGCCACAGACCCACCAAGGTAAGCACTATGTGCTAACCATGGTGGAAGCAACTACCAGATGGCTGGAGACACACCCGGTGCCTCATGCCACTGCCCAAAACACCATCTTAGGCCTAGAAAAACAAGTCATTTTGGTTTCTTTTAAACTGAGAGAATGGCTAAGAAAAAAAAAATAAAAAGGAGTCTTTGAAGCAATTAAAGGACTAAAATTTTACCATTATATGGTTTGTATAATATAGTCAAAACTGGTAGTGATCCTGCATTTGTTTGTATTGTCAGATAGCTTTCCAGTATAAGAGAGAATGATGCAGTTGCTGGTATGGTGGCCAAACTGTTCAGGCTTATATTTTCCATACAGAGTCTCTGCTTTTTTTTTTGGATTATTTATAGAGCAACTCAAGAAAACTATTTAAGCTGCTTTCAGGAAAGATTAAGGCAATTAAATTACTTTCCTTTGGAAGAGGTAGGGCTGTATGTATTTATGGTGAGGGAAGGAGTGTTCACAGCTTTGGCACTTTGGTGTTCTGGTGAAATAAAAATTTGTGAGACAGTGTGTATTTTACTCTTTCTGTGAAAATCTCAAACTTCTGTATCACTTTCCAGGCAACTGAAAAATCTTACTGTACCCAAAATTGGAGGAAATGTGGTTTGGAAACTCTGTTCTTGGAAGATAGCAGCTGTGTGAAACATTGAGGTTCTGGCCCCCCTGAGATGCTAAGAGGATTTCTCAGACTGCATATAGAATACAAAAAGTGCTGGTTTTGTATAGGATGTGAGTGAACAAGGACATCCTTTTTCTTTTTTTTTTCTTTTTTTTTTTTTTTTTTTTTTTTTTTTTTTTTTTTTTTTTTTTTTTTTTTTTTTCTTTTTAAAGGCAATATTGGGGATTACAAGTTGGACTTGTTAACAAAAGGGAACAAGAAACCATCTTGCCCTTAAATTCAAAGCTTTTTAGATATACATTTTACTTCTGTGACTGGGTTCCATTGCCAGGCTGTTTGACAGGTTGTAGGTCTTTATTTCCCAAATGCATGTTCTATCCCTGTATTTTCATCTTTGCTTGAGTGTTGAACAAAGGCTTTGAGGTGTAACCAATTTCCTTGGATAACATGTTGTTAAGTGTTGTGGTTTTGCCCATATTAGAATCTCATTATCTTTCATGCATATCTTAGGTTTAGGAAATTGTGCTTCATGAAGTCTTCAAAGGGGTGCCAGTGATAAACTCCTTCCCATGCCACAGCAGCTGGGCTTTGTAGACTAATGAATGTTTCATCCTAAAACAAGAGGAAGAGTCACTGCATGATTTCTGGCCAAATACTTAATACTGTCTTAGAAAATGAATGAGCTTGACATGTGTTTATTGTGGGAGAGCCTCCCCTAGTATTTATTATTAAAGATTGGAATTTAAGTCTAGTTTCTTTGCTGCAGAAAAAAGGTCAGTTGCAATCTTCAAATGAATAGTTTTTTTATAACAAGATTTTTTCTCAGTTCAGCTGTGTCAGGTAGTCGATTCTTGGGGTTTTATTGCTGCTGGTGTTTCAAATTGAGACCTTTCTTTTATAGCTGAAGAATCTTCTGTAGGGATTTTCAGACTGTGAAAGTTTTTGGGATTTGGAGGGAAGAGGAGGAATTGTTTTGCAGTCTCAAATATTTCAAGGAAATTGAACAATTCAGGTGCAGAGTAGTTGATTGTAGCCCTCTATTAGACAGGTGGGCCTTATGAACATAGTGTGGTTTTTCTGTGTTGTTTGAAGTGTAGTACTCAGCAAAAGTTGCAGAAGTAATGTTCTTTTTACACAAACCTGGGAAAATACTAATGTCTTAACCACAGTGTGAGTGGATGGCACTTCAGAACGTAACTGTACAAAATGAACAGATTGCATGGTTCTGGTTTTGTTAGATAATAGTGTGGTTTCTCTCCAACTGTAGTTGCTATAATTTAAAACATGGAATAGGATTACTTTGAGAAATTAAGTCATGGAATCATGAAAAAGAGAAGGAATACAAGGAAAAATCACTCCTTTTCAGGTTCTCTGCAGCTCTTAAGTGAGAAAGAATGGCATTCCATATCCCTGGGAATTCTTACTAGTGCATGCTCTTGCTTAAGCAGTCTACAGAATAATGGGGAATTCTTGTAATTGGTACCTTTCCTATTTAGGCTTACAAAGACGGGTGTCAGTTTTATAAATTTAATTGCAAACCCATGTCTGAATGTTCTTAAAGAACTTATTAGTACCACAAGCTGCTGGGATAGTGGTTTCTCTTGTACAGGATGAAGTTTTGTCAACAATGACATCCTGACTGCTATGCAGAGTCCTTAAGATTGGGTTTTATGAAGAGGGTGAGAGAAACTTGGGTGGGTCTCAGCAAAATCTTTAGCAAGGAGTGGAGAAAAATCTGAGAGAACTACTAATTTGCTCCCTGATGTTAAATTTAAGATCAATTTTCCTTCCATACCACATAACTGCTTCAGCTTTTGTTATGACACAATATGAAGACCAGATTTGGCTGAACTTGCCAACACAACTAAGCCAATATTGGTCAAATTCGTAAACTGCTTCTTGATTTGTTTTCTTTTACTTGCTGAGAGGACTGCTGATGCTGAGAAGGAAAAAAACCTTAGTGAGCTGACCAGAGTTGAAAAGTTGAAAGAATAATTTTTTTCAGGCCTGAAAATGCTGGGACTTAAAAAGATGCTTATACTTGATGCTCCTCTTTCACTTTGTAATTTTATTTCACTTACAGGCAAAAGAGATGATGAAAATATGCTAGAGCTTGCTTGTTGTTCTAACCAAATTGCTTTTGTCCAAAAAGAAAGTATGTTAATGTGCTTTCATTTCTGGAACTTTGAACTTGTTTAGTAGGGCAGAGGAACACTGTGAAGGTAGAAGATCATGCTGTTTGCTAGTCTTCTTCCAGTTGTACATGGAGTTTTTCAGACATGAGGTCTAAACGTGGTTTCTTCTCATTGAAGCCATAGAGTTCATACACAGGCCTTGTGCAGCTAAGATTCTTCTTCCTTATTTCATAGGGTTTTGTTTTGTTTTAATTTTTTTATATGTCTCTTTATTCTGCATTCAGACCAGCCATGGTTTACTGTAACTGATTGTTACCTCTCGCTGAAGATAGCAGCTCATAGCAGGTGACAAGGGGCGAGAGAGACCTTTTCTTGCTTTGAATTATTCAGTAGTGGGCCTCTAGTTGGCATTTCTAATATTAAGTTTTAATAGAGGCTTCTGTTCTCTGGTAATCCATCTTGCTTGATTGGTAGACAGATTTTTTTAAAGTTATTTTTTCATGAAGTCATGAAATCAGTTAGTAGAAAACCTTCTGCATCCTTCTGTAAAAGGCTTCAGTCTGAATGTCACCTACTTACTCCTCAAGTAATATAGCACATAGATTTTCATAAAAGTGGCCACTAGCTTTTGACAGGCACACTTGGAATGGTCACCAGCCTTTTAAGGGGACAGTATGAAATAACTAATATTGGTATTTATTGATGGAGGGAATTTCCTCTTCATTGACCCACACCTTTCTTAAAGCAGTTTCCCACTTGGATCCTGGAGTAGCAAAGCTTCAATGACTTCTACAGAAATCCCTCTTAGGAAGTAGTATGCTGATTGCCAATACCTCACTGGCTTTCTGATCAGAGCTGGATTGGCTTTTTGGCAAATAGTAGACATGTTTCTGTGTGTGTTTTTGCACTGTGGAGCTCAGAGATGTATCATCATGGGCAATGCTGAGGGGAAGAAACAAGCTCCTTCTTTGTAATGCCATCAGCCCTCTGGGAAATTTTGCTGGTTTGTCCACTGTGTCTTGTAGGACAGCTTTTAACAAAGGAAAAGCTTAATATGCCATGTATAAACGCTAATCAGTATTGGAGCACTGCAGCTGACTTTTTGTGGCTTACTTACTTAAGAACACCTATAGTTTGACCTCATCTGTTGTAAATAACCAACTTTTATATTGGATAAGTATCAGGAGTCTTAAACTGTTCTGTAAGATGATCAATGTTCTTTAGTTCATGAGATGCTGTACTAGTAGCAGATGGGGAAAACAAAGGTTGGCAGTTGTAGCTGGAGGAGTAGGATAACTTCTGATGTTTCTCTCATAGCAGCTGGGAGTCTAGAAAGGAGAAAAACTGCAGTGAAGGGTATGGAATAGAACAGACAGAAAAGATGAAAGGGAAAATATGCCTAAACATACAAAATGCTGAGAGTTGCCCCCTCTTTTTTTTCTTCTGTGGTTTTTTCTTTTCTACTACTTGCACTAAATGTACACAATTTTCATAGCACAGGCGCCATGCAGGCTATGAAAGCAACTGTTACTCTGTCAAGGCAGTGTTTATTAATACTGTCTTAAATTAGCTTGGTTTTGTCCTATCCAAATTGCAATATTTTACTTGATATGTTAAATAGATTAAATCTTTCTTCTCTTTTTCTGGAGACAATGAAAGCAAATGTTACTTGTCTTCAATTCTGCCACTTCTAGAGGGAAGGAGTACAGTGTACACAGCTTTAAATATTTTATATGGTATCCCCTTTAAGCACTTCTTCTCAGCTGCTTGGCAGAACAGTCTGATGCAGATGAAGAAATCCTACCATGGAGACTGCAGTTTAAAACAGAGCAGCCAAAGTCAGCCGCTGAAGGAACTCTTGCTCCTTCTGTCAGCAGAGACTTTGCACTGTGTCAGGGTAGTTTACAAGGACTGATGAGCCACATCAAAGCTGTAAATCAGTTGGTAAAAGCTCTAGTGATACATCAATTCTGCAAAGCCGTCAACTCAGTCTTATGCAAAGCTTTTGCCATCTTAATGTGTATTGGTGTGTCATTGTCAGAGTTGAAAGAATTTTTTCAATAATAACGTATTTTACATTTTTTTAAAAGAAAACTTCATTTTAAATGCGCAGTGTCGTCTAAAGCTAGGCTTTGCTGCTTTGTTTTTCGGTTTCCTGTTTCTCCACTACAAGAATTATAGAGGTGCAAGAGCTGCAGAAACAGAATTGCATGTACATTGTCACCAGAAAGAAACCATGGTTATCACTGAGTCGTGAAATGCCCGGGTTTCCTCCAATTATTACGTAAGTTATACTAAAAATAACACTCTTCTACTCAACACTTGGAATACTGAAAGGGAAGGATTTTTTTTTCTTGGTGGGGGTATGTGCATTGTGATTGTCCACCTTTTGCAGGCAGCATAGAAGACTTTCTGTGCACAAATCAGACTTGTAATGTAAACAGTTGTTGAGTTTATGCTTTATTTGTAATAGATGTTAGAGAAGCAGTGATTGCAGGCAAGAGAGTGTCTTTGTAGTTAGCTTCACAGAAACTCTGTTTTATATGCTTAGTTTTTATCAAGCCACTTACTGGTTTACTTAAATCACAGTTTTTTTGCAGTTGTTTGTTTCTTGCTTTCTAGAGCTTTCTTTTTAATTAGATGTACTTTAGCAAGTCAAGATATCAATTCATAAGACAGCAGGAGTAGTAAAACTTCGCTGTCTAAATGAAGGGACTGAGGAATGAGAGATGATGAGATCCTGCAACTACCACTGACTCACTGTGGCCTGAGGCAAGGCTGACTTCTTAACTGTCTGATGAAGATAATACTTGTCCCATGGTGATACTTGTTAGCATGTGAGACAGTTAATGTGGTGTTGGAGAAATGAGGTGTTCCGTGCATCTGAAGAATAAGTAAGGCAGAGGCTTCTAACTAGAAGATGAGACAATTTTGTCTCGTTTCCAGAGCAGGACCCCCTGTGTTCTGAGGTTAGTAGTTTACACAAGTAGACTCCCTCTTTCAGAGGTGTAAATATTCTTTTGAAGAGTGGAAGATACTTCCAGCCTTACTTTTCTAATCTGTCCCTTGTGTACTTATGTTAAGTTTTAGCTGATAATTTTAAGAACTTTTTAAGTTCTTAAAGATGCAACCTCAATGTGTTAACTACTACTCAACGTAGCATGTGATTTTTTTAATATCAGAGTAATATTTGCAGGTCCAGTAACTTGGTGAAGCTTGTGAGCAAGCTCAAGCTCTTGAGCTCTCATTGAGTGCAGTAAGATAGTTGTGTAACAGGAGATGACAGCTATAATGCATGTGTAAAGAAGGAACTGTATGCGATGTGCAAGGCCTAGTGAGAGGAGCTCTACTATTTCTTCATGTGTTAAATCTTACTGGCATTCTGTTTCCTTCCAGTTGCTCTTACTGTTGACAGAGTTGATCTAGAACATCTTTTGAGTGTCTGCTACTTTGGCAATTCTCATTACAATGCTCTGACCAGAAATGAAAAATGAATCTTTTCAAAAATTCTTTTTGGGGAAGCAAGTAACTGATGACAGTTGTCCATAGGAATATACTTCATAGTATATTCCTAATGTGAGTTCAACTTCTAGGTCCTAATAAAGGCAATTTAATTGTGCCAAAATCTCTTCCTTAGCAAATTCAGAAGGTTGTAGCTGTTGGGTAAAAATCTTGTTCTCTGAGAAATGGAAAGCTTCCCTTCTGCTCTGGATTTCTTGGAGTGCATTTGGAGCGTGACTGAGGTCAGAGGGTATAAAACCAGCAACTACAAAATAGTTTCACTTTGTTTGGCAATTAATTTGTTGGTGATGTTATACATGAAGATCCAAGTCATGTTCTTCATAAGAATATGGGGGCAGTTCAGGGGAGTGATGGCCTTGGTTAGAAGTAAGCTGTTTGGGACAGGCTTGTGTTTTGTGTGCACATGTGCCTTGGATGTTTGGTTTGTTTTTTGGGTTTTTTTGCAGGTGTAAATTTGCTGCTCGTATTTAGATATCACCTAGCATAGTTGGGTTCTTGTATTATGAGGAGGATTCCTAGGTGTTACAAAGTGAAATAAGTACATAGAAACACTTAAAACAGATGGCTTAGATGAGAACTGTTGAGAACAAAGGAGACATCAGCAAAGTGGTGACAGCATGGTGGAGAAGAGTAGTGAATTATCTTTAATCATACCTTGGTAGCACATGGCTTTTTCTTTTTTTTTTTTGCTTCTCCAAAGAGATCGAAAGGGTTCTGAGCTGATCTGCAGTGACCCGCTTGAAGTCACTTAATTCTCCAGGATTCTGCCTGTAGAAAGTACATCCTTCTAAACTCTGTTGACCTTCGTTTTGCAGTCACAGCAGTTTTCAAGAATGGACTATTAATGTGAAGAAGATCAATGGAGTTTATTCCCTGTGGCAAAGAGTGTTGTAGCTTCACAAAACCCACTGCAAAGGTGTGAGACTTCCCTTGAGCTGTTTGCAATTCTTTTCGATTCATGGCATTCTTGCATGCTCTTTACTTGCAATAAGAATGGGAAACTGAGCATAAGTTCTATGATAGTAAGGGTAGGCAATATACAAATTTTGAATTGTTACCTGGAATATTCTGTGATGACTGATAGCACCTTCAGCACTAATTGTGCGTTGTCTGGGTTACCTGGCTCTGCTGCTCTGTTTTTCTCTACTAAGGCTGTTTTTTTAATTCAGATTTAAAAGCAAAACAAAAAGGCATCTGTGTGGGACCGTGCTCCCCTGCAATATCCTTAATTTGGAAAAATAGAAGAAAACACTGTTTTGCTGATATCTGGAAGGAACTGGAAGGGATTGGATTTGTTCTTGCAGAAGTCCAGTCTGGTTTGAAAGCAGAGGAGATACTCCTATCTTTTGCTTGCTGGAGCAAGAACAGAAAGGGCACCATATGCTGATTAGATAATAAGCTTGATAAGGAGGTTAAGTATTTTAAACTCTAATAACACATCTGTATGTTACCTGGTCCAAAAAGATTTTCACTGGTTTATTTTTTTAAAAAGAAGTGAAAAGTGGGAAACATTAAAAATGCATATCAGCTTTGTCTTTAGGTAGAGTATTAACTTCAGTCTGAGTATAAGGAGAATAAAAGCCTTGATGTGTGAAATCAGAATCAGCCATACAGGTAGGATACATTCCACAAACTCTTTTCAAATTTCAGAATGACCTCCTAGATAGGTTCCTTTCAGTTGCTTCAAGTGATATCTGCCTACTTTTGCCATTAAAGGTTCTAATGGTGTAAGTTCCTGAAAGGAAATGTTTGTTAGCAAAATGCACAGGGTTTCTTTTTCTTCTCAAGTTGTTAGAAGAACTGGATGCTTTGGTGTTTAAAGTATTACACTCCAGAGACAATGCACTTCTCTATACAGTGACACGTTAACATCTGTATTGGAAATCATTGTAACAATTTAAACTGTTACTTTGGTTGATAGTGACTTTTATTTAGGTTGAGCTGTTTTGGGGGTTTTTTTGAGACTCTAGCCTTTGAAGATCTATAGAGTGCCTGGACTAAACACGACATAGACTTTATATATATTTTCAGCTCTCTGCTGATAAGCAAAGTTCTCTGCCATGAGACTGCAAGAACAAATGATCAACTCTATGGTGAAAGGAACTTCATATGAGCCAGTCTTAACTTCTTGCTTAAGCCTTACATGAAGTTTTGCTTGAAGAGACTTATTGTTATAGTAGAGTTTCTAGCACCCAATCATAATTGCAAGGCATGTGTGTAAAATGTACTTCTGTCTTCCACAGGATTAATGCGGGACTTCAAAGCTATTTCACCACTAAGAGAGCACTTACTTTGCTTTGTCTTGTATACTTTGTCTAACATGCATAATTTCAGCTTTCATCACTGTATATTGTTGTATATTTCCCAGACTGGAAGACAGTTTTTGGATTTTTCATCCAGCATAGAGGAGACTTGAAGACAGAGTTGCCCTTTGTCCTTTTAATAGACTAAATAGATCAAACTGTTCATGAATTTCACTTAAAGGTTGAACTTCAATCTTTGGTGGTTTTTTTTTGCATTTTTCAATTTCTTTTTCTTGAATCAGATCTCGTTTTAGCCTTCAAGCTGCGTATTTGAGACCTCGCCATAGTATTTCACTAGCAGTTGCACCAGTAATACAACACTTTTAATCCTATTTACTATTGTCTATTTATATTCCCAAGGATGAAGTGAGCCCTTTTGACCTAGCAGCATGAAGCTTTTCTGATTCAGGTAGGAAAACAGACAGGCTTATGTATTTAAAATTGTTATACAGGGATGTCAAGTTTGACCTGCTCTTAAGGCCACAATGTGTGTCTTGGTCAGCTGCTGCAAGTACTGCAGATATTTTGTTGTTGTTGTTTTTGGGGTTTGTTTGTTTGTTTGTTTTCCCTAGCTGTCTTGGAAGTAAAAGGAGTTTTTTCTGAATTAAGTGGCTTCAAAATATTTCACATACTGACTGATGGCTAGCCATTCCTACTTAGACATAGAGATCTGAATTTCATCTAGGCCTCTTAATAGCTTTGAGGAAGCCAGGTTCTGTTCCTTTTGCAGAATTGTCTTTTTCAACTACTTGTAAACTTAGCCTGTAGGAAACAATTTAAACTTTTTTTTCCCACCTCCATTCGTAGCTGCCACCTGGTTGGTACCACATCGCTCTCTTTGGCTGAACTCTCTTCAAGTCTTTGCAGGATCACTTTTCTTATGCTGCTTTGTGCATTACCAGTGATGTTCCACTGGAAACAACACCCACAAGACTGACAATCATCATCCAAGGTAGTGGTAGTAGTTGCTGAAAAGGTAGTCACCTACAAGTTAATGATATGCAATTACAGTTCTCCTTGATACACTGGCCTCTTGATGTCTGTCAAAGGTGTCAGCTGGTTTGTTACCTGAACCTGTGTGATCATTCGTGGCTTCACGTTTTATGCATTGATAGACATATTATGTCATCCTCTGCAGCTAATCCAGCTGACTGTGTATTGATGACCAGTCCTTTTAGTTACTGCCTTCTGACTTCTGTTATACTGGTTACTGAAAGCATCCCTACCAGCCCTCACAAGACTTGGCTCACTCTGAGTTTTCTGCATCTTTTATGGCCAGCTGACCCATTGATTTGATACTGTTTTACTGCACAGTATGAAGAAACTATCTGTCAAAAGCCTACTAGAAGTCTTACTTTAGCAGAATTACCATTTTCAACTACACTTGCAAAAGATCTGTTTCTTGTTAAAAACAAGTTGATTTGGTATGAATAAGCTTATTTTACCATATCATAAAGCAGTATGTTTGAAGACTGTTTTTCAGCCTAGAAGGCCTTAAAGACCTTTTCTGGTTCACGTAAGAAAAAGCATGGCTTTCTTCCCATGCTGAGAGCTTTCCTGATTTTTTAATTTCTTATAATTCAGTAGCATTGATAAAAGGAATAGCTGTAGGATGGGAGTGAGGTGGAAGAACCTTCAGAGCAAGGGTGGTATTTTTTTTTTATGTGAGTGGTGTTTTGTTGGTTTTTTTCTTTTTCTTTTGGGTTTGTTTGGCAGGGATTTATTGTTTGGTTGGTTGGCTTTTTTTAAGCTTCAAAGTGTAAGCTGTCTTTTTCAGTAGCTGGAGTTAAGAATGTAGCTTCTGATGAACTGTTAAAAGCAATAAAATTGGTACATAGACATAGGCAAGCTGACATTTAATAACATATAGTGCAGAAATGCTTGTGAATAATTGGATTGGGTTCCTGCAGTGTTAGGTGCTGTACAAAATACTAATTCCTGCCTTTGGGATCTGTGTATAGGCCAGCCAAAACCAAGGTAGTTCAAGCAAACATAAATAAGCAGAGTGGTAAGTATAGTGGGGCAGATGTGTTTAAGCAGCTGCTTTGCTTTCTGGTGTGGATTAACTTAAGTGTGGATTAACTTAATGGAAAGAGATGGAGGCAAGTTGCAGGGGAGCCAGAAGGGAAAAGTGGGAGTACTGTTGCTGTCTGTTACAGAGAAGCTGGATTTGGAAATAATGGGGGAGAAATCATGTCTGGCATTAAGAACCAAGCTGTTGCCTCTCAGTTTGTTAGAGGGGAGGGCTGGAGAGAGGAAGAGGAGTGAGGATCAGGGTAGCTCACAAGGCCAGCGACTTCCTTGCAGTCTGAAATGACTACAGTATGAGATACGCTCCTTCTGTCCTTTGGATTGTGAGAGCTGTTTTCCCAGTGTTTACTTTTCCATGTGAGCTGTGGCAATAAAAACATTTATAGTAATTTGAAAAA
Organism: Sclerurus mexicanus; assembly: GCA_013396755.1. Classification (NCBI taxonomy): domain Eukaryota; kingdom Metazoa; phylum Chordata; class Aves; order Passeriformes; family Furnariidae; genus Sclerurus; species Sclerurus mexicanus. Next base: position 141,905 of record VWZF01004608.1, on the reverse strand, counting down.
CTAATCCTTTATGAGAAGGAGAGGCAGTGATTATACCACTTGCATGTTGTCCTTATGCACTTCCTGGTGTGATGAAAAGCAGTTTTTTATTTGTGTGGTTCTCCCTCAACACTTTCTCCATTCCCTTGTTCTTTGGTAATTGAAAAACAAATACCTTCTCCCCTGCCTATTTTACAAATGGCTGCTCACTGGCAAGGATGTTTCTGAAGATCTTGATTAACCGAGAAAGGCTCAATATGAAAAGATCAATTTGGAAGGATGTGAAACTGAATTTTCTGTCACTCCTGACTTGTCACCTAGCTCCCACATTGCCAACAGTGAACCTGGAAGTACCAGTGTTCTGTAGGACATGGAGGTTCCTCTGGAGCCTCTCCTCATTTAAGGGTCCTACAGTTGAATCACAGTTGTTCCTCTTGTGGTGGCTGTGAACCATTATAGCTTTCCTAATGACAGAACACTGGTCTCCTGTGGTCTCCTATAATCAGAGGAGTCACTGAAATGTTGTCTAATTGCTGTTTAAATATCTTAAGATAATTTTCTTATTTAACTTACTTATTCTAAAAGCAATACTCACATTTGTTATCTGTTGCTTAGAATATATCTAGTTCTACAGCAAAGGATGCCGTAGATGCCCATGGTGTGAACTTCAGAGGAGTAAAGCGTGTCTGCTCTGGCTGCTTTGGTCTTGAGCAGCTGAAGTCTACTTTCTTTTAGCTAAAAAAGGTAACTGTTCAGAGTTCAGAGCCAGAATAAGTAGTGTCATTTGCTTTTCTGTAGGTTTGTGGGTCTATGGAATGCACATGCTTTTAATGTGAAGTTGGAGCCTTTATTATTTGCAGGGGCAAGAAGATGATTGTAAGTCTCAAACTAAGAAATTCAAGATCTGCCTCCAGTAATAGCATCTATCAACATCTTGAAGAGAGACTTCTTATGCCATATCCTTGTGACCCTGATTTTGCCCCAAAATGGGAGATTATGGATGTTAACACTGGTTGAGTTTAAAGCAGAGTTTGAAGTTGGTTGGTGCAAGCTACTTTGATCGTATGTAACAGCTGCTCTTTGTTTGGATTTAGTGCTCGAGTTATGGAACAAAGAATACACAGGGAGCTTTTTGTAAGTTTTGTCAGCCTCTTCTCTTGGCTGGTGTAGTTCTTCTGTGTCCTAGGTTTATTCTCATTGCAAAGCTAGTGGGAATGAGTAAGGTTTCAGGACAAATTTCACTGGTGTTTGAGGGGAAAAGGTGATGTTTTCATCTTGAAAGCGCAGCTTTCTTCCAAGCTGGTGGAATGGTTTTACCGTAGGTAATTACAATGAGGTAATTAAATATTTCTGGCTCTGAAATTATGAAGAAATACCTGATCCATTTTTTATTGCTTCTGGGAGAAAGACCTTTTCTTGTTTCACTGTGCAGTGGATGGAGGAGGCTGTTACATGTAACCTCACAGTCCTGTGATTTCTGTATTTAGTATTCTGTGTTTTCATTGCATCATCTGTCCTTGATCAGTGATGGAAGAAAGGAGGCTCTTTCAAACACTCCATAGTTCTCCAAAATATGTTACAAATGCTATAGATAGCAGTTTAGCACTAAGTAGAAGAAGGGGTCTTAGCTATCAAAGCTGTGAATCTCAGAGCTGTGATAGTTTTGGAGTTTTCTCTTATTTCTCATGCTCGTATGGTTGGAGGGCAGGGGATTTGAACAGTGAACAAATACATCATCGTATGAGAAGGTTTGATGAATGAATAGTGTCTGGAGAAAGTACCAAAGGGATTTCATCTTCACCTTGCAGCACAGAAGTGTACTGTGGCTTTCCTGACGCAGGATTGCTGCGGGGTAGGAAGGACATTGTAGTCAATGCTGTAGGCCTTCAGTGCATGAAGGATACCCGAGCCTCTATCAGGGAAAACACTGCTAACTAAGCCTGGTACAGTATTTTTGCTTTTCTTCATTTTTTTCCGTAGACAAGTCTGTGTTCCTTGGAAGAGGCTACAGGAGTATAAGTGGCCCAAGACTAATTGCAACTGTAGAGCAATCTCTGGTATGTTGTGCTGTTGGCACTAAGCTAAATATTAAAAAGCAAGGTTAACCTAGAATAGGATATACCATCAGGGAGCTGTGACTGTTCAATCTGACTCTTTGAATTAATTCTAGAGCTCAGAGGTGAAGTTTGAGAGCAAGCAGCCTGGGTGCTTAAACAATAAATTGGAAATTGAGAAGTGATATTTTAAAAATTTTGACTGTAGGGGTGAGTGGTTAATGTGCCTAAGGCATGCTAGTATTTTTAACTTGCATCAGGTTCTGCAATGAGACCAATAAGCTTAAAACTCTTTGCAAGGTATTTAAACCAAAGCCAGCTTGGAGCAAATTTGTGAGAAACAAATGGATGAAGGGAGCACAGAGGTGCTGCCATGGACCTCTCAGGTGGAATGGAATGTGTCAGTTTACAGCAGTATGAAAATAACCCTGCCAGGACATGTGTTGCCTAGGCAGGAATATCCTAAACTCTGCTCTTGGTTTATATTGTTCTTATATGAACAATACGGACTCGATCTGTTAATCTACATGTTTATTAATCTAGTATAGATGTGAGTTTAAATATCTGATACTTAGCTGAACGAGCCAGATGGTGTCAGACTGCTGTGAGTTATCTGATGGAGATGCTAGACTGTTAAATTCAACTTCCAGGAACTTGCTTTTCAGTGACATTCCTGGCTGTTGGTGGTTGTCCTCCTAGTCAGTTAATACAATAGCATACTTTTTTGGCACACCATATGTCAGGGCACTAGACCTATGGGCAGGGAGCCTGGAGGACATTCAGAAATCAGGACATGAGCTCCTTTTAGCACATTCTTATAACTTAACTTTCTGCGCTGCTGTTCACTTCATCAGAGTGGCCTCTCAGCTCAGCAGCATTTCTACTTCAGAGAAAGGTTTGGCACATATTTAAATTAGCATGCTCTGGTACAGTGTTATCGGCTGAGATGATTGTTTGAAATTAATACTATGGAGACTTTTGTTGCCAAGGCATAAGAGACCTGCAATGAAATCAAGATCTGGAATGTGCTGGCTTTATTGCTGCTACATTCAGTGATGCCTTGTTTCATATGGAAGCAACTTGTTGAACAAGTTTTCCCAAGTAAGTGCAATCTGTAATATAATGAAGACTTGTGGTGGATTTCTTCCTTTTTGAAACACTATGTGAAGTAGGTTTTGTGATCTTCTTTTGTAGGTAAGTAATTTTAATCTAAAATGTTTTTGTGAAAGTGCTCGGGAATTTCCCTGGCTGTAGTTTGGAAACTAGTGTACAAGCCCCAAGCAGTGTTTTGGCATTAAAAAGGTTCAGATTTAGCCCATGTGGTCTGGGTACGTTATATTCGGCTGTTTGTTACTCTTTACCTTTTCTGAGTTTGTTCCCAGATCTAAAGATTACTTCAACTATCAGACTCTGATGTGGATGTTGACATGCAAATGAACATTTGACTAATCACATGTAGCAGTAGAACTTCTTGCCTGAGTGTTTTCTTGCTAAATGTCCAGTTAATGGAAGCTTCTCCTGTGTCTTTTCCTAGCTCTTCCATTTAAAAACACACATTGCCATCGCTTCTGCACACTGATTGCAGTGGTATAATTTTTTATGGTGGGAGAAATGGAACGAAACTTTGTGTAGTCAATAGGGTTAGTATGGGTGTTTAGATTGAAAGTATTCAGTTGATGAGATTGCTGCCTGACCTGTTGTTATCTGTCTTAATTTTTGTATGTGAGGAAAGTCACCTGCAATTAGCAAGTATGGGAATTAAAAGGTGAGAAGGAGATGGACAAGGTATTGGATTCTAAAAGGATTCAGTGAGGAATAGTAGCTTAGAAAAAGCCAAAAGAAAAAGCTGTTATGTAGCAGGATAATTTCATCCTCTGACCAACTGTGTGTTCCCACAAACAAGTATGCTATCATGGCTGTGGGTGGTAAGGGAAAGGAACGCTGGAAATTAGCTGCAGAAGTGGGGGTAGAAGGGATGAGAATACCTTCAGATGATCCTGCTGCTTAACTGGTCTCATTGTGTCAAGAAACCATGGTCTGAGGAGGAACCCTTAAGGGAATGCTCTCTCTCTTGTATTCAGAATGCAGAGGTAGCATGCAAGATAGTTGTATATGGAGTGAATTGACAGATTCTCTTTTCTTTGAGGGGGGGATGGAGAAGAGAGCAAGGACATGAGGGCAATGTTTGTGTTTGTTCTGTTTCAGTATTGCTAAAGCTAACCATTCCTTTGGAATTTCCGATTGTTGAGGAACAACATGCAAGCTGATGCCTGGGCATTTAATGGAGAGATCAGTCCTGTAAAGTGATCAATCTTGGAATTGGAGGAAGGAAGGGAGAAAGTGTTGCAGAGGTGAGTTGGGGAGATAGCAACCCCGTGGTGAAAAATCTTAAAATGCTCGTGTGGAAGAGAAAGAGCCAGGCATAAGACACCTCACATGACTGCGTGCCTGTATATAAAGACAAGTGGCTGCAGCAATTTGCAAAACTCATGTTAACATTGTTGATGCTACTTTACTGAGACTTAGCTTACATGGTTTACTGCTGAAATATGAATAAAAGATAAATATTGCTTCATGATTGTTGACAGAACAGCCCCGTAGTAGCAATAGAGCAGCCTAGACTGCCTAATGCATGCAATAGCATAAACATGCACTGTTTCTTCCTAGAATATGGAAAGTATGTTGTACTGAGTAGCTAGCATACTTGCTGTTCTCTCTACTCTAGCTGATGCTGGACATACTAAATGCTTATCTGTGCTAGGAGTTTTAAGAGTGGCTTCCCTTTATATTGCTTTATTGTGAAACTGCTTAAAATATTAGCTGACTGCCTCAAAAGTTGTCTTCAAAAGTGTTAAGATTGAGCATGTCAGTTAAAAAATTACTTCATCCCTTACATAGGAAGAAGAATTAGGTTGACTGTACTGTAAAAAAAATTCTCAGGCTGCTACCTTGATAATTCATTATCAGATGCAGGCGTTTTTCAGTTCTTCCTCCTCCCTCCCTCCTGCGCAGTGAAAGTGACTTTCAGTTCAAGGGAGATGGAATTGTGATTTATGCTGCAAGCTGTTTATGGATGTGGAAAAATGCTGAAATAATCCTAAACATTCACAATCTATTGCAGTTTTATTTAGAAAAAATGAGACATGGAAAAATTGACAACTCTTAAAAATTAAATGGGCAAACTCAATCCACAGAGTGCAAAAAGCAGTACATTTGTACTCTTTTGAGAGACGTTTTCAAATGTTTAGGTGTTGTAAGTATCAAAGGAGGGGTAATTCTTTAACACTAGCTATTGAGCATGTATTTTTATTGTTTGGTAAGTGGAATAAATACAGAATTTTTTATTTAAAATTTTTCATTTTATTTTAAAAAGATTGTTTAACCTTTTACTATATTGCGCCTAATAATTTATCCTATACTCACTTTTACTATGTTTTCTGTAATTTTTCAATTTCTATGAAAAAATGGAATAAACTTTTTTCAACAGAGAATGTAGAGTTCTTCTTACACTTTTACAAAACTACTAATGAAAAAGAATTCAGAAAAAAAAATTTGAGTTTTTGTTGTTTTTTCTCCTTCTTCTGTGTAACTTGGCTAATCCTTTTTAAATCATCTGGTGCCTTGGTATTTGTTCACCTTCTGAGAAAGTATCTGACTGGTACTATTGTTTCTGCTCTCTGCCTGTGTATTGTACCACTGATTTCGTGTATATTGATGTTGCTTCTGTAGAGTTACTTGTCTGCGTTCCTTGGTAATAGCTGTGGAAGTTGAGTGAAGAAAGACGTCTTTAACCTTTCACATGGCAGGTCTTTGGTGGGAAGGCTGGGAGAGGAGGAGAGCAGACTTGTGTTTTAAACCCCACTTTAATTTTAGACAATATAGTGAATTGCAGCTGACATGCACTTTTGTTTTTTTTCCTCACTGGTCGGTTGCTTCTGGTGTCCTATACCCCTTGTGCAGTGTGAGTGTGAATCTTCATGTCCTTGCATGCAGTAGTCCTTTAGTTGCTTTAATAGCAAAGCCTGAGAAATGAAAGAGATTAAACATCCTCCAGCTGTCCTCTGATCATGAAGTTTGGATTTTTTGGAAACTGTTGGATTTAGGCCGTAAAAAAATCCACAAGCTATGAGACTTACGTGGGATTTCATGTAATTTAAAAACAGCATCTAAGTCTTTTCAGTCCAAAGAAGTTATAGTCTCTTTGTCATCAAACCAGTATTAAAGTTAAGCTGAAGTACCAAATACAAGAAATACCAAAGTTTCTGAGAAAGGATTCCAAAGAAAAGGTAAATGGACAGGAGCAACTCAAACCAGCAAAATTTTAGTTGCATTTGGAGTAGACTATTTCTCCTTCAGTTGTGACATAAATAAGGATTGTGTGTATTTGAATTCTTGTTGTCTCTGGCTGCAATAGATGTTAATTCAAGTGAGATTTTTGAGGAGCAATACTGTCATTTCTGCTCAGCTGAGAGCTCTGCTTCCTCTGCTGTGGAGAGGATCAACCATTTTTGTGTGGGCAGTGTTTGCTGATGCCGCATCTGAGGTGGCTCTGAAAATACTGAACATCAGCAGCCTTTAGCTTTTGTGTTTTGTTTTGTTTTTCTTTTTTTCCCTTTCAAGGTGGTGAATTTGATACGCCACTCTGAAGTTGCCAGTGTGGTGTTAGGAATCTTGTTTTAAGTTCCAGCTGTGACTCGTTGATTGCTCTTTTTTGGCTTATGAATGTACAGGAGTTTGGGGACAAAATGATGGTATATGAATGTTACAGAAGAATGTCGTCTCCAGGAAACCATAGACAAAGATTTTTATTTGAGACACTTCAAATTTGCAGGTGGTTCCTTGTGCCTTATTGAAAAAGTTGAGTTTTACATTGGAATGAAAATAGCTTTATCTAGTTCTTTACAAAATACTGTGCTTCAAACTTTGAGTGTGCTTTTGCATAATCCATAAATTTAGGGATGAGTTGAGCCATCTCCCCTTTTCATCAAACTGAGCATTACCCATAGGCTGTTTTTTTTCGCTTGGGAAATGTGATTTATTTCTATTTTGTATACAGCTACTTAGAAGTTCTGTTGCAAGCATACTTCATGATAAACTTTGAGGTAGCTTAGTTCAGGAAAAGAAACTTTATCTGAGCTGGATTTTTAGTTTCAGGAGTTTGTCAGCATCAAGGCTCTTCAGAAGACAGGCTTATCTGTCTCCAAGTGACAGATTTGCTCTCTGTTCCTCAAAACCATATCATGTGCTGTGGAATCTCCTTCGTTTTTGAAGTAAAGACATCTTTCATCTGAGCATGGAGCTGTTTTGTTTAATGATTCTATTTTTCACTGGCATTTCTAGAACAAGTAGAAAAGTGAGTGTGCAAGTAAGACTTAGGAGTTGTTTCCTTGTGTTTTCTGGTTGAGAAATGAACATGGGCACACTGACTTTAAGCTTTCCAGCTTTGTGTAATTCTGTTTCTTGTGTAGGCTTTGGAAAAGATGAAGACAGTCTCAAAGAGAACTTTATATGGAAGCAGGTGACTTCTCATTCTCTCACCTGCTTGTAAAAGTTTAATAGTTACCTCTGTATGCTTGAAGACTGAAGTAGCGTGGTAGCATGTCATGTAGAGCAGAGTTTGCAAAGGGGTCTTCCATCTGTATGCTTTTGTAACAGCTGAAATCATGTGGGTGTCATTACCTGTTCTCTAAGTGCCACTTCTCATCGTGGTGCATGGTGGAGGATTGCTGGTTCCTTTGCTACTGAGAAAGAGCTTTGTGCCCTTGTGGTGGTCTCTGCAGGACAGGGCCAGCATAATCTTGAACAGCAAAATTTATGCCCTACAGGATGGACTAAGAAGCAAAAAGCAACACTTGAAAATGTGAAGCAATATCCTTAGAATAGATCTGCCTTGAGCATCTTAAAACCCTGACAGCCTTGTGATGCTTTACACCAAGGTGACTGACTTTGGAAATTCATGGTAATGGTAGGAAAATGGGGAAAAAAAATAAAAAAGGAGAAAACAGTGGGAGACCATAGTGAGGATGGGTCTATGACAGTATGATTAGTTTTGGTGTAATATTACTTTTTTTTTTCCCCTTCACTATCATGTGACCTGGCATAGCATTTGTATTCCAGGTGCTGGGATCTGTCCTGTAAAATAGTTGTATGTAGCTGTGAGAATAGAACGCACCAAAAGGAGTGATCCAGAAATAGCCAGTCTGGTCAGAGAATTGGTATTCAAGGTGCCTGCCTGGCATATATTTGTCCCTTTTATAAATAATTCTTTAAAAAATGGGTGTTCTTGAGTTTTGTTTGGTTTGGGGTTTGGAGTAGGGCTTTTTGAGTTTTTGTTCTTCTTCTTGCTGTGTACAGCAACCTGACTGAGGTTGCTGGACTGACAAGGCCTGTATATGGGAGTATTTAAGCTGGGGAATCTTAGGCTTTATGGAAGGATGGAAAATCTATGCCAGTTGTAAAATTAAATAGTACTCATCCTTGTAGTCCTGAATCACTGTCCAGCAAAATCTGATGCTTCCTCTTCTCTCCCCAAGTTCTTAAACCTAAATGAGAAAAACAAGCACCCAGTATGGAGTCCCATTTCTTGGTTTAATATCACAAGTAGGGAAATCCTAAAACTGCATGGCTTGCCTTTTATGGAATTGGTCTTTTTAAGAAAAGAAACTCGGGAATATAAAATAGAGATACAGAATTAGGGGTAGAACCTTTTTTCCTTTTTTTTTTTTTTTTTTCTTTTAGAACCAGTGACTTACACATTTAGGCACCTCTAACTCTGTCCTATGTATGGTGGAAGTAGCACTTAATGCTTCAAGGGATGGGCACCCCCTAGAAAAGCATTGCTTTCTTCAAAAATGCAATTGTTTCTTGAACAGCATTTCCTTATTTCAATAAAAGCTGAAGTGGAAGGAATTACTTTCTTGAGTACTGAAACGAGTGGAACTAACTCCTCCACTGCCAGCAAGGATTCTTGGGGGAAAATACGTCTTTATTCACAGTGAAGACCCTTGCATGTTTCTGCATCTACCAAAAAAGCATTGTGGTCTTGATAGAGGGACTTGGTAGGGATAATTCCTGAGTAGCTAATGCAGTAGACTTGAGAGAGTTGTTTTTTTTAAGCATCACACACTCCTGCATAAATGTAAACTGGTGGTAACTTGTGCACAGTTCTACCAACCCCCTTCTTTGAGCTTAAACACTCACAAATATGTATGTGAGAAAGTAATAACTCTCCTTTAAGAAGGCCTATGGGCAGATAAGTAGGCTTAGGCCAGGTTTGGGGCCCCAGTAGCCTTTTGAGAATCTCCCGGTGGAAGAGAGTGAATTGAACTGGTGTGTGGGACACGCAGAACAGCAGGGACAGGCATTCAGGCTCTGCTGCTGTTGTGTGGCTTGTTGGCAGTATGAAGAATCAGAAATTTCAGTGATCTTGAAAATACTGTTTGCTTTGTAAATGGGCAAGGAGGGAAGTGTCTTGGTTAAATTTGTCAGTGTAGTCTGGCCCAGAGCCATGAATTTTCTTAACCAGTTGCAGGAACATATTTTTCTGTTGATGATATAAGGTAGCGAAACAAACCCAAAGCTAGTTTGTCATTTAGTTATTGTGAGAGGTATATGCATCTTCGCTTATACCCCTGCTCCTCTGCATGTAGTGAGCTGTGGGAATCAGTCTAAGGATCTCAGATATGATCCTATTTCCCTATAAACAATAACACACATCTTTTTTCCAGTAAATTCTGTCTGGCCTACATATTACACCTTGCTGACTGTACATCCATAACCTATGTGATTTCTCACAGCAAACAAGTCCAACTTGATGCTTTGTCTTGCAGTTTTTTCCTCAGCATCCTGTTCCTCAAGCAAATTGCTTGATTGTTTTCCGTGGAAAACTTTCCATCTTAAATAGTTCAATTGAAAATGACTTTTAACAGAAGAGCTCTGAGAATGTACCCACCAGCCCAGGGAAGCTAGTTGCTTTCTTCAAATCCAAACAAAGAGCAGACAGTGTATATTTTGAAAGCCTTTTTGTCATGATTGAGATCACTTGTCCCAGTTTCCAAAACCGACTCAGTAATGTCAGTTTGAGACTTACAATGCGATATGTCAGTATTTATTCTACCTCTTCTCTGCTTCATAACATCCTAGTCCCATTATTTCATCCCTGCTTTCATCCCATTGTTAAATAGCTTGATTCTGTCAGGTTGAATAAGTATCCAAATCCTGTCCACTGGAAAACTGCTCAGTTTCATCAGCAGATATAAATGTACACAATTTCTAGAAAATGGAGCAGCACATTGTTGCTGCCTTTGCCTGTCTATCTGTGGGCAATCCTTCTGCACAAACTCACTAAAACCAAGACGACGTGGTGAGAGCTACAGCTCCTGGTGTCCATGGGCTCTACCTTTTGTGCTCTAAGTGAGCAGGCAGTTTTAAGAGCCCAGCACCCGTGAGCTATACTTTGGCCACCTATGTGTTCACAGATCATGGATGATGGTAAAAGTTTTAACTGCTGATTGCTGCACACATGCTGAAGTAGCATGTTGCATTTTGTAAATGTGATTTGGAGCTAATGAAGCAGATCAGAGAGAAGCAGTCTTTTACATAATGCCATTGCTTCAGCACTAATATACTAATCTGTTTGGACAAATAACAATGAACTTCTGAATGGTTTATTGCGGGATGCTTGAGTAACTCCAGTAGAAGCAACAACCTTTGTACTGGCATGATAATATTTTTATAAGAACAAATGGCTCAGTTCTCTTCAGAAGTGTACTATTTTTGTTTCAGAGCAGTGGGATGACAAGTCTTGGGATAATGCATTAATAAAATAACAAAGAAAAAAATCAACCAAACAGCATTATAATTGTAGGCTGCAAAATGTTATTTGGATCATCATTTGTGGATACAGAAGAGAGAGGAGAAAATGGGACCAGGGATACATAGTGATGCAGAATGTGTGTTGAAGGGAAGATAAAACTGCTAGTGCCTGGCTATTAAAAGTTTGTACCTTTTGCTGGGAAAAAAAAGTTAAAGTATTTCATAATTTATCCCTAAATTAAGGAATTAATAAATTTTTAAAGGCCTAATTTTCAGTGTTGTTGGGTTTTTACAGACTCTAGACAAATCTGCATTAGTTTCAAGCTGAGGGGTTTGGTCACAGAGTATTTTTGTATTTAATAGATTCATGGGCTTCTTTTACCTTTCTGTGTTATTTCTGTTTTATGTGCTGTACTAGAAGAGTAGTATCAGAAGACTGAATGTACTTTTCTCCACAGATCAGTGTAATGCTGTTGGCTTGTCCTCTTTAAAATGTGCTACCCTGCAGTGCTGGCTAACTCTGAAGGAGAAGAGGCAGTAACTCAAATAACTTATATAAATATGGGAGTTAGCTGTATCTATGCAATTTTAATAAATTGAAGCTGTCCTTTGTCAATTAGTGGTATTGTGGCTTTATGCTTCTTCTGAAGAAGCTGGGTAGGTTTTTTAAACGACATAACAAGACAGTATTCCAGAGATAACCATTCTAGATAGGTGAAAAGTGTGTAGCAGCCTTGAAGCCTGTAGCGTTCCCTGTTTTCCAACCTCATATGGTCCTTGTTTTTGTCGAGGGTACATTGCAGCAAGAAGCTATCTGTGCCATGCTGGATAAGTCTTGTACTATATAGCATCTTTTATCTTTCAGTAATATACCTCAGAGAAATGTGTCTTGTTCCTCTTTTGTTTTCATTAAATAATAGATTCATTATTGCATTAGAGGATTACTGTCCTTTAGCTTAAGCAGAAATTTAGAGGAGAACACCAAATGACCTTATTTAATGGCAATCTTTTAATTTGTTTGAGTTGTGAAGGTAAAGCTGAAGGTGACTTGATAAGGAGTGGTTTGAAAGGACAGATTTCTTGAATGTACTTTTTTTCATCATCGCAATCTTCTGGCCAAATCTCTCTCTAAAACTGCAGCTGTCACATTTTTACTTTTCAGCAGGCTTCCTTTACAGAAGAGTTATGAGCCTGTTTGATGTATCTCCGGGAAAATTATATTTAGTCACAGGGAAACTCCTTGTTGCAACTATTTCTAATAAATGTGGAAATAGTCCTGACCTACTGTACCGAGGCTATCATTGAGACAGTACCTAGTTAGGGCTGTGAAGTTTGCAAATAGATTTTGTGGAAAGTCTGACTTCAAGTATTGAATTCTACTTACTTGATTCCCAAACAGATTTTTCCCCTAATGAGTGTCAGATGAACACAACTGCTCCACTTGCCGCCTGTGTAGGAAACTTTAAAAGTAATTTTGCCTGTGTTTCCTTCTTTTTTTTCTTTTTTTTTTTCCCCCCTGAAATAGTAAACAAAGCATAAAATTTAGAAGGCAAGAAAAGCAAGGGATGGAAGTTTGGGTTTCAGTCCAGTATCCTGAGGCCTAGCACAGTGCTATCAGATAATTTCCACATTCTCGACAAGCAAACTTTTCTGAGGGAACATGAGAATTCTTTTTCTGTGTATTGGATTCTGTGTGCTGAAAACTTGATACCACGTGTGTATTCAAAATGTCATTTTGCATGAGATTAAAATGTCTTGGAAAATATCACCTTCATGTTAATGATGAAGTAACTGCTTCTAGTAAAAAAAAAAAGAATAAATCCCAATATAATCTTTTTCAGAGATGATCTGTGTTCTTATTTTAAAATTACTAAATTCTATAGATTTGACTATTTCAAACTAAGGTTTCAGATTAGACTTCAAAGAAAAAAGTTTCCCAATTAAGAAGTTAAGTTAGTTTAAAAAAAAAAAAAAAGAATTGTGTTTCCTCTAGTGATCTGCTTCTGGTGGACTGGTGAATTTGTTTTCTGAAGATAGTCAAAGGATTTTGAAACTATATGGAGTCCTCAGACTGTACTTCATAGTTCAGTAAGGCAAGACCTCAGTGACAGCTGCTAACTCATTGCATCCTCAGAGCTGAAATCTCTGAGTCTCCAAGTCCAAATTCAAGCAAAACCTGTTTTTGGAGAAGAGTGGTCGGTTTACTTTTCATAGCAAATTCTGGTTGGCTTGCTGTGCATATTACTGAGTATTAGAATATGCTAGCCAGCCTTTCTTGGTGGTGTCGTACAAATTTGAGTATTAAGTAACTGTGATTTTGGTTTACACAATAAGCCCTCCTAATAGGAGTTTTGTCTGTTTGTGTCATTCTTGAGGAACACATGAACCACTCCTGAAGTCAGCTTGTGAAGATGGCGGTGAGTTCTGTCCTGAAAGTAGCAAAACCTGAGGCAAAGAAATGGTGAAAGCATTTCAAAGCAGTTGGAAAGAAAATTATTATAGGAAAAAAGTCTCCCTGAGAATAGAGGCCAAGAAATGGAGTGATTTTTGTTGAAATGCTAAGTTGTATAAATGTTTTAGTACAGCTGCCATGCTTACTCAAAGCCTCTCTGTTTATGAACAGTCAAGACAACTGTATGCTTTTGTAAAAAAAGACAATTAAAGTAAATGTGAATCAACATGTTTTTAAATTCACCTAGTGAGTTCTCACATTATATTAACAATTCTAAGAGAAAGTGTGTTTAAGCGGCTTTTTATACTATGAGTTAGTATACAAAATGCAAATTGGATGAGGTAAACTACACAGCTCCTTCCCCTTAATTACCTTCTAGGACACTGGCTTACTTTGCTTCCAAAACCAGCAAAAGGCCACTACAAAAACTCAGATTTATGAACATGGCATTGAGCAAGACAAACTAGGGCAACAGGGGGAAGTATTTTCCTGCACTGAAGGGGCAATTCACCCCCTCATTCCTACTTACCATTAAACCTTTGCAGATGTTCTCTGTAAGACTGTTCATAAGTCTTCCTCTCATAATCTTGGTTTGATAGGAAAACCAAAATACTGATGTCAATGTCCCTTGAAGCTGAAAGCAGTTTTTGATGAGTGTGGCTGCCCTTTTCTCCTGTGTTGCCATGCGGTTGATTCCTGAAGTTCTTGGAGAGGTACTTCTGCCTGTGGTAGAGGCGTGGATTCCCTGCTTAGTGCTCCAGCCAGGGAAAGCCTGCTCTCAGGGCCTCATCCTGCTCCCTGTATGCATGCACGGGCACATGCGCTCATGTACACGTGTGCCCATGGCCCCCTATGATGATGACAGGAGCAGTTTGAACTTCAGTTAGCAAAGATTCAGCTATTTTGGTAACAATAGCTGACTGAGCAGCTGGTCCCCCTTTTCTGTAGCGAACTGGCATTGGTGGGGGGAGTTCAACAAACTTAGCCTGTTGCATAATGCCCTGAGATGTGTTTACCAAGAACAGTTTAACTTAGAGCAGATCAATGGATCCACTCTGGGGAATTACATGAGTCCCCTGTATCCAGCAGAGTGCTGTGAGTATGTGCTGGTTTAAAGGTAAACTGGTGGGAGAAATGAACCCAACTCAAGAGAGATTACCAATAAGAGCTGCAATTTACTAAAAAGATCACAGTAAATACAAGAATACAGAAACGAATTGGGTTTAATCCACAAAAAACAGATGTATAACCCAGCACCCTGGGCCGCAAACAGAATGGTGTTTGTTAGCCTCTGTGCTGAGCACCATGTGGTCCCCACCCGAGTACAAAGTAAAAGGAAAGTAAAACCTGTTGGTGAAGATGGTGGTCGCCATCTGGTCAAGAGTGGCAGTCACAGTCCTGTTGAGGTTCTAGTCCTCTCTGGATCCGACAAGTGGCACCCAAAGTTCCAAAACCCGAAGATAATATATGCTCAGGTTCAGGTGGGAGTGCGCAGGACCTCCCCCAGGGCGAGGGGTGATTCAATTCTGTGAGTCATGGGATATTTTTAGAATCTTTGATGTTCTGGGTCATTGCAGCTGCCTATTTTGCCAGTCCCTACTGACCCCTTAGCAGACATGACCCCTCAGGCTGGTGTGAAGGTGCTAATGCCTCTGCGGAGTGGAGTTATCACAGCTGAGTCACTGGTGTGAAGACAGAAACATTCCCATGGCTCGCAGGGTTCTTTAACATCCAGGTTGTAGCCTGAGGTGTCAGGTGTGCCCTGTTCAGCTGCTGCAAACGATCCATTATCAACAGTTCATCAGAATTGACATAGTGGGTGTAGAATACACAGTTTTGGTTACACCCCCACAGTGATATGGTCCTGACCACCATAACTAGGACAGAGTGTCATCAGCAGTTGAACATCAGGCTTGATTTAAATTGCTGCTGATAAAAATATTATGTCCAATTCTTGTTTTTGCAGTGTCCTTTCCTAGAGTGGCATCTCCTTGTATATGCCTTCACACTTAGTATGCCAGTCCATGTATTAACTTAAGTATTTTCGTCTATTCCTGCTTAGTTTTGCTTAAGATTTAAGAGAAGCTGCTTTCAAGCATGTATCCTTCTTTTTTAGTTTTGTGCATATTCAGAATATGAAGGAAACATAGGAGAAAATAGAGCTGATTGCTTTCTTTGTAAGTAGAGGGGCAGATACTGATCTCTTCACTCTCATGACCAGTGACAGGGCACAAGGAAATGGCATGAAGCTGAGTCGGGGAGGTTTAGGTTGGCTATCAGGGAAAGTTTTTTCACCTGGATAGTGATTGGGCACTGGAACAGGCTCTCCAGAGAAGTGGTCACAGCACCAAGCCTGTCTGACTTCAAGAAGCATTTGGACAGTGCTCTCAGGCACATGGTGTGATACTTGGGCTGTGCTGTGCAGGGTCAGGAGTTCATGATGGGTCCTTTCCAACTCAGCATATTCTGTGATTTGACTATTTGTCATAAAAAAAAAATTACATTGAATAATTTTACAGTGTTTCAGTTTAAGTCTCGTTGTCCTTATATAGCTGAATGTGATCTGTCCAGCTATCTAGGAATCATCTACTACTTAAAATACTTTAATTTCTAAGCATCTTATTAACTCCATTAAGGTAGAAATACTGTATATGAAACTGGATTTAAAAAAAAAATCCAAAACATCAGCAATATGAGTTGTACTGATCCGAAGTAGAATGATAGAAGGATACGCATTTGGAGGTTGGCTGTGTTGGGCATTTTGTACCCAACACACTTCCCTTGTGCAAAGTAAATAGTTTGCAATTCAAATGAATTATTGTTTTGCTCCTAACAATAAATTTCACTTCACAAATTTTTGTTTCTGTAATATTATAAAGTGCTGCGAGTATAACATATCCTTGACCTTTTCCTTTCCTGCTGAGATGGAGATGAAGATATTTGGAATATAAATATATAGTGTCAAAAAAAGGCTTCAAGTCTCAGTTCTCCCTTAAAGAAGGGTGAGTGGGCAGAGGAATCAAGATTATAGTATTTTTGGGAGGATCCTTTTCAAAATCTGTCCAAATGCTTTTAAAACTTAATCTTGCAGATGTTTGTGAATGAGAGAGCATCACAGACTTTTCCTGGCATTTTTCTGAAAATGAAGCTTCAAAGTGTGTTTTAAAGAAATGAGCTTTAACAGTGATCTTTGTTGTGGCCGTATGGCTGTGTCCACTCACACAGTAGAACTCTGGAAAGGGGAGGCAAATGAGGGGAATTTTGATCCACCTTTTCTTGTTCCTCTTCTCTATTCAGTTCAGTGAAGCAGTCTGTGAGACAGAAGTAGAGGGTTAGGGTATTCGGTCATAAAGTCCAGTTTGCATTCCTCTGCATGGAGCTGACCTGTGAAAGGGCTTTCAGAAAGGCAAATATAATGAGATCCCTTCCTCTGTAAGAACACTGACACTTAAGATAATTGGTCAGCTAGAGTGGGTGGATCAAAATGGAGAGGCTGCTTACATGAGACCTTGCATATTTTAGGTTTTCCCCTGATTACAGAGTGGAGGGTTCAATACAATTCTAATAATATTAAAATGTGCTGAACATTAAAGTGATGTGCATTGGAGGGGAGTAGTTTTGGTTTTGTTGGGGGCTTTTTGTTGTTTTTTTTTGTTTGTTTGTTTTTTGTTTAGATGCTAGTATTGGACAAAGATGGAGGGTGGAACAGGTTCAGTTGCTCTGCTTTTTTCAAAGTAAACAGTTTAACTACTGTGTTTCTATATAGCTGCAATATTTTTTTGCAATGGTGGAGAAAGCATTAATTCCTATGGGAGAAAAATGAAATACTATTATGGTCTGACCACAATCAATATACTTAAATGGACTTACTTGTGCTGTGTATTACACTGAACACTGCCCAGCTGGACTGCTGTCTTGGTATTGAGAGGTCTTGGATTCAAGTGCCTGTAAAGAAGCTGTTTGACTTTTAGGATGGGGTCTTCTCATAGGTAGGTAGGCACTTCGGACTCTGGATATTTTCAGTGAGAGGAGAAAGCTCTGACAAGTACCCCCAGCTTTAAGTTCATCCTGCTAGTATTGTACAAAGTATTCATGGTGAGTATTTATGGATCCCTTTCTAAACTTATCATGAACCAGAGTTTAAGTGGCGCTCTGTTGAATTTTCAAGTTCTGGAGGTTGTTTTTAGCACACTCGCTTTCCTTTCAAAGCTCAACTTTTTTTGAGTTCTCCTAGATAACCTCCTGAGGCTTCAGGAGTTTTAAATCAAACTGTGTACTTGTAAAACTGGAGCTTTGTACAGGCTCTTTCTCCTCTTGCTACAGATGTGGAAATTTTCAACATTTTTCTTATAGGGATGTGGAGCATCAAACAAGAAACCTTAGAGTGTAGTTAGGCTTATGAGTTAACAACACATTTGTCCTTTCACAGCCCCTTGGAGTGCTTTGGACAGAAACCTGATGGTTTTGGGGATGACTCAGATGTATGATAGTTGATTTAACTTAAAAAGGGAATGGATAAAGCCAATCTTTTCTGGTGTTTTTCCTCTCCTTTGTAATAAAACCTTATGGCATGCACTCCTAGACAATTCCATATGCATTCCAGTTACTTCTGGTCTCTGGTAGGAAAGAGAAGAAACTGTGTCAAACCTGATATCTTTGGGCATGTGATAAATCTTCTCAGCCTGTTTCCAAGAGTAAAAAGGCTTTTGGAAAATGTTCCCTTTCATATTTCTTCCTGATATATATCTCTCCCCACTATTTCCTTCTTCTCTCTTTTTAAAATCAGGTTTCCTTCATTTGTCTTGTTTGGGGTTTTTCCCCCTCAGGAATGCAGTCTGGATACAGGGTTTTGATAAAAGTTGCCTTTTACTGCTGACAGACATGTTTAATGTATGTTGGCATAATCCAACCTTTGTCGTGTAAATTTGAAAACAGCAAACAGTTGAATGACAGAAGTCGATTTAAAGTGAATCAAAGGATTCTTTAGCAAGAAAACAAGGTGAATGGCTATAAGCAGGCAGAAGTCAGGGTAGTGAAACTTTCCACAGGTATCTGCAGATCCTGCCTCTCCTGTTTCATCATCCAGGCTTCTGTGTGATTCTCTGAAGCTGCTCTTGTTGATAAGAGGGAAGTGAAAAAGAAAGGCTGTTACAGGTATTGTTAAGAATAGTCTCTAAATACAGAGTTGTAGGAGAGTGTGGAGGGAAGAGGTAACTGGGAGAATATGTACTTTGTGCTACTTAGTGAACTCAGAGCTGCAAACCAAAAAGGTTATTGCTTTGACTGACTTTTTAAAAAGAAGGTTTGTGTGAACATACTATATAAAATCACATGCACACATGAGTATTGACTACTGGTATGTGGGGGAAGCAGCCAAGGTATAGACATAAAATGTATGAATTAAGCTTACATGCTGCTTCATATGATGGAGTAAGATTGGCTTATAAGCACATTGCTCAGCCAGAATTCCTTCTAGCCAAAGATTGGAAATCTCATGTTAATGAAGCTGAATTTTAAACAACGTATGATTCTCTCACTAATTCCTTGTACTGTTTCTTCTGGCTTCTATACTTTTCTGTCTTTGTGCAACTTAAAGCAGTCACTCAGTCTTTACCTACTAGTTAGTCTTTTCTTAATTGTTAGGTATTGTAGCTTTTGATTGTAGGTGTTTGACAATTCCAAATCCAACATTCTGGCCTTCTCTTTGCAGGGCTAAGCTTTGAAGGGACTTGACTGGACAGCTTACACGTTTCAGTAGATGCATTTCAGTATAGTTGCATATCACAGTTACTTGTGATTTTTTTAAAAAAACTAGACCTGGTTGAGATGTGCTAGTAAGAGTCTTGCAATACTGTACAGAATTGTTTTGACATAAGCTGCTTATCAACTGGGTCCTGTTGAGTTGAGAATTTTATTATCTCTACAATAATGCTGGTACAGTGGTCTGTTGTAGGAAGTCTCATACTTAAAATGCTTAACCTTAACAAGGCTTTAAATTACTACGTGCTTTTAGATATGTAGAATACCTGACTTATTTTTTCTGATGAAAGAGCGAGGAGAAAATCATTGTACTTGAACTTGAATACATTTAACAGACAAAATAGCTTAATGATCTTGCAATTGGTGGAATTTTAGTCTAGAATACATTGAAAGATGACATTTGTGTTATGTATGAAGTTTATACAAAACAATTCTTGACCTACCATGCATATGTGTTTCTCTGTAGCTTTTTTTAAATGTCTGACTACCCACGTCTTCCATCCCCAGGGCAAGGCAGGTACATGAAAGGGCATGTGGGGATTTGCTCAACTTTCGCTGGTAAGGAACATGGATTTTTGTCTTTCTGTTGTAGTACTAAGACATACAGATGAACTTCTGCCAGGAGCTGTCATTCACTCTCCTCAGAGGAATGTGTTTTCAAGTAGTTATTTTAAGCTTATGTTGCCATGCTTCCTGTTGAGCATCTAACACTGATAAAACCTGAAAGCTTCTGTTAACTTCAGCAGAGTCATCAGAGTAATTTTGCTCTTCAGTTCCGTCAAGACTCCAGCTTTGCCTAAAACAGTTTGTTACCTCAGAGTTTTTGCCAGTACAGCAATTGCTTTAGACAGAGTAAGTATCCTTTGGGATTCCAGGGATTTTACTGTGCTTGTGGCTTTATTTTGCATTGGGAGTATAACAAGTAGAATTCAATTTTTGCATGACTTCACAAAAATAAATGTACATCTCCAGCATTCTGTTCAGCTGTTTTTTATGGGGGCTGAACTGGGAAGAAAGGGCAAAGATCAGTTAAGCATTCATTGGATCCAATCCTACAGAAGCTGTACATGCTGTCATGCAAGTTGTGGTACTACTGGCAAGTTTGTAAGGCCTAGTGTTTTTGACCCCATCTATTACATTTTCACATTTTTATTATCCCTGTATAGAATTGTAAAACTTTTTAGAAAGTGGAGTTTCTTGAGTCCATCTTTAGAAGGGATGATTTGAAATGTCTTGCTAAAGTATTCTTTTAAAGAAATGTATGTAAGGTACTAGCACAGATTTTCCCACTGTAAGACTAATTCTGTTCTAGATTTACTTTGAGCAAAAACACTAGGTGAATAATGTCACTGAAGAACATACTCAGTAGCTTCCTTAAATGAATCCTAAGTTCAAGATGGGAAAGTTCTTTTAGATAATACTTCCTGGAAGCCTCTAGACCAATATTGCAGCTTTTCAAAACTGTGTTAAAGCATAGGAGGAAGATGACATTTTTTTCTTGATGGTTCATTTTCAGGGTATTTCAGCTATTTCTCCTTGCAGAGGTGTAAAATGATGCTTTCCCAGTGAAGTTGGTATTGAGTTTTACTGCTGAAAAGCAGGTGACTCTCTCCCCTTTTCGATCTTCAAAATTAAGTATTTGGGCATAACATTTGCACCCCATTAAAGTTCATTGCAAGCAGAAGTTGGGACACCTAGTGTGCTTTGTGAGCCTCATTGTTTTGCTTAAATAAACAAACCTGCGTGCATGTAACTTGTTTGGATGTCCTGCAGACAAGTGAAGTGGATGGAAATTCATAGGTCTCAGAGTTTGAATGTGAGCTGCAGGAGTAGTCTGTAGGGATAGACAGAATGAAGAATTTAAAAACTGATGGGTTTTCAGTGTGTTGGGGGTGAATTTGTGTTTAGGGCGGTTTGCTTCTTCAAACTTGTAGTTGTGCTAGTGTAGGAGTTGTATTGGTTAAAATGACTCTTAAATGAATTCTGCTGAATCACTGTTAGGTTTTTCTTCAGAAGTTTTTGCTTATTGTAGGCTGATAGTTTTTGACAGTAAAGCTATTGCAGCCATTTTCCATATAGCATTTGATAGAAAAGCTTTTCAGAAAAGTAATTTTTGTTAAATTTTGCCTGTGATATTCTTTGAAGTGTTGATATCATGGTTTTAAGGCTCTAGTGTGGAGAATGGTGAGTCTTGTGAGAACAAGATACAGGGAATGATCAAGTGAACAAACATTGAAAACTCTCTCAGTGGAGGGAAGTAGGATATTTTCTGGATTATGAAATACATACAAACCTCTCCTTCAGTGAGGATTTACTCTTAAGTGGAAGGCAGGATTATTGCTACAAAACTAGTTGCATATCATATACAGATAATGCTTGTTTTCAAGGATGATCTTGCTGTAAAGTGGAGGAACATGTTTCACAAAGACTAAAGGCTTGTCTGTCTTCTACTCTGCCAGTTTTGTCTCATATTGAATGTTTCTTTAAAGAAAAAAAGTTACCATAGTTCAGTAAAATCCAACATTTGGGGTCTGCTTTTGTTTCTCAGGTGAAAAGGTAACAGCCTTCAAGCATTAGAGCTTGAACTGCTAATTCCTATAAGAAACATAACTACTTCAGAGCTTCCCCCAGTACCCATATAATACAGAGTTCAGCAAAATAAGGTGTATAATGAGTAAACTATATAACTCAGCTAATAGTTATGTGCCCTTAAGAACACCATGCTAGTGACAGAGTCCCTCTTTTGACAGAGCAGTATAGATTCAGTCAGCAGCCTTGTGTTAAATCTTACAGGAATTTTTACAAGTCTAAATAGATTTGAGTGCTGATTTTGGAATGGTTTGCCAGGTGAAACTTTGTTTGATATATATATATATATATATGTATATGTATATATATATATAATCTTGATCTGTTACCTTTGTAAAAGCATCCTGCTGGTAGAGACTACGGTGTGAGCCCTTAGTCTTAGTTAAATATAAAAGCTCCTAATTCTGTGCCTCTGTGTGGATCTTCACAAGGGAAAATACTTTTAATGAGCATGTAACTAAGTTTCTTCATATGTTTCAAATAAAAATGAGAGCAGTACAATAGTTTCAGAGGTTTTACTTGTGCTTTGCTGCTTTATTTTTATACATCTCATTGCGCTGGGCCTTGCCTGAAGCCGGCATTGCTGTCCTTAGTTTGACAAGAATGAAAGGGGAAACAGCCTTACATGACTGAGAAGCTTCAAAAACATTGCAGGTAGTAGCTTCATCTCTATTCAATGAAAGAACTTGAGCAAAAGTAGAAGTCTGCAAAATGATCTGGCAGTCAACAACAGCTATTGTGACAGTTTCCCAAAAGGTGGGCAAAGACACTCAAGGGTTTTCACTGTTTTGAGGTAATTGAGGCCTCTTTGCAATTACATTTAGGCAAGACCACTACTGAGTGTCAAATATGTGGGAAGGTGTGATGTGTGAACTGAGGGGCTGCCACCCGCCATGCTGTTTTCACCTGACCAGCTAGGAAACAGCCCAACTTTACTAAGTGGATTTAGACTAAAATCTTAAAAACTGAATGGGAGTGTTCTTTTTTTTCCAATGCATACGAGAATTGATTTTCACAGAATGTTAGCGTGTGAAATATCTTATTTCTGAAATGACTTGCTGAAAGTTGTAGGTGGGTTTGGTTACACATCCTCTCCAGCAGCAGCCACTGTCACAACTCTGTCCCCTACATGCCATGCCTCTACTCTCCATGCTGAACTGCTCACCATGAGCTGTTCCTGAGGCCTCTCATTCAAAAAGAGAATCAAAAAACTAAAACAGTCTGTTTTGTCTGAAAGAGCTTGCAGACAGCTTGCGTGGAACAGCTGGTGTGTTAGGGCTGATGCAATGCTGGCCTCAGGCCAGGGTGCAACAGTGTGCAGATGGGGACAGCTGCAGCAGGAAAATTACATCCCTAAAGTAGGCACACAGAGTCATTCAGTCACTTCTGAAAGGTCTCAAACTTAGACAGTGTTCCTACTGAATATTAACTTAAGCTTCTCTTACCACTGATGAATACCTGAGACAGCTCAGGGTGGGCATTCTCTCAAGCTGACCAGGCTGCCTGTACCCTGCAGGTTGTGAGGAATTTTTAGTATTCATTCCATCAAACCAAGACCCACAGCATGGAAGTGAATGTGTTTCTTATGTCAGCACTTTTCCCTGGTCTTACTTTGGTAATATCTTAAGTCGTTCTTTAGAGGCAGACTTTATTGGCTGTACTTCTCAAACAGAGGGGAATAAAAAGTACGTGAAACTTAATCAGCCATATAGCTGCAGAGAGGCTTTTTTTTTTTCCTCCCCAAGTACTTTTATGTCCCATAATGAGCAGGTATTTTATAACTTCTGATGGTAATGTATTCCATATGCCTTCATTGCTGGGATAAAGAGCTTTACTTCAGTATCCAAAGCAAGTGCCTCTGGGTATTTATTTAATAAGGTTTTAAGTCTTTGCACTAGGTAGGATGTTAGTATGTTGCATACCAGGAGCTTCCTCAGGCTGGGTGTGGTGAGGTCTTAGTTCTTTAACATTGTGGAAAGATCACTTCTGTAAAGATCACTCGTATTCCATCCATGCTTTTATGAAGCAGAGTAGGCTTTGTGGTTCTAGTGACAGTCCTGCTGTTTCAGTCAAATTCCTTGCTTTTCTTTGTCCTTGTTGTGAATACCACTAATTTCACTCCAGGACTCAGGACAGGGTAAAACAGAGGAATTCAAGCATGAATATCAAGACAGCTAAATGAGTGGTCTGCTCATAATTCCTTGCGGCATCTCCTCTAATGCCTAGTACAGAAGAAAAGTCCTGTTATGGGGGTAGTTAGAAGTTCCTTTAGTCTTGGAGACCTGACAAGGAAAAAAAAATAAACTTTTTATGGTTTCCTGATAGAATACTCAAACTGCTCTGGTTGGGCTTAGCATCTGAAAAATCTTTTCTAGTATGCAACTCTTCTAGTTATTCTGGCATATTTGCCTCCACTCTGATCAGTGCAACAATAATTACATTTGAAGTTTTTGGCAGGATTCAAATTTATGTTTCAAGTAACAAAGGATCATCATTACCATTTTACCTGCATGATTATCACAGACTCCTGTGAAAACTCATCTGCTCCCTTCAGGGTTAGTTAAAACTGAAGAAAAGTCTGAATGTGAATCTTGTACGGCCTTCTAAGACTTGAATGAGAGGTCTGTAAGGCAGATTAAGGAACATAATTTCAGAACTGCTGATGCTTTTATTGGAAATAGTGCTTCTACTGGCACTGGCAGGTTACCTGGTAATACTGTAGTTATGCCATAATTTGTGGTATTTGATTCTTAGCCTGAAGGCATGCTGGTGTAGTCCAAATTGCCCTCCATCTCTCCCATGCACTTGGAGGAAAAAGGTCATTTGCCTTCTTATTTGATTATTTTCCAGGTCACAGAGAAAGCAGGTGCATTTCTGAGCCCTTCCCCTGTCCTTTACTCCCCAGCCTGTTAGGGATGAGCCCTCTTGCAGGAGATTCTGTTACTTGCTGCTTTTGCCTGAAGTAAGGAACAGCCACCCTTAGATTGTTTTACACTTTTGCTGTGGCAGAGCTCACTGTCATTTAAACTTTTCCTGCTTTTATGCTCTCTTGGCAGAAAGTATCTGAGCTCTTTAAAGCTGCAATCTGTCCAAGCTTATTTTTCAGTAGGCAAGGCTGCTGCTTTTCAGACAGCTTTTGCTTGTAATTACCTGCAAAACTTCTTCAGATTTGAGTCTGGTTCCACAACTAGTTGGTATGTCCTTGAATAACCTCTGCTTACAATCAAAATAAGCCATCTTTTAAATCTTCTCCCCCTGCCCTTGCATGATATTGGAACACTGTGATATTGTCAAAGACCAATTATTATAACCCTTTAGCAGGAAGAAAACTGAGTATGTGAGCAGATTGCATCTCAGGCAACAACATGTGATCCAGTATTAAACATGGGCCTTTCAAGTTATAGAATCATGGAAGAGTCTAGGTTGGAAAGGACCTTGAAAGATCATCTGGTCCAACCAGATGGTTACTATGTAGCGAAGTACAAGAATAGGAAGAAAGAAGCTATTCGCTTTGATGAAATAGGCCCAGTGTTTTATTTCTGTATATTCTCATCAAGCACCTAAGCTTTCACTTAGCAAAGGGTAGTACTTTTTGGGAAAAAGCACCTTAAATCCTTTGAAGGGTTCCTTTGAGTTTCAAGGGGTTGTTTTAATTTTTTTTTTTTAATTTTTTTATATATTTGTAGGAATAACTAAAAGTTCTTATCCCAGTAATTTTCCAATCAAATATGAAGTTTGAGAGAAAATATGGTTCATATCTAGCATTTTTATTTCTAGTGATAGCTCTGTTCTGGCTTTTCTAGTAAACCTTTGCTAATGATAGTAATTGTTACTGTGATTTATAACCTCTGTGAATTCATATGAAATTTTAAGAACTACCTTTTAGAGACTTCTGAGTAGTTTTACAGATCCAGCTGTGCCTAATTTCATGTAGCTAATTCAAGAGAGTCTGGTCCTAGAAAGCAGGTTTCTCAGGCATCTGGATTTTTCCCCTGTAACGTTTTTCCAAGACTAATTTTTCAGCACCCTTTGTGAAGTGTGAGTATCCATTGTGGTATTTGTTGTACCACCAGACTAGGCAGGGTAATGTTACTTCTCAAATGCTCCAGAATGCTGTTGTGTTTCTTACCGAGCCTCTTGGCTGCTGCAGTGCAGCCGGAGCTTGTGCTCTGCTATCCAACATAATCCTGAAGAATTTCTGAAGTGTGGTGTTTTTCAGGACACAAGTCTGCCTGTATTAATTACAAATCATGCCCTTTGTTACTGGATGTGTAAAGTTGCATTTGGCTATGTTGAAATGCTAAATGAGCTTGTCTTCCTAAGAGATGAGGTTATGCCTTGCAGTCTTAAGGGGTTCAATCAGCAGTGGGTTGTGCTTTTCCAGTGAAGTTAGAGATCACAGTCAGAAACAAACCTCTGAAGATGATCATAAAACATAATGCTTGAGGTGAAACTGCCCATAGCCCTGACAACTATTCTTTATACAACAGTATTATTAATATTTACCAGGCACTTTTTACTCCATTGCAGAGATTTGATTGTTTCTGTGTGGTTAGTTCTTTAATCAATGCTCTGTGGCATGGAGCCCATCATTCTGCACAAGCGAGTTAAATTATCAGTTACTTGAAGAACCAGATGTTTCATATTCCACATGTAATGTTTGATTCAGCTTTTGTGTTTGTTAAGGCTGAATTGGTCTAGTTTACTCACTTGTATTCCCTGTAAGTCGTCTTGTAGCTTTGCACAGAATGGGTGTCCCCTATTTCCTTCTGTTTTGTTGGGCAGAGTTTATCCACAGCTTCTGTGGTTGGAAATGAATTTGCTTGGCAGTGAAATTACTACTTTCTTGGAGCCAATACCTTGTGGGCATTAAAGTTTCAATCTTTCAGCTTCAAGCAACAGCAGTGTTCCTGCAGATCCAAACTGGCAGATATTGGTAGCTTAAATGTTAGTGTTTATTAGAGCAGAGCAAGGCTTGAGGGTAACTATGCCAAGTGTTGGCTCATTAAGTTGGCAGAAAGATTCACAAAGGCTGCTTTTAAAGATAAGGACAAGAATTGGTGTAGGGTAAACTAGGGTGAGAGAATGGCAGTGGGTAAGGCATGTGGTAGGTGTCTTCTATCTTTTTGTAGATAATTTGAAGGCAAGAGCAAACTCATTGAGACAAATGAGCTAACACGCAAGCAGGAATAATAGCAAGTTGAAGTAATAGTGTGCAGCATTTGTCGCTGCTGAAGTTCAGTTGGCACTTGTCTGAAATACCAGGGTTAGAAGACAAGATCAACTCTCTGCTTTTCTAGAGTCCTAACTAGTTATTAATTCCTTGTATTTAAGAATTTTGGTAAACATTAGTGGAGGAAAATAGGTGATTTATCTTTAATCACAATGGGGAAGGTACTTGGAATTAACATAGCCTTTGATTCGTTTATCCAGGGGAGCTACATCCCAAAGTTTCAGCAACATTGGTGTTCTTATATAAATTTGAACTGGTTTAACCTGAACATGATTAGCTCTTTTCTCTATTTGCAAAAGATTTATTATATTTGGATGACTCAGATCTGGGCTGGAATGTTTAGGGTTTGATAGGGTAACTTGATGTAGATAAATACTTCAGATAAGAATGAGTAAATTGTGCTTCTTCCCGTTTACTTCCTAAAAGAACATGGTCCTGTGAGAGCAGAGATGAGAGATGCTTGCTTTTTTTTTTTTGTTACCGTTGCTCATGATGATTTCTACGGAGTAGAATCTTACTAATAGATGAGATTAGTAGAGTCTGAGACATTTAAAATCATTCAACAGGTTTGGTCTAATTGGCAGTTACGCTCATAATATGAGTTATTATAAATAGTGAATTCATTGTAATACAGACAAAAGAACTTCTGGAGCATTCTGAAGCTCTGCTCAAACTGAAGCAGGGTCTCTGAGGGTTTTCATCTTGGTTGCATATGCTTACACTGTGGCTGACTATATTACCTTTGCTGTGGGGTTTGGACTGAGCAGGGTGGGCTGAGGAAAGTAGGAACTGAATTATTTGGGAAGCTATTGAACCTATTCAAAGCACAACCAGAAGAGACATGGAAGTGAAAAGGTACAGTTCAGCATATAGTGCATCACCCCCTTCTGCAGTTACCAAGCAGGCAATGTGAACTCAGCAGTAACCAATTACTTACTGTTCCAGATGAGCATTTGATTTCCAGGTTCCATAGAGAAGGCTAGTGCCATTAATTGGTGCTTCTGTGACTGTTGCAGATTATTTAATGTGATCTGCGCTTCATGATACCAACCTGTCATATATCTCTGCCTATGAAAGAAGCCTGTACTGAAGCTCATATTACCTCACCTGCTTGCATGGTTTTGAAGCTGTGTTTCATTTGTCATGCTGCAGTTTATGGCTTGAAAATTTGCTGATAAAATCTCAAGATGATGTGAAGTGAAAGAGGGAAAGATTTTATGTGATTAAGTGGATGCTTTTATTTCTGTTTCAGGAAAGCCCCACAGCATTGGCAGCTCTGAACGGATTCAGCTCTCAGGAATGTACAATGTTCGAAAAGGGAAAATACATTTGCCAGTCAACAGATGGACAAGACGCCAAGCTATCCTTTGTGGAACATGCCTAATTGTCTCATCAGTAAAAGAAAGCCAGACTGGAAAGATGCATGTCCTCCCTTTAATTGGTGGAAAAGTAAGATATTTTATGTATTTGCTTGGGTAACCCCTATCTCTTTACGCAGAGAAGATTGCAATTCAATTAGGATTATTCTGACCCCTCAGAAGCTTGCATCTCTAAGTGGCATTTTCATAGTATGTAAATTACTTTTGATTATGGTCAGTCATATTTAACAATTTTGGATGTTTGAATTAAAATGATAGAAAAGCAATGGATGCCCAATCAGTTTCTTTTTCTTGTGCGCAGTGTTACTTGTTTTATATGTGTAGTGGTACATAGTCAAAGGATACATGCAGCTCTGTTGTGTATGATCTGTGCCATGCCTTCTCATCCAGGTTTTATCCATACTTAGAGGGCTGAAAATTAACCAATAAGGGCATGGGCTTATTTTTAACATTGGGGAAGTTTTGAGTGTTCAGCGTTGTATGAGTACTGGTCTGTTTTAAGCTAACAGCAACAAACAAGTTGTGAAAAGCTGAAATTGTACTTTTTTCTAATTGATTACATTTGAAACCCAGGAATTCCAGACTGAACACAAGGAAATTCTTTTTTTTTTTCTTTTCAATGTGGTAGTGACTAAGCACTGGTACAAGTTACCCACAGGAGTGATGGAGTCTTCATTACCCTTGGAGACTTGGACCTGGGCAACTGACTGTCAGTGGCCCTGCTTAAGCAGGAGGTTGGACCAGATGACCCCTAGAGCTTCCTTCCCACCTTAACCACACTGTGATGCTGTGAAACTGTAGTGAAGACAGTATGATTGCAACATTACCATTTCAACCTAAATAGTGTTTTCAGAATGCTATTATTTGGCTTGTTTAGCCAAGGTAATGGGAAAAGAATCATTAGTTTGAGGATGAGTTTACGCCTGAGGGTATCCTCCTTTACATGCAGATAAGTTGAATTCTAAGGAGGTATTGGGAGAGAAACAAGCTTCACAATATTACATATGCAGACTAGAGTTGATTCCTTATTCTTCTATACTAGCAATGTGAAAAGTAGTGCTGCCTTCTAAGAGCTGTCTTCTTTCATGATTCTTCACATGATGCTTCAAGTCTTCCCTGAAGATACTGAAGCAGAGACATTGTCCTCTTTTAGCAACAGGGTGTGAACTCTTGACAGTGGACTCTGTTCCTGGCTGTAGGATACTGGAGATGACAGGATTCAGGTTCCCATTGGCCTTTTCTTTGAGATGAAAAACACAGATGTTTTTTGAATTTAAAAAGGGAAAAGATTGTGTACCTTTTTTAATTGCTTAACATGAAATTTCTAAGTTGTTTGTGCACAGAAATGCTTTATGTGATGTAACACATGCAGACTGTGTTAAGCAGAAAGCTGACAACAAATCTTAAAAGGATAGCTAAGTGCAGAAAACTGTACTGAGGGCTTCTGCTGACAAAACTTGGAAGGAGGATGCTTGGCACAGAACTAAATGTTTTTTAAATTATTGCTCAAAAAATATTCTACCTCAACCCCATAAATACTCTGCACTTCCTGGTTTGCAAAGGCTTTCCAGTATACTGTGCTGAGACATTAAGACCATAAGTTGTGTGGGACTTCTCGTGTATGGTAGCAGAATGATGTATTCTGGGCATTTCTTAGCAAGTGGAAAAACGCCAAAGAATTTAATTGGACTGTAAGAGAAGCATTTTATTAAGCCTGTTTCTAATAACCAGGAGTATGAATTGTAGTTCTTTAGGTTGCATAAAAATAGCCTTAAGTGTGTTTCACTGGCCAACCTATTATGGTGTTCAGTCTCTATTAAAATGTTGATGTTCTTCATGATTTTCTCTTCTAGTTCTGTTGTCCTTCTGTTCTCATTCCTTACCTGTGTAGATTTTGTGAATATTTGACAGCCAAGATCCAGCTTGAATGTTTGAGATTGTTAGTCCAGCTCTATTTGATAAGCTCCTCTTGGGCACACCTTAACTTTGTCCTGGGGAGTTCTACAAAGAGGCTTTTTATTCTTGTTGACTAACAGTTTTGTGTCTCTGCTGTAGGTTGAAGAAGTGAAAAAGCACCAGCACTGTTTAGCATTTAGCTCCTCTGGGCCTCAAAGCCAGACCTACTACATTTGTTTTGATAACTTCACTGAATATCTGCGATGGCTGCGACAAGCATCAAAGGTGAGAATAGTGCTGACTCCTGCCTAAACAGAATGTTCTCAGTTTCCCCCAGCTCAGACTTCTTCACGCAATGTTATGTTCCCTCTTCTGTTGTGACTGTTCACTCTTCTGTGTGGTTGACTGTTGTGAACTGCTGTTGCTGCCATTAGTGTCTCACAAAATTACTCAATTTGAGAGCTCTTGGTAACAGCAGTAGGGACGTGAATTTTTCTGCATTTACCCTCAGACTTCTTTCTACCATGGTTGTGTAAACAAAGTTCTGTGCTAAACTTCTTCCCATTTCTCCCAGATGGCTGGATCTAGTGAGATCATTTGAACAAAAAGGATGACAAATATAACTGTCAAAATTTCACTTTAAAAGTAAAACTTAAGTGTTATTAAAACCTAAAATAGTGTCAGGTTACTTTTTTATTTATTCCTTAGACAGAACCTAAATATTGAATTGCTAGGATTTTTTCCTACTTAGAAATATTGCTGAATCTCTTTAGTTTTATAATTGTTTGAATTTTTTTAAATAAGCAATAAGCAATCATTTTGTCAGTGAAACAAAGTTGCTAACTAAAACCTTTGTAAAGCATATTTTATAATCTGCTTAGAGCACAATTAATTATGGGAATTTAGGGCCTGCATTATTTCATTTGACTTTTCAGTTCCAGTTTGTGTTCTTGAAAGGTTGTTTTTAGGGTTACCTGTTTTATCTCTTCATTCATGCTAATTTTTTGAAAAATCCTCTCCAAAGTAATTTGTGTATCTTGAACCGTCATATTTTTTTTACCATGTGCAGAGTTCTGCTGTGCTGCCAGCATTCTCTCTTTGGTTTTCTAGTTGGGCCTAAACTGTTCATTAGTTTTATACTTGATAGGACTGTCCATGCTCTTTACTATGTTAAAGCAACTTAGTTTTATGTAGTAGTACAGAGAGATATTCATGTCACACTAGATCAGTTTTGCCTTTTTAGATTGTGCTAATGTGTTATCCAGCCTATTGCCAATGATACAGCCTTGGTTGTGGACTTATGTCAGACTTTCTTTGAGCAGTAACTAGTGGACCTCCCAACATATGCATCCTTTTTCATGTCTTTTAATGTTCGGTTTTTTCCTAATAAGTTTTAAAATTCTTTTCAAAGAAGTTGTTCAGACATATCTGCTTAGTTCTGTTAAGCTTCAAGGTAAAAATCCCCAGGCATGTTTTATGAGATGGTGCAGCACGGTTGGTCAGGTTTTTGAGTTCTTGCCACTCTGTGGGTCTCTCTGGGATAGTAGTGCCCTTTCATCTTCAGAGGGTTTGACATCAGATAAATAAAAGGCAAATCTAATAAGTGAGGAAAACAGTGGAAAACAATGAACTTCAGAAGTAGAGATAAATGGCCAGGAACCCCCTCTGAATTACTGGCAGCATAAGCTTGTTCTGTGCCATGCTGTGCTTCTCTCTCTCTGGTTCACCCAAATGACTAACAGCATTGGGACGATAGCCAGCATGAGAACATATCCCCATACACTCATGATAACCTCCAATTTTACTTATGTAAGAGCGGAAAGAAAATACATAAAGTGTCTTTTCATACTATCAGAACTGAAGAAACTTGCTGTGCTATTCTTTTAGTTCATAAAACATGCTTCATGTTAAAAATTATGCATTTGTCCCAACACCCCACCCTCCAGCCCCCAAACCTGAGTCTTGGAGTTCTGCATTCATGAATTTTTAAATAGCATTTTGCCACTTCAAGTAGCCTTTTTAATGTTTGAAGTTTCTATCCTTAGACTGAAAAACAGAGACAAGCATGATTGTATGCAAGACAGTCCTGTGGGAAGTGCTTCACAGTAACACTATTCCTGAAGAACAGAAACAAGAAAGGTAGTAATGCTACAAGAGTAACTCAAATTTCCTCCAGTTGATGCTGTTTTGTCCTAGTGCTTAATTGTAAGGTGCATCATGTCTGATTTACATATACAAATAAATGAGAGAAAGTTTAATGTTCAGCTCCATAGTCCAGGCAAGCTGACATTCAGATGCTGGGAAAACAGCCAACATTTATGTGAGATGTTCTGCCTCAGGTGTTTAGAAACCGTTCAAGTTCAAAGCTGTTGAAATATTATTGATAACCAAGAATATACTCTGTAAAACACTGTATTTCTAAAGGTAAACAAATTTATGAAGGGAGATATCATGGCACTCAAACTCTGAGCTTCTGGTTGCTTCTTAGTGGCTAGGACACATGATGCTTACAGATTCTTCTTTAATCCTGGATTTTGTGTATAGTACTTGCACTTTTATGAGTTGTTATGAGTAATATTTAAGACTGTATTTTGATCATAGTTGTTGTTTAATGGCATTTGTTTTGAAAGTGACTTTTGTATTAGCTTATATTCAGTGGTTGTTTTTCTGCAGTCCTTCATGTTTCTGATGTTTGCTGTTGAAAACTGAGACTTCTGATCCTTACTAGTGTAATGAAAGCTTTAATTATAAATGCTAATGCAAAAGGAAACCCCTGCTAAAATATTTCATTAAAATTGCTGAATTTGGTTTTTATCTATGAAAAAAAATATTCATGTCTGTTTTCTGTATACTTCAAAAGAGCTAGAAGATGATATAATTTTAACTTTTCAATAACAAGCTCCATCCTGAAAGGGGACCTTTTATAAAGGATGCTTGCTCTGCGGTCTTTCCCCCCACAGAGTATTGGCAATATTGACTTTTTAGTGGTGTTTCAGGATGAGACAAATCACTACACATCACTCCTGCAATAAATACATATATGTGAGAGAAGATTTGAATTCATGTGTGCAGAGGCTTGGGTTCAATTTAATTAAAAATGAGCATTGCTCCTGTAAAATCAGATTCATTGTAACAGTGAAATTTATTATAGCCAAGACAGCTCTCATCCTGTCTGCCCCAGTAAATTTTTGGATGGGATTTGTGAATAGGTGTTAGAATTAGTTTTCTTGTAAGTGTATGTTCTGAAGTGAACAAAACTCCTGTTTTCAGGACAGACTGGAATTATTGCACAAATACTGACCTAAATAGCGAACTTGGTGTCATACTTATTCCAAATAGGTCACTTTTAGATATGCTGATTTAGCTTCAAACAGAATATTTTTAAAAGCTGGAAAAGTGTCTTGTTTGTTAATATTGATAGTTCCATACCACAGTGCAATTCTTTTCTTTTACTTTCCAAAAACTGGAGTCCTAATTAGGAAAGCTCGAAAGAAAAACAACAGCAGATTTGGTCCTTTGTGATCAAATGCATTCGTTCTGTTGCCAAATATTGAAAAATAAGCTTATGCAACTGGGAGAGGGAGCAGAGGGGAAAGAAAGGAACATTTCCATGGCTTTAAAGAATTTTGTCTGCATAAAGTTGTCATGATGGTTCTGGAACTGGCACAATTACTTGCAGAGCAAATCTGTGACTATTTGCTACTTGAATGTTAATTGCAGAAAAGGACAGGGCAAAGAATGTGCATTTAACAGTGAGGAAGACATGATGAAGACTTTCCTCATTTGCCTCTTCCAAAAGCTGAAAAGCTACACCTTTAGAGTAAAAGAGAGAGAGGTGTTATGGAGTGGTGGAACTTGCTGTTTTGAGGCTTATATTTGGGATGTGGCGGCAAACTCCTGCTGTTTGACACTTCTAACAGCTAAACCTGATCATTTTTCAATATGTGAAATGACTGTGGTAAGTGTTGACTATGATATAACTCAGGACATGAGTGTTTTGGCTGGTGTTAAAAAGGGTTAGCAGTCCTTCATGTTCCAAGGCACATAGTTAAAATGAGATGTCAATATCTGCCTCAGAAATTCAGCATTGCAGAGCTTAAGCCAGGACATGTTACAGAATTTTATCTTCTTGGAAATGGTGTGCACCACTGGGTGTGCAGAGATGCGTTATCTGACCCCGCAGGACTTCTCCCCTCTCAACTGAAGGAAAGCAGGAAGTGTGTCGACAGCTTTGTGCTACAGTTACTTCCTGCTTTAGTGTTGAATTCAACAGGGCAGGTAGAGGAAGAGAGGTGATGAGAGACAAGGACTATAAATAATGCATGGCTGCCTGACGTAAGCTGCCTGTACATGGCTGCACCATACCTGTAGGTAGGTAGAGATGTACAGGCACACAGCCCTGTGTGTCTGCCCACCATTGACTGAGTCCCAGGTGGAGTTGGACAGCTGTGGCTGTAGTGACAGCATGTTTAGTGGGGAATAAATTGTGCAGGGCCTAGGTGCCTATACACAGAAGAACTCTCCTGTTTAAGATACCAGGAATATCCAGAAATAGGTCTTTGATTTAAAACCTATGAAATGTAAGAGTTTTCTCCTGCAAGTCTTTATAATTTCCTTTCCCTGTTTCATTTGCCTTTGTCTCCAGGTCTGCAGTAGAAGTGTGTGGTGTTCCAGATAGCCCTAGCGTGCTGTGAAAAGAGAAAACTAAATTGTTATATCAGTGTACATTATGCTTAAAAAGTGCTAAAAATAGCAAGAATAGCAAATTTAAGGGAGAAGGGCATGCTTCCATATTGGCCTTATTCCTTTTGTGTCAGTGCAGAATGCGCTCTTCATACGTTTATGTGCATTGTGAAACTAGCAGAAAATAACAGATTTGAATTTAGTTTATACTATACAAGTAAGTAATACAGGAGCTTCTGCAGCTGTAATCTATTTTTCCTCAACTTGTGTAGAGATCTACTTGAAGCAGCAGTACAAAATTATCATTTTAGACTTTTTTTCCACTAGACCATCTGCCTCAGTCTTCTAGTTATTTTTTGGTATAAGTTTGACAGTTGTGTTCAGAGACTGTTGTGACAGGTGAGTATGAACTCTGTAAAGAGGTCAAAGCTGATCTGTGACTCTAGAAATAGGATTTTTATTTCTGGTCAGGAGAAAAGATTTAAGTTCTGACCACATGCTTAGTGTTACAGACCACACATATAAATAAACTCTATAAAAATAAAAAATTAATTCTGAACCTGATTGCAGTTCTGCAAATATATTTCCAAAATGGGAGACAAAGACGGCTAGCTTGTGCATGTGTTTTACAGGAAAAGTGCTGAGGAAATGCAGTGAGCATTAATTGAGCATTACTGCTGAAGACATACCTGCTTTTCAGCTGCTTTTGAGGTAGGGAAAGATAACCATGGGACTGTTTTTTTCTTTAGCACAGAAGATTCTGCTCATTAATTAAAGTGATAAGTAATAAGTCCTGTCCACATGTGCATATAGCTTCATCTTTATTTTAGATACTATCAGATATTAATGTCTGACTTTCTCATGTCACCAGGAAAACTTGTGTGAGAAATTCCACATCAGCTTCATTGTGGAACACTGACTTTTTAGTACAAAATACAGCGTGCAGTCTGTAAGGAAGGTCTGAAGCCAATATTATAATTTTTAAATTTGCCCTACTTTGTATGTGCCTTGGCTTCTCCTTTAGGTGATTGACCTGTTTCATATTTGTTTCTAGATACTATAATGAGCTGTGAAGTCTTTACAGAGTTCATCATTGCAGTGATTTATAATACCAAACCTCAGTTGTCTCTGGAGTCATAAGGGCAGGCATTTCTAAGGCTTGTCTAAACCAGCTCAGAATACCTTTTTACCAAAGCCTTGGTGAGTGTAAAGTATATGCAAGGATAAAGAAGTTTATTTTAAGTTAATTTGGAATGCTGCTTGTTACAGTGCTGCCAATTCATACTTTTGAGTCACTGGATTCTCCTCTCTAGATATCTGTTTAGCC
Source organism: Sclerurus mexicanus (assembly GCA_013396755.1). NCBI lineage: Eukaryota > Metazoa > Chordata > Aves > Passeriformes > Furnariidae > Sclerurus > Sclerurus mexicanus. The sequence goes on along the minus strand of VWZF01004608.1, from coordinate 105,739 downwards.
TTGTAAGCAAGAGAGAACTTTACCTTAGTTTCCACACAGTCTGAATTTCTAGATTAGTATTTTTGCTTTTACCTTTGGCTGTTCCTTTTGGTCATTCTGTAGAGAATGGTTGTATGCACCAAACAGACTATTTGTGTTGCAGTTCAGAGTTTCTGACATCATCTTGTAGCTTTATAGTCTTAGTCCCTGTGTTTGAATGTACCATTGTGATTCTGAGCTACCATGTTTGTGTGTGTTGAGGACAGGTTGGAGGTCAGGGATGCTGCTGGTTGCTGAGAAGGTGACCATGCAGAAATTAGTTTGTTTCCTATGCCAGTTATGCTTGGAGGCTTGAAAATGAGTCTCTAGTCTACTATGACCTAAAAATGAGTTTAGTCTACCACCAACATCAGTGGCATCTTTTGAAAATAGCCTTTAACCAAAGCATGTTTTCTTTGAGAATAACTACTAGGGTTTTTTTACACATGTGAGACTAAGCAGTGCCATTAGCCTATTGCAAAAGTAGATTCAAGATCTAATGAAGAAAAGAGAACCATGAAAGGATTTCTGAATTTTTAGGGGGGCTTTTTTTGAGCTGATCCTTTCTTACAGGAAACATGGTGACTCCAAGTTTAGTACAAGGAAAACATTTTTTCCTCTTAATACCATAAAATGACAATATTGAGATAATGCTTTTTCTAAACCCACAACTTTCTTTTGGCAGTGATTACAAGTATTCAAACATAAACAAACTTCTGGTTTCCATGCAGAACTTTACTTCCTTTTCTCTGTGTGCATGAAATCTTCAATATTTGGGACCTCTGCTCTGCAGTTGTATCTGGTTGTTCTTGCTGTGGGTGGTTTGTGATCTCAAGTGCGAAAGCAGAAGATTGGGCAAAGCAAACTTGAAGCCAATTTTGTTTCTCTTTTGATCATAACACTTGAAAGTGTTCCTCCTCTTCTTTCCCTGCAAAACCTATTCTTTTGTGCCTTTTGTTGTTAGAGATTAGTTGATGTTTTGGAAATTAACTTCTGAGTGTTTCAGTGTAGTCTCTCCTAATGGCTCAGGAGGGAAGCTTGGTGTTTTGGCTCAGCTGCTTGGTTTTGCATGTCAGAATAGTTCAGTTGATTCCAAAGTGGTGTCATGGTGAGTTCAAGATTTTCCCTTCATTTCTGTTCTAGAAATATAGAACTATAGCTTTGCTATTTTTCTTGCTGGAATTTAGACAGTCTATGGTTATTGTTTTGGACTTGCTGCCTTCAGTTAATAATAGTTAATGAAGTATTGCAGCCAAGAGTGAGAACAGAAAACTAGGTATTGCCCACATATCTGGAATAGCATTGAAATAACATCTTTCGAAGTCTTTATATCAGGTTCAGGTATTACTGAAGCCGAATTTGTGCAGCGCTTGCATAAATACAGGAAAACATGGTCTAGAAACTCGGTGAGGTGTTGCAAATGCTACCTTTTATGGTGTGTTCAATCCAAAGGATTCCAAAGTGTTTTCAGTAATCTGGGAGTGAAGGGGTAGAAACAAGTAGGGGGATGTTACTTTACTTGTAATGAAGCTCCAAGGAACCAAGTACCTGCAGTGAGGAAATCCCATGAGATGGGAGGGGATTGACGGGACTGGCATATTGCACAGTACTTTGGTACATATAAGGTGGTAACAGTCCATCTTCACATTGAAGGGCTGTTACACTGAGAGCCTTTCCAAGCAAAGTGTAGCAGGAAGGAAGAAAGGAGAGGAATTAGTAGCAAAAACTTAATTTTAGGGACTCTCCTTAGGCTTCTTCTGTAATCAGTGGAGAAGGATAAAGGTCTTCAGGAGAAGAGGAAATGAGTGCTGGAGACCAGTTTTAGGCTCCAGGTGAGTAGAGCTATAGTTGTGCTTATTTGTTTTATAAACCACATGGGACAGAATGCCTTTCTGAGTTACAGTGAAATAGCGACATGAAAAGAGTTCATCTCATTGTAGAATTAGTCCATATGATGCAGCTGGGTTGGAGAATCTAGATCAGAAACTGAGGACCTTCCATAACCTCTTATTTAACACAAACTAACAAAACCCTACCATCCTCTCCACATGGGACTGGGGAGACTGAGGAAAGTGCACATTTAGTGAAAGTCTCACCGGCAAGAATCTGAAACATATAGTAAATCATTGAATGGTTTGCGTCAGAAGAAACTTTAAAGTTCACCTAGTTCCAAAACCCCTACCATGAGTGGGGACACCTTCCACTAGACCAGGATGCTCAAAGCCCCATCTAATGTGACCTTGAACACTTTGAGGGAGGGGGCAGCCACAACTTCTCTGGACAACCTCTGTTTATCTTTGTGGCCCTCCTTTGGACCTGCTTTAACAAGTCCATGTCATTCTTGTGTTGGGGACCTCAGACCTGGATGCAGTACTCCAGAGGAGAAGAGGAGAATAACCTCCTTTGACCTGCTGACCACCTCTCTTTTGATGCAGCCCAGGGTGCAGTTGGCCTTATGGGCTGCAACTGCACATTCATGTCTGGCTTTTCATCCACCAGAACCCCCAAGTCCTTCTCCACAGGGCTGCTCTTAATGACTTCTTTGGGTCTGCACAAATGTTTGGGATTACCCTCTGACCCAGGTACAGGTCCTTGCACTTGGACTCGTTAAACTTCATGAGGCTCTTATGAGTCTGCTTCTCAAGTTTGTCCTGCTCCCTCTAGATGGCATCTCTTCCTTCTGTTGTGTCATCTGTAAGCTGGCTGAGAGTGCCTTCATCTCATTATGGCATTGATACAGATATTAAAGAGCATGGGTCACAAGACATGTGACTACCCACCACCAGCCTCCACCTGGACATAGAGCCATTGACCACAGCTCTCTGGCAGTATCCTTCCAGCTAATTCCATATCCATTGAATATCTATTCTTCCAGTCCATATCGCTCCAGTTTGGAGATAAGGATGTCATGTGGGATTGTGTGGAAGGCCTTACGGAAGTCCAAGTAGATGACACTGGTTGGTCATCCCTTGTTCATCATTGTGGTCACTCCATCATAGAAGACCACCAGATTGGTCAGTCATGATTTGCCCTTAGTGTCTTCCAAGTGCCTTAGCATTGGCTCCATGAAGATGTGCTCCATGATTTTCCATGCTGAAATGAATAAATGCAAAAATGAAATGAATGAAAAAAATTCTTTGCTGGAGGGCTGCTCATTGCAAAGTCTGCTTGCTTGGCAGTACAGCAGCTTGTCTTTGTGAAAAAAGTAAATTAACAGAAAGGATAAGAAGAAAAAGAGGTATTTCTTAATTTTTGTGAGATTGTCACCTCTTTTGCAGTAGTTAAAGATGATTAGTTTTCATTCAAGCTGTTTAAGGATGTTAATATTCCTTTCTCCATGAAATGGAGATTCACTTGTCTGAATTATAAGTAGTTTAATGCTACCACTAATTACTGTCAGTTAACTCCAAGTTGCATCTTAAGCTTTGTCCTTGCAGGAATCTTATCAGTATGAACATCCCAGCATGACTACCAGTCAGGTACAGTGTTGATACCATTCCCTATGTAATATTGATACCAGTACATGATTGCTAAAAGAAGAGCACTTTTCCCTCTAGGGGAACAAAAACGCTCATTCTGATAATGACTTCAGGTAACACCCAACATTTCCAAATGACAGGTGATGAATGTCACTTTTTGACAAATTCTTGCTTTCAAGATCTTGATGTTAAACTTGGGACACCAACTTTCATGTCAGTGTAATTTGTTCTGAACTCTGATGAAAGGTAAAGGAGTGCAATATCTGGTTAATCCCCTCCACACTTCCCCCTTCCCACATTAGTTTGCTAACAGCATTTTCAGTTAAGTTGTTAGAGGTTTGCACAGGGGCCAAAAGTAGAAGCGAGCTATTTCTGCATGCTATGTAAAACTTTGTTGAGAGATAAGGGGAGCATAGGAGGGACAAGTTAAATAATCTTTGTGCCCCTGGGTCTTAGCCTGGGGTGTTTGTACCAGAGGCTTTTGGCTGCATCACTTGCAGAGGAGAGATGGGGTGAGAGGTGTGCCCTATGAATGCTGCCACACTGGCATACACTCCTGCCCTTCGTCTTAGTAGGCAATCATTACTCTTACCTATGTCATTGCCTGTTGGCTATGCAAATAGGGATGAGGTGCTTTCTAGCGTCTAATTTAACATTTGAAAGAAAACAAAAGGAAGAGGCCAGAAAAGCCAGTACCTTTTCACCCTTGGGTTGCACCCATTTTAAAAGTTGTGATTTAAAAATTAAACTATGACTTTAAATAAAAGGCAAATGCTTATTTTTTTATTTATCCATTCCACTCACCCTCCTTCATTTTTTGCATTAGCTTGTTTACCAGTCTGAGCAGTTCCTCAGCTCTTGGCTGCATTTGAGGGCACCAGTGTGTTTCCTGGCTGTGGAATTCAGCTCTGCAGAGGTAGGCCTCTGCTGAGTGGGGCTTTGATGTTCGAATAGAAAGGAAGATTAGTATTTGAAGCAAGGTTAGTTCTGAGGTGAAGAGAACCTGTTTGCTCTAAGTTAGTTTAGGTATTTCAAGCCAATGTATCACTGTTTAGTTAAGCCTTACACAGGCATTGGTGGGATGTGAAAATTATCAAACTGTTTAGAAACAAATCCTAAAGGAGAAAAATTACACTGCCTTTGCATGTCTACAGCAGGTATAATTTAACATCGTCAGCTCAGTTCAAACAGACTGGTAATTTGGCTGCCTGTACGGTGTGGGCTGTTTAGTTATCTCCTGTTGAAGTCCTAAGCAGTAATTTATCTGAATAGAGCTATGGGGAATGGATTGAGGGTAAACAGGGAAAAGACATAATTACATTGGTTTAAATTCATACCACAGGTCACACCAAAAGATGTCCTTGTGTAAATAAGTCCTGTGTTTGTCCATACAGCTGGGTTCAGCTGTACCCATTGCTGACATCCATTGCCAGCAACAGATCATTTTTGTAGTATAGCCAAGGCTTTGAAACAAAGACAATAACCAGTCTTGTTGCATAGCTTAGTGACAGAGGTGTCATTATACTGATGGACAAAGCAAAGTGGGTTTTTAGCCCTGTGTAGCAAGAAGCAGCAACAATATTCATTGGTGCAAGTATTTTTGTATATTTTTGTTGCCAGCTGCTAAAGATTTGCAGTGCACTCATACCACACTTTCAAAAGTCTTGAAATACTGTTTCTTTTTAAATACAATAACTAAAAAAAATTAAAATCAAAACACCATGGTGAACCTTTTTTATTTAAGGTACTAAGGACTTTTTTGAATTCCTGTTGATACTTATGTTATAGTTTCAAAATCTTTCATGGAATTTTTTTTTTTGTCCCTTGCCAACACAGAGGACTGGTGGTTGGAAGACAGAAAAAGGTGACTTGTTGAAGCCCACCTCTCTATCTGATTCTGGAGCCAGCTAACTGTCTAAAGTCTAAACAAAAGGGATAGCTAATAGCTTTACATTCCAACATGATGACTGGGGAGAGGATTGGGGGAAGAGTTTTCCTTTTTTTGGGGGGCGACGTTACTTTTTCCCTTGTTTGGGGGATAGTGAGAGAGAGGTTTCCCGGTGCTCATTTTTCTTTGCCACTATACCTATGTTCTCTGTCTGCTTGGGTGCCCAGCAGCCATTTGCTGGGCTGGTGGCAGCACTGGGAGGCGGGTCCTGGCTCACCCCCATGAATCTGTGCACTCAGTGCCATTCCCATGAGAGGAAAAGCCACTACTGCCTGGATTCACTACAGACTTGTCAAGGGGCCTGGGCCATTTGCAGAGGAATTGCTAACCCCCAATGCTTTAGGACAAAAGATGGTGAGAGGGTCCTTGCACTGCCCACAGAAAGGGTTTCAGCCTGTCCCTGTAGGCGCCATTCCCACTTGAGTTCTGGAATGTCACCTCCCTACCTGTGTGTTTGCCTCTCTGGAGCCCGTCAGCGCCTCCTGGTTGCCATGAGTAAGTCACTGCAGCCCTTGCTGTTTGCCAATATAAGTGCGCTGAGGGGGCAAAGACAGGACTTGATTTGCTTGAAAGTTTTCGTTAAGGTGTTCTTGTTTGTTCTGTTCTGGTTTTGGTTATACATATATATATATATATTTGTAGTAAAGAACTGTTATCCTCTTGTCTATATTTTCTGATTAAAGTCTCTTAATTTCAAAGTTTGTTGCAGTTTTGAGGAGAGAGAGACCCCCTTCCTAGTCCAGAAGAATTCCTCACTTTCCTTGATAGGCATCTTGGTTTCTTTTTAAACTGACACAATTTGTGAGTACTATTGTGGCAGAAGTAATGGATGTTTAAGAGTGAGTTTTCATATTTGGTGGACTCCTAGTTCTTTGGCACATATGCAGCTCTTAGGTGGGGAGAAGCAGAAGACATACAGCCTGAGGGAGGAAGACTGCTCTCTAGCAGCATTATTTGTGGTGGTATTCACAGAATAAACCTGCATTTTATTATGCTCTTGGGGGAAAATGACAGCACAATGACAGCTTTTTAGTGTTTGGAGCAGGTAGATCTTGGGCTCTTTGTAGTACGTGTGCTATGGTTGCATACAACTAGTTCAAAACTGCACTTCAGTTTGCCATACTCATTTTGAGACTGAAAAAAAAACTTAAAACATGGTAGGACAAAGGTGCATAACTTAGGTTGCAACGCCAACTGGAAAAAATAAAAAGAATCTTCCATTGGTCTTTGCAGTTTGATGTGCAAAATTGAATGTGGCCTTACCCCATTACTTCTCCTCCAGTATTACAATGGGGAACATTGCAATACAATGATTGACTGTAAAGCGTTTAAAAATCACATCCAGGTAATGGAAAAAGCAGCATATTTCATATTGTTCCTTTATCTTTTTGATTAATAAGCACATCAACTGAGAAGTAGGCTTCAAAAAGTACAAGCTCTTGCTTTCTGTTTGAGCTACATTGCTGTCAAATTGTTGCACATCTTGCGTCTCAGGCAAAGACAGGCATTGAGTCTACAGCTCATGCTGTAGCTACTGGAACTGAGAGGTTGTCATACAACATCATCAAGAAGGTCATTGCCCCAGCCATTTCCTCAGTGTTATACTGGAAATGCAACAGTGGTTTCATGTGAAATAAGTGTTAAGGGTGTATGCAGTTTCAGATATGTTGAGAAGACATTCCAGAGGGGTGGTTTGGGCAATGCTTTCTTCTACCTAGGGAGTTGTGAACTAGTGCTTCTTGTGGTTTTATTTGTATATAGGTACATAAAGCATATCAAACAGCTATACTTAGAAGTTTTCCAGAAGAAAACACAAAAAAAACTATAACAAGTGCTTAATGCAGGTTCCATGTGTATTGTGAAAATGTTTCCCTCTAGAAGTGCTACAGCACCAACTCTCTCTCACTATTTTTGTTAGAGCATGGGTCTGTTGAATCCAGCCCAGATAACTTATTGGGGCATTTATGTACAGTGGAATGTTTTAGTTTGCAGTTTTTTTCTTCCAGTGGAAATCCTACTTTCTGCAGATAATGTCCCTTTGTTCAGATACTTTTTATTCTTTGAATGTGAGGGATATTCTACTCAGTGTTTTCTTAGCCTTTATCAGCTCACCTCTGCAGTGACTCCCCAGTGAGTCAGGGAAACCCAGTGCTTTATAGAAAAACTGTATCACTTTTTAGATAAAAGTCTTTGCTCTTAATAAACAATAGCAAACACACACCTGCACAGTCTTGCTGCCTATAAGTCAGTTGAAGACAGTTGCAAGATTGAAATATCCCTTTGTTGTTTGATTTGGGAACAGTGCAATTTCAGAATTTCAATATTCAATTTCAAAACAACTAGTGAGAGTTTCTGGTGAATGAAAGAAAGTATTGTTAAGATGATGTTCTCCTTTGTTGTTCTTTTTTGTATTTCATCTCTTTGTTCTATTCTACAAGAATTTGTTATAGAACAGTATTGAGCAATAAAAAGAGCGAAGTCTATCCCTGCCTATGAGAACAACCATGTGTTTATATGAGCCTTCCTTGTAACAATTCAGAAGTTAATTCTTACAGGCAACAAAAAGACTGATAAAATTACAGTTGATTCCAGAACTAGCACCTCTTAAAACATGTTTTTAACTTTTACAATTATCTCTCTAGGAGAGGCATCATTCAATATTTGTCAATTACATGAAAATATGAATTAAATTCTTTGTATTACAAAGTGTTCCTTTAAAAAGATAAACAAAGAATAACCAGAACATACAACCTGTAAAACAAAATTACTTTAAACTAGGTGTATTTCACAGGGTTTGGCGATTTTAAGAAAGGATTTGCATCTTTTTTTGACGCAACAGTATAATTTGGATATTTGATTTTGTTTGGCTGTGTTGTCATAATTCACACACAGAGTTACCAATTCTGGTACTTTAGATTTTGTAGAGTAACAGGCCTTGCTAAGCACTGCTGGGTTGCTTACTGCTGTTCATGCCTGTGCGGGTTTAAAGTTAAACTGCTGGGAGAAATTAACCCAACTCAAGAGAGATTACCAATAAGAGTTGCAATTTACTAAAAAGATCACAGTAAATACAAGAATACAGGGAAAAATGGATTTTAACCCACAAAAAACAGATGTATAACCCAGCACCCTGGGGCACAAACAGAATGGTGTTTGTTAGCCCCCTGAGTGCAAAGTAAAAGGAAAGTAAAACCTGTTGGTGAGGATGATGGTCACAGTCTTAAGAGTGGAAGTTGCAATCCTCTGGATCTGACAAGTGGTACCCGAAGTCCCAAAACCCGAAGATTATATATGCTCAGGTTCAGATGGGAATGCTCAGTACCTCCCCCAAGGTAAGGAGTTTCACAATGGGTGATTTAACTCTGTGAGTCATGGGATACTTGGAATCTTTGATGGCCCATTGGCAGACATGACCTTTCAGGCTGGGTATGAAGGTGCTAATGCCTCTCTGGAGAGGTTGTCACAGGCAGAAATACTCCTCTTTCTCACAGGGTTCTTTAACACCCTGAGGTGTCAGGTGTGCCCTGGGCAGCTGCTGCAAATGATCCATTATTAACAGTTCATCAGAAGTAACAGGGAGGGTGTAGAATACACAGTTTTGGTTACACCCACATAGTGATAAACTAGTCCCGGCCCCTGTAACTAGGACAATACCACAATCCCAACAAGTAGTTGGAGCAACAGTGTATATAACCATTACATCTGAAATTGAACATTCTCCTTTTTAATTTACCAGATGTCAACACCTTTTCATCTCTTTTGTTTTCAGTGTGATGAGAACTGTGCCATACTTGACAGGTTCTGACAGAATACCTCGCATTTAGAAATGACTGCTTAGTACAGCCTATGAATAATTCTCATCTCATACTGCAAGGGGAAGAAAAATAGTAGCTACAGTAGCAAAAGGACTGAACTAAAAGAGTAACAAAAACTAAAGAGTTTTAATGGATGCAGGAGGACTGGATTATTAACGGTCACATTGAAAAAAAACACTGCATCGTCAGTTCCCTTGGAAGCTTATTGGCTTTGTTTATAATAGCAACTATTTATCCTGAGGCCTCCGTACCTTGCATTGGAGAGGAAAAAAAATTGTCCATGGCCTTCCTTTCAGTGACAAGCTACTTCATTTACATCTACAAAACCAAATGCCTCTAGTTTCAGGGTACTTTGTGGCACGTTTCTACCTAGAAATTTGAGTGGTGTCTCCATCAGATTTGAGAAGCTCTTATGTCACCAGGCACTGACTATGAGTTGTTGGGTGTTTTCCTCTTTTTGTCCCTTAGATGTGGTGTTGGTACCTCTAGAATCCCAGCATAGGAGGCCAGTAAAAGTGCCAATAACAAAACTAAATGATAGCTTCTTTTGGAGTGAGTGGCTGACAGAACATGTAACTATATTTGAGCACCGTTTGTACAGTCTCAGAAGTCTAAAATTGTGGTGAAGTTGTTTGCTTCTCCTCCTTTGAGTTAAGCCTTGCCTGCTCCAAAAATGCCTATCCTTCTTCTAGCATTTGACTCCTCTTTCTTCCTCACCATTGCTGCTGCCTTGCATTACTGTGTGGTGGTGTTTTGTCATGTAGCTAGCTCCATGACTCCACTTTATGAAAGGATATTTTTAATAATATTGGGCAGAAATATATAAGAATTCTGCGTTGCAGTGTTGGATTTGGTTTTGGGTTTGGTGATTTTTATTTTTTTTTAATAAAGTTAAGTGAATAAGTAAACTACCTCCAGCAGGAGGTAGTTGACCCATGTGTATCCCAGAGATTTGCTAGGGGGCAGAGTTGCTGTTACATGAAGTAGTTGCCTATAGGTCATTGTGGAATGATGCTCTACATTATGTAGTGCTAGGTGGTATGATTTTTTTAGCCTCTAGAGACCGTGTTTGTTTTACCTTCCCCTTTGTAGAAAATAATGTTGAACCTCCAAATCTCAGTTTCTCATTTTTACCACTCTTGGCCAGTCTTCTAATTCATTAAGAAGAGATGTACACTTCGTGCTTTGCTGCTGCTGTGATATTCTTTCTCTCCAATAAGATGTAAATGGGATAACTATTTTCTTCTGCCATTTGATACCCACTTTTGACCCCTGAAACCAAGACATGGTGACTGCTCTCCCTTCAACTCTGCTCACTTGGGGGAGGCAATGCTAACTGAAGGACTAAAATAAAGTTTATGTGCAATATCTTTTTTTTATTTCTGGTTGTAAAGTATCACATGACTTCGCTGATGAAATTAATCCTTTTCACTTACTAGTTTGACAAGGCTTTGCACTTTTCTCCCTGCTAGCCATCTGTGGGATCTGGTTTAAGCAGTGAGGCCAAGCAAGAGATCATGGCATGACTTGCAGCAATTATGTACACTTTGTTAGATCAGCTGTATATGCCGACACTGTCTTCTGCTGTGCTTAAAAACAGTTCATCCTGTGCTGGTAGGGATGAAGGAAATGTTCTTGGTTTATTACAATATTAACACTGGTGTTGTACTTGATTTCCAGGTTGCATCACAGCGCATAAGCTCAGTGGATCTTTCATGCTGCAGCCTGGAGCACCTGCCTGCCAACCTGTTTTATAGCCAAGACCTCACTCATCTCAATTTAAAGCAGAACTTCCTGAGGCTAAACCCCAGCCCATCCACAAGTAGAGCGCTTAGTGAATTGCAAAGGTAAAGTGGTATGGTTCTACTGGTTTTCCTCTGTCCTTGGAGCCATGATCTGCAGGAACTTTCCTAAAAATCACTATCTCCTCTTGTGAAACATTGGCCTGACTGTAATGCTTCAGAGATTGGTTAACTTTGTGTTAGAAACAGACTAGCTTTCATAAGAAACTTAATGTTTTTCTTGTAAATAGGAGGGTGTTTTCAATCCAAAATGGAGTTTTCAGAATGTGGTCTTTTCTGCTGATGCCAGACTGTAGTTCTACAGCCTTTAACTCATGTGAGTGAGCTGCCCATCAAAGGGAGGCATTCTGGGTTGGAACAGTACTGCATATGACTAAATGAAGAAGTCTTCTGTTATCTCCCAAGCAAAGAAAGCCCCAATTTCCTAAATTCAGCCTGGTTCTGTTCTCCTTTTGACTTTGCTAAACGCTAATTCTTCTTTCTTAGTAACTATGATCTTCCAGTTGTTCTTTCCACTGCAGCTCATCCAAGAATGTAACAAATGTGTAGACTGCAGCAAGATTGTTGATCTGAATGATTTTAATGTATGTGTTCTGTGGAATTGGCAGGCTTTCTGTATTCAGGAAGATGAGTGTTTTTCATACTGAATATAAATCTGTGATTTTTGTTTCAGTGGTAACTGAATTGCAGAGTGTCTCAGGATTATGTTTGTGGATGGTCCTGTTCAAACAAAATGTTTGAAACCACATTTTTAAATCCCTTCCTCTTCAAAAAACAACTGAAAAATACAAGATGGATTATATGTTCTGGAAAAACAAAAAATTTGGCATAACAGAAGATGAATGAACCCAGCAAGTCTGCTTCACAAACAAAGCAGGCACCAATTCCAAGAGTTTATAAACACAGTCTGGAGAGGAATAATGACTGGATTAAATGTTCCGTGAATGTCAGTATGGGTCTCCAAATAGCAAGTGCAATTTTAACATGTTAGGCAATGAACATATAATGAATAATGGACAAATAATGAATGCCTTTTCTTTTAATGACTTTTTATAGTTTTTCCTTTTAAAATGTCAGAAACTGTACAGGAGATATTTGATTATATTTTCTCCATGTACCTACAACTAATTCAGTTTGGAATATATTTTGTCCATGTACCTACAGCTAGTTTTGTTTGGGTTTAGAAAGCATTGATAAATAATGTGATGAGCAATGTTCATTCTCTGTTTAATGTTCTCTTGGTACTGCAGTTGTAGGAACAGCTGATGAATCTTCCTGATAGTTAAACTGTTAAAATATTTCTCATTAATATAAGCCTGAATGTACAAGAGTGAAGGAGTTCAGGTGGCTAAATAAAATTCTCCTGTTTTCTGAGATTCTGTATGAGGAAAATCTGGAGAAGTGGCATATACCTGGGGTTGTGCAGAACTGATTGTTTCTTGTTATTCTGTGAGCTGGTCCTATTCTGTCAGTGAGTAATAGTCTTCTCTGCCTCCATTGCTCTGAGCTTGTCAAGAAGGCATGAGGAAGGTCTGTGAACTTCTGGAGAGAAAAAAATTAAAATTATTAGTGAGGTTACAGGGCACTGTTTTGGTGGATCAGAGTAAGTGCCTCAGGAACTCCTGCCCCTTTGCGCTGACATTCCCTTTGCCACTGCTGATGTCCTCCAGCCTTATCTTCATCCAGCACAGGTGGCATCACCCAGACAGTGAGTAGCTGGAAGCTGCTGCCATTGTTCCCGTTGCTATGCCAGTGAAAAGGGCTTTGTGAGGTACTAGTTCCGTTGAGTCTTAGGAAAAACAGTGCCCCATCAGTTGTCTTTGCCTTTCAACAGCAGCAAAAGCTGACCCTGGAATGTACTCCCAAGCCATTCTTCTTTCTGTCCGAAGAAATACAGTACTGGCTTCTCCTTAGGGTGAGAAAACTTGAGTTTTATTTGTGTTACCAAAAATCTTTGAGCCAGTTTGACTGCTGCTGTAAGTGTGCTTTTCTGTAGTGAATAAACACACAAATATCAAGCAAGAGGGGAGCACTGAATCTTTTAAAAATCACTAGTGAATCCCAGTATCAAAACATGTGCAAAGTGAAGAGAAGCTCAGTCATTCCAGTGAGCACAAGTTTTGTCTGACTTCTTTCTTTTTAATCCATTTCATAAAAACATTTTCAGATCTTTTAGATGTTACATAACAGTAAAACTTCACTGAATAAGCCAAATGGTGTTTTTTTTTGGTCACCCATGTTCTTTCAAACCACTGCAAAGCTAGTACAAAATCTCTGCTGTTCTGAGTTGGTACTGTTGGTTTTTATACCAAATTCTCAGTTGCTAAATTACAGACGCACACTGGGGTCCCACCAGTGAATCAAGCCTACAGGTATTAAAGACTCCAAAATAGTCACGTGCTTGGATGTTGTGAACAAAAAGCATTGCAGTCTACAACTTGCTTGTGAGGGGAAGAGGAGGGGCAGGCACTCGTCTCTTCTCTGTGGCAATCAGTGACAAACCTGAGGGAATGGCCTGAAGTTGTGTCAGGGGAGGTTTAGCTTGGATATTAGAAAAATGTTCTTCCCTCAGAGGGTGGTTAGGTGCTGGAACAGACTTCCCAGGAAAGTGGTCACAATACCAAGCCTGACAGAGTTCAAGAAGAATTTGGTTGATACTCTCAGGCACATGGTGTGATCCTGGGAGTGGTCCTTTGCAAGGGTGAGAGTCGGACTTGCTGATCCTAGTGGGGCCCTTCCCATTCTCTGATTTATATACTTGCCCTTCCTGGTACAGTGTTCGTTTAAAATATGGTTATCAAGGCAGTCTAGGAAAATTTGTCTTGCTATAAGCAGCTCTTGGTGCTAGCAGTTCCTTTTACTGAATAACTTTAGGTGGTACTTTAACTAATGCTCATGAAGGCTGGATTTCAAAACAAGTGTGTCAAAGATACAAGGAAATACCAACTTTTCAACAACCCACTTAGTAGGCTTGCAAGAAGCTGGGTCATAGTAATGAGATGCTGACATATGCACTGACTTGGAAGGTACTGTCAGGAATGTATCAGGGAAAATATTTTGTTTAGGCAGTTACTACTTTCATTTGTTAAAATAATGTAATTATTGTATTTCTGAAAAATATGTTTAGTCCTGCTCAGTACATGGTATGTGAGGGTGTACAGAATTGTAGATGCTTTTTTTTTTCCCCAGTAGCTGCTCTTTAACCTTGCTTTACTGTCCATTCAAACCCATTTTGTTGCTGTAGATGCTCTGCAGCTGTCAACTTCCATAGCTGAACTGTCTGAATGTTGAAAGGTATATACAGCTACTTCTCTTTTTTTCCTGCTTATCAGGGAATACAAATTTCATGCTTTGTATCCAAGTAAGCCATCTAAAAATTCATCTGTGCTGAAAAAGGCAGCAAATGTTGGTACTTGTTTTCGCTCACAAAATCTTTTTAAAAATTATAGGAAAGGATATGTCTCTTTTGGAGAAAAGAGGAGATTCCCCAGTTGAAATGCTAAAAAGAGTTCAGGCTCGCAGGCTTAGTAGTTTTGCAGAATACTGTTGCTCTAGGTTTGAAGCAGATGAATAAACCATAGTCTTTATTTGCTGCTGCTCTGCTTCACTGGGCTGAGCACACCTTCTATTTACACATAATTGTTTTAGTGCTATTAGAAAAAGTGGTTGGCACCAATAATATTGTTTGCTTGTTTGCTTACTTGAAAAGTAAGTTGTCACTGTAAGGATTTTTTTATATAAGACTGCTGCAGATTTAAAAGAAAAAAACTGGAAAAGAAGAAAAGGGGTATGTAATAAGGCATGAAGTTGATTTAACAATAAATAAAATTGTGCTTGCCAGTTTTATCTAAAGAATGAGTTGTTATTCTGATTGTGGTTGTTAATTGTTAACAGTGGTTATATGGATTTTTATCCAAAGATCAGTTGGTAACTTTTCTCTCCCAGAGCCTCTTTAGGAATGAACTGTCTTCTCTCATGTCTCAGCTGAAACTCTTTGGTACTAGTGGCAGTAGTTTGAAGTTGCATCTGTAGGTTATGAGAAGGCCAAAGGATTCTGAATTACTAATCCAAGTATTTCTGAAATCCCTTGCAACTTCTAACTGTAAGATACTAATTTTTATCTGAAAACCCAGGACTTCAGGCATCCTCAGTCATCCTCCTTATAAACCCCTTGTGCAGTAAGTAGGTAATTGAAAATGTAATCTTTGTTCAGAGAACACTTTGAGAGCAAGGGGGAACCAGGGTTAGTGACCCAGCTGCTAGGTTGCTAGAAGTTGATGTGCAGTGTACCTTGATCTTAGCCTATCCCTAGAGATTAGGAAGCTGAGAAGAAAGTCTCCAGGCTGCCAGTTGGTTGTCCTCAAAGTACATTGAAGGTACTCCTTGTGATTATTGCTTTTATTGTATGAAACTGAGGTTAATGAAGAAAGTCAGATGGATTAATGACATGTCAAATATACATCTTCCCCCTTGTCAGGCCTCACAGAACTTGCCAGTTCCAGATGCACTGGAAAGGATTTGAGCTTTCTCTCTCTCTTTTTTTTTTTGTTGGTTTTTGTTTGTTTGTTTGTATTGTTTTGTTGTCTTGTTTTGGTTTTGGTTGGGTTTTGAAGTTTGTGGGGGTTTTGTTGTTTTCTGTTCTTTTTTTTTTCATTTGTGGTTTTGTTTTGGTTTTGGGGTGTATTTTTTAGGATTCAGTTATTTAAATGAAAACAGCTAATGTGTGGAGCATGTAGAGAATGGAGTGCCATTGTGTGCTCCATAGTGTGGGAACATGCATGGAGCTTTCTCTTGCACTCTTGGTCTTGGAGCCAGGGAACCTTACTTTTATACTAGTTTCTCCTCTTTCATTTGAAGTCAAGTACTGAAGCATAGCCATCTAAGCATTAGGGCAAGAAGGAGAAAGCATGTTATTGAGAACCAGAGGTCTACTAGTAACAAACCCCATCCATTGTTTGCTGTATTCTGATTCTACACTTACTTTCTCATCTCTGTAGCTTTGGAAGTTTTTTTTTTTATATTCATAATACTGAAGATGGCACTTAGAATTTGTTGTTTATGTAACTTCACTGCTTTTGTTTTATTCAGCTTGTAAAGATATCAAAGAAAGAATTTCGTTTTGTTAGTGCAAACCTTTCTTTCCAAACCTTCATGACTGCATTCTACTTAACTCCTATGTATCTTTCGGATCTCAAAAAAAATGCCCTCATGTGAACACCCAGCAAAAATCAAGGACATTTGATTAAAAAAAAGTTAAATTGTAAGATTAAGTCTACAAATGAGTAAGTGAGAAAGATTGCAAAATTGGTTTAATGCTGGAAACACACTGAATTTTTAATTTTTATTTTTTAAACTGCAACAGTGAACTTAATAAGGGCATGAGAAAAATAAATGGCATTAAAATACCTACTATAAATTAGCATTTTTAAAAATAGAGTAGTCCAAAAGTAGAAATTACACTTATTAATGGGTTTCACTGTAGTGGAACTCTAAGTGCAGTGGTATCTCTTCCAAATAATGTTTCAAAAAGTAGTGAACATATTTATGGAAGCCAGTTAGTGTATCAGTCTCCAGTTTACTTGTCTACTGCTTTCTGATACAGCTTTCAAAGTAAGAGTTTTCTTTTCATGTATTTAAACATGTTTCAGTTTGGAAGCCCACCCCCAGCTAAAGCTTTTAGATATTTGCACTTTTTTTCCTAGGAATTTTGTCCTTCCTCTGAGTCTTTCCCCCCATATAAAGCAGTGTGTGCTAGGTATGCACACAAATTGAGGACTTTAGAGTATGGTAGTGTAGGCTCAGGTTATTTCCACTAACAAAACATACATTTTGGCTTTTTGTCTTTATGGTACTCTTACCAACTATGTAATATAATAAAAACTTTGTTGTTGTCTTAAGTTTGGAGGTAGTCTGAATTTTACTGTGATTATTTGTATATTTTGAAAAATAACTGGCTAAATTTAAGGTTATTCCTTTTCGTGCAGTGCAGTATATTTCCTTTTTTTTTAAATACATTCTACCAATTAATTTTGGTATATAGAATCAAGTCTGTATGTGAGAATTATTGTACCCTTAATAGTTTCAAATGCAAGTAGATGAGAGGAATATCAGGATGATATAATTAGGTGTGTTGGCATAAAGGATAGTGAAGACACCAGAATTACAACTATTTGTCTGTTTTTTCCTCTCTTTTTCTTTTTTCCCCATGGAGTTTACAAAGGAGATTAAATGTTTTCATTTATTCACTCAACTACTGGAGAAACTGATAATTAATGGGTAGATTTGTTCAAGTTTCTTTTGATTTGTCCATAATCAGTCTTTATCCTCAAACTAATTCTGACCCTCTTTCCTGAGATGGACTTTACTCCATCTGTTTTTATGTGATGTGGCATGAATGAGTTAGTGTCTGAATGAACAGGAGTCCTGTCCAGAGAAATGAAGTGGTGAAGAGCAGCAGAACTTCTCCTTCCTCTTCTCTATACTATCTACCAAAAACTCTTCTGTGCCCAAATTGGGGAGGGCTGCTGTTGATCTTAGGTTAGGCAAAGCCTTCCCCTGCAGCATTCGAGAGAACTTCCCTAGTGGTTGCAGAAAGAGTCAACCTCTATTCATCTGTCTGGACAAGTTTAGCAGGACAAGAGGGCAGAAATAGTTCATTTTAATTGTCTTACTAATTTAAGGCTTTTACAATGACACATTCCACAAAGGGAAGTGCTGTGACAGTATTTCTGGCATTAGGCTAGCTGCTCCTTTAGGCATAAGGCCATGAATGGGAAATTGATGCAACTGCAAAAAGGGAGTAAATTGCACCTTTTATTTCCAAGGAGGAAATGCTGTACGGTGTAATGGAAATTCCTCTGCTGTTCACATTGGGTAGGTCTGAATTTGAATAGCACATCAGTCAGTTCATTACTTTGCTGTCATAAAAACTTCTCTTGTTATTTTGCTATGTCAAACTGAAGCCACTCCTGAAGTGGCAGCTGCAAAATTAGGTAAGTGGGCAGTTTTGGGCTCAATTACAGCAATTAGTGTTCAGTCAGATTGCATGTTTAAACCCAAGGTTTGACATGTCAACATTTTGCTCTCTCTTAAAGTACAGCTATTTTTGTTTAGAGAAGTGAGTGTTTATATTTTGGTCATTATAGTAGAAAGCTTAGTAAGCTAACTGAGCATAGGTATGGAGAGATGCTGTTCTTCAGGTTGACTTTTTTTTTAATGGATAACAAGTCTGGAAGCAGGGAAGAAGGGAAAAGAGGAAAGAAAGCATATGTGTGGACTTGATATGAGGCTATTACACTGTCACACCTCAAATGAGCAATGTTGTGCCTTTTTCTTCTTCCTAGCAATGCCTTGTGGGCAGCATTGATGCCCTTCCCTGCTTCTGATAGGAGTAAAGATTTGGATGTGAGAAAACAGCAGAGATGTTTCTCTGTAAAATCTGTTTGAAGCCTGACACTTTGCAAACTCAGCAGCAACAGAAAACTTGAGTTTGTAAAATACTTCTACTTTACTTCTATTAATGCTACAGGTGATACTGGTGTAACTAACTCTAAATCTGTGTAGATATAAGAAATGCTATAAACAATTCAGCGTTTTAAATGTGCAGCATAGCACTGCTCCATAAGGGAGGTACACCAGCCTGTTTGTGATGTGGATAGTGGGAATTGAGTGGCCAAAGATAAAAGGTAGACTTAGATCTGAACTTTGTGCAAATGCCTGCTAGTTTGGCTCAGTAATGTTGTGTACTTAACAGTGCTTGATGAGAAAAAATGTGATTTTAGCATTTTGTAAATGAGCATGTTTATAACAGGGGAAGAAAATACGTCTTTCTGGCCAGGTGTCTTACATTAATCTCTTAATTTTAACTAAGTTTATGCTGTCTGTCTTTCAGCGTTTCTTAAATGTGATTTAACAATGAACTTTAATTTGTGGATTTTTTGATGTGCACTTCTATGTGCATTGTTCAGCTTTTGTATGAGTTTATCCAATACTGGATGTACTATTCATCCTCTCTTACATCCTACACAGAACTGTTAACCAGTTCAGTTTGTGTCTTTATTTAGTAAGTAGATTACTCACAGAAGACCACCAATAAGCACACATTATAACATAGATTAGGGCACTAGAGATATAATTCACAGATGCTGGGGAGGGGGAGATTCCACGCACACAAATGCACACACCCCCCCCTCCCCCACTTTGACCTAGGATAGTTTAAACACAAGAATGTATTCAGAAAACCTTGGAGCTGAATGCTGCATTGGAGTTAGTTATTGTATTTCTTAGCTTCCTTTACCACCCACTGCCCCAGTCCTCTTTCCTCTATTAGTTTGATCTTCTGTAATTTTATCTCAAGATTGTATTTGGAGTCTTCTAGTAGATTGTTTAGTGTACAAAATCCCTGAGACTATCCTTTTGAGACTACAGAGTTGCACAGGGTAAAGGCCGTAGCGTTGGTATGATTGTTAAATGAGTTCATTCTCTTTTCATGGTTAACTTGAAAATTTGAAAGATTACATTTTGATGTTTCTCCAGCAGCTTAGTTATTTTGACTTAATATGCCCTTATTTTTTACTACTATTTTTGTACTTACCTAGATACTGAGAAAAAAAATGTTCTGTGGATTCGGAGTTCACTACTTGAAGCACTCTTGTTTGTATTTGCAGTTAACTTTGAGGAAGATGTGGGACAGCTGTTCCACCACAGAAACATGCCAAATTTCAAGGCAGTATATCTGTGGACTAAATCTACAGTTATCTTCAAGATAAATGTAGGGTTGTGTGTTACAGTTGTAGGTTCAAGATATTTAGGCCCTTTCTCTCCAAATAGAAGAATAGAAGGTATAGTGTTTGAAACATACTTTTTGTGTTCTTCTGGCTAGCAGCCCATTCTAACATCAACTAGCTTACCCTAGCCTCCTTTTTAGTTTACAGTTCTCCAGAGATAGATCAGTCATTGTTTCTGCACAGTAGTTTGTTTTTTTTTTCCCTGCAGCACTAATTTGATTGCAAGATTTCCTTTAGCCTCCATCTAACTCTGTTCCAAACTTCTTCGGCTTCCAGCATGGCAGAGGGTGTTCAAAATCTGTGATAACTCTGGCAATATTTCAGTTCTTCTGCCATCATTGCTCCAAAATACCAATAGAGAGTACAGCATTCCCTTGCTTGCTGCAAACGTGTGAATGTTAGGTGTATTTACAACCTGTCTTTGGGGCTCAACAACCCTGACTGAAATCCCATAAGAAGGTACTGCTTATGTTTTCACATTGAGTTTTAGTCAATAACAGGAGTTTGATTTAGGCAATACTAAAGGTGTGTGCAAGTTCATTGCCGTAGCTGCTAGGGATTTTTAAGTCTTTGTTGCTTGATGCATTTTCTTTCTGTGTTTTCTGGTTGGAGAACAAAGTTCTCTGAGGTAAGAATGCGCTGGGCCAATGCAGAGGCTATGGATGCACAGGCACATGCTGTTGGAGATTACTTTCACGTGGAATAGCAATACTCATAGGTGCAGTTTTGCTTCCATTGCCAAATTATTTAAAAACTTGCTCAAGCAAATAAAGGACTTGAGCCTTAATGAAGGGAAAATTAAGTCCAAATAAAATGTCCTGGTATAAACTATGCCACAAAAGAAACTTCCTCCTGTCTATCAGAATCTGACAGATCTTTTCATTCATCCTTGTACTTGTCTGTAGGCATACCTTCCAGTGGTTGTCAGGCAACCATAATAATGTTGCTGAACATGCAGGCTGGCTAATTGGATTGTCCCCTTCTTGGGTTTTTTGTTCAAATTGTTTTGGTCATTTTTAATAAGGCAAACAGATGCAAGTTGCTTTGTTGGCTGGTGTGATAAACCAAGGGCTTTGAAGAGTTCTGTGACACGTCAAGGACAAAATTTTGACACCTATGCAAGCTTTGACATTGCACTTAATTAGGAACATAAGAATTTGCCTCTGTCACTACCGAAGCCTTGCTAAATTCTGTTTTAATTTAGGACATTTCCCAGTTGTATTTAAACCAGTCTATTCTAATGAGAATTTTTGGTTGAAAGGCAAACATGACTGGACCTGAGCAGCACCACAAAAATTTAGTGTTCAGATAGGCTGAGAATTTCCTGCACCTTGTAATCTGTTGACAATGTTATTTAACTGGCAAAAAATGTGTTGAGAAAAATAGCAGTGCTTACAGGGTGAGATGCCATAGAAATGACATATATCGTAACAACAGCAAGGGTTTTGTTATTTGTTACACTCACTGGAAAATATATTTAATATGTTGTTCAGGAGGGCCTGTTTCTTTGTGTCAGCTTAATGTGAGTAAGAACACTTCTTACAAGTGGTGTTGAACTTGAGTGTGTGGTAGTTTCCCTGGTTGTTCTGAGCACATAAACTAAAAATGCTTGCAATTTGCATTTACATAACCAAACTTGCCTTGTATTAATTATTGTGAACTTGGTGTGGATTACTTACTTGTTTCCTTTACTTTTTCTTATCTCATTTCAGATTCACCAAATTGAAGAGCCTTAACCTTTCCAATAATAATTTAGGAGACTTTCCATTGACAGTATGCAGTATCCCAACTCTGACTGAACTGAATGTGTCCTGCAATGCTCTCAGAACCATTCCAGCAGTTGTAGGCGAGATGCACAAGCAAGTACTTTCTTAAAACTTAACATACACAGCCTGATAATAAAGGCAACAAGCAGGTTCATGACTCTACATACTCTTGCTATGAGAAACAGTTTAAGTTTGCTGGGTTTTCTCAGAGCAGACTGGCTTGTAGATCCATATGGAAGGAGTTTTGGATGGAGGGAAAGCACACTTTGTGCCTCAAAGCTCTTTCCAGTCCCCAGCATTTGACATGAGGGAGTCACCTTCATGGTGAAGAAAATCTTTAAACTTCCTTGCTTATGTGCTTCAGCTGTCATGCAAGTTGCGCTTCTGGATGTATTTGAAGAAACAACTATCTAACACAGCCTACATTTCATACTTACCAAAGCTTCTAATTATTTGGTGAATATCTTCTGTAGCAGATGTTAAAGCATTATTCCTTCACATTTTTATTTTTGCTGCTCTTTTATATATTTTATATCACTATAACTGCAGCAAATTTATGTGTTTATAAGGAAGGAAATGTGATTTAACAGGTCACTCACTTTCTTCATTTTCCCTTCCCTGCCCCCACTTCTAATAGCTTGCAGACATTTTTGCTGGATGGCAACTTTCTCCAGTCCCTTCCTGATGAATTGGAGCATATGCATCAGCTCAGCTACGTGAGCCTGTCCTTCAATGAGTTCACTGACATTCCAGGGATACTGGAGAAGCTGACTGCCATGGATAAGTTGTGTATGTCAGGAAATTGCATGGATACCCTGAACCTACAGGTGTTAAAAAGGATGCCTCATATTAAACATGTGGATCTAAGGTAGGTATTAGGAAAAGGGGATAATAAGTGAGCCTAAATTACTGATGTTGAAATAGCTTCTCCTTAGCTGTCAGAATAGTCTCTGGATATGACTCTCTTGTGTTAGTTCATTGAACCATGTTCCTGGTGGTGTTACGTATCTCACAGCACTTGCCGTGTCTTAGCACTCTTCTTTGAGGAAGTGGGAGCATTTAGGGGGATCAGTAGCTAGGAAGATGAGTTTTGGAGGAAATTAACAATTGCACCATGTCTTAGTTCAAGGGGGGAACTAAGATATCTATGTTGACCAAGAAAAAAAATAATCCTTCTCCCTTTAAATTTAGAAAAGAAAACAAAACTTTAATTAGGAAATATGTATATATATATATATATACATATGGGAAAAAAATAACAGTTCTCAATCACAATACATTTATATGTATCTCNCCCCCCTCGCCACTCCCCCCCCCTCCCCTCCTGACCTGGGGAGAGAGCAGAACAAAAAATTAGACAAGTGATCAGCAGCACCACATGAATATGCAGTTTGCCTTTGTTATCCAGTCTCTACAGACAAAGGCGTGGCCTCCAAGGTCGTTAGGAAGGAATTACACCGAGTATTGAAGCTATAACACACCAAAAGATAAAACAGAGTCTGGGACACTGGTGATTCCTGCAGTTCTTGTTGCTGCAGTGTTAATACAATATAGTGATAGTCCCTGAGCCAAAAAGCTTCTATCTGATGTTACATATGTATGAGATGAAAAAAAAGGGCAGTGAAGGTGAGAGGACGAAAACAGATATCTTAATATTTCTTGGGATGTTAAAAGGCATTGCCCACCATGAGTAATGTTATTTTATTGATGCCCTCAGAAGAGTCTAAACAGATCATTATTACCAGTGGGTATGGTATGAGTTGGTTCTTTATTCTTATGGTCTTTGGGGAAGCCAACTGCTGCAATTCAGCTGGGCAAGGCTCAGTTCAGAGCCTGGGCCATGACGTCCAAGCAGCAGTGAATTTTGGAACCACTTAGTTAAGCTAAAGTGAGATAAAACTTTCTTTATTGTACTGCTGTATAGCTGTCAGATTTTGCAGTCAAGGAAGGGCCAGCATAAGTTAAGAAAACGGCTAAAATAGGTAGATGAATGCTGAAGCATTTCGGGTGGGGTTAAAATAGGGATCATGTGGCTGACCTGGCCATAAATTCCAGCAGTGCAGTTCTAGCTCTCATTTTCTGCTGCATCTTTTCTGCACCGAGCAGTGGTTCTTTGTGACGCTACCTGGAATAGTAACTATTGTACTTGCTGTGCAGTGCTTTGCTTCAATGAAATCAGAAGGAAGCACTGCTTGTAAATTGAAAACAGAAAAGGTAGGGTGGTTTTAACTGGAAGATATAGCTTCTCTGAAAACACGACTGTTACACAGATGGCAACTCTTCAAAAGCAAGAGCAACAGCAGAACTGTAGGTATTTATCCTTATCTTTACTAGGGAGGGCTCACCTCGCTTAGTGGACCAACAGAAGTTACTATATGGCTTTTGGTGCTCTGGTGAGAGCTGGGAATTTGAAGCTGAACTCTTTGGAACGCTCTGCAGTCTCAAACATTGCTGGATTATAGATAATCTCGTTCAGTTGTAACTTCTGGGGAAGTTGCTGAGTATTGGCAGTGTCAATGCACTGCAGTGAAGTTGTGATTAAAATCTGTCCTCTTTATCTGACAGACCCACTTTTCTTGGATTTTTGCTTTGTTTTCATTCAACACCCATTTTCAGGTCAATGAATTTGCTCACTGTGAAACATGGAGAGGCAAGAAGCAAATATATGGGAATTCATAAATCTCAGTTTGGCCTTTCAATAAGGCAAGAGTCTCCCATATCAGTACGTTACTCATGTCTGCCAGGCTTTTCCAGCAGATGCTTATGACAGAGCAGCAGGAGTTGTAGAGGTTTTGTTCTTTTCCAAACTATTGGGCACAAATAACAGCCAGACCATCTTTTATTTTTATAGAAACAGTAACAGTAATACTTAGGTTCTTGCAGAGCTTTTCATAACTAGTTTTCAAAATAGTTTAGAAAGAAGCTTGGTGTCATCATTCCTTTGTCATGATGGATAAAGCAACAGAGCAGATCTATCCTGTTTTTCAAATATGATAACAAAGGGAAAAGTATTAAAAATGAGCCTTTGAGTGTAGAGTGGGCATTGGTTTGTCAGCAGGAGCCTGCCACATAATGGCATGTAATCTCCTTTTTTGTCTGCAAGATTGAATTCAATTAGGAGACTAGAGGCTGATGAAGTAGATTTTCTGCATCATGTGACCCAACTGGATCTGAGAGACAACAAACTTGGGGAGCTGGATGCAACAGTTTTTAACAACGTTGAAGTGTTACACTGTGAACGGAATCAACTGGTAACCCTCAAAATCAGTGGATATTTTCTCAAAGCTCTGTACGCTTCCTCGAATGGTGAGTGCGTTTTCAGGGCAGCTGTGGTGTTGTCATATGATTTCTGTTCTTGTATCTGGTTCTCTGTGGAATGCTTGTGGAGTGCAGTGCACGTCATCAGGAGGCTCTTGAAATTACCCTGGATAAAAGGGTTGTGTGTCATCCTACTGGCAGTTCTGAACTTTAGAAGTGACTTTCTAATAACATTGGGCTACTGATTGGAGGTGTAAAAGCTCTGAAAACCTTAGAATTTGGGCTGAAATTCTTCTCTGTGTCAATAGGGAAGGTTTTTAGTTTACCAGTTGTTTTGGCTGTATTATTGTGTTGCTTTACTAAGGCCAGTAAGGAATTAACTGCTCCTCCCTGCATTGAAAAAGTTTGAACAAGGGACCATTTGTGAGACAAACCAAAACAATATATATTTTTCCTACTACTTCTTTCTCCCTACTCTGGGCAGAAAGCTATGAAATTCATAATGAGTAACTTCCTTTGTATTTGATAATAAAAATAATGCAGCCTTCTCCAGGTGAATAACTCCTGTGTTTCATTTATAGGATCTGTTTGATCTGTCTCTGGAAACTGCTGTTACTTAAAATACTCAGTTTGCACCACCATTTTTATCACCTGGAGTAGTTCAGTATGGAATAAAGACAATGCAAGCTCAGAGAGCTGTGAATTTGATGAACAGTCTGAACTGCCTTTAACTGCCACTGTCATCTTAGTGATATTCAAGCCTGTGCCTTCATGAAGTATTCATGCGACGATCTTTGTAGCTGAGAAAGGCTAACATAATCTGAGCATGTGCTGCTCAATGTGGGCTGAGAATTCAAGTCAACCCATATCTTTAAATGAACTGCCTATTTGGCCTTCCTGTTCCTCCTGACAATCCTCTCTATGCGCCCTCAGCTACCTTGTTTTATCTCGTCTTCCAAAGAAACCGTGGCGCTGGTTACAATTTCATTTTAGTGGATTTTTCTGTAGGCTTAAATAAATGTGTGGGGGTTTTTTTAACCTTAATACTAAGTATTAGTTACCTAAACACATCAGGATACAAAGTATACTTTGATTGCTTCAATAATAAAATTTCTAGCGGTAGCCTAGGTACTATGAAAGGTCTGTAAGGCTGCCTGCAGCTGGGAACTCCACAGGCATGCAAAAAGGCTCATATAATGTGTTGAAAATACTCTGTATCTTGCCATGACCTAGAGGATTCTGGTATTCTGTAACTTGCTGTTCCAGAGTGGGGAGTTTCCCTTCCTATGATTGTACCACTAGTGACCAGTGGAAAAAAATAGAGCATGTTTGTGACATTTCTGGGCAGAGGGCAGTGCAGGTGAGGTTACAGTTCTGTGACAAAAATGGGAAAATGAGAATTTGCCATAAAACTTTTAAAATCCTCCAGTTTCTCCTCTCTAATCAGTTATGCAGTTTCTATCATAGCAAATACAATGCACTAGGGCAAATGTACTAAGACATAATAAAGAAACAGAATTGAGTTCCCAAAGGTCCAGATCTTCAGAAGTTTTTTAGGTTATTGACTTGCTCTGAAATCTCTGGGTGTTAGCTCTTAAAGTAATTCTTCTGGAACAGTAATTTAGGTGCAAATCTTTATCACCACTTTGGTTATTATATATATTTTTTCTTCTAGAACTTGTTCACCTTGATGTGTATCCAGTTCCTAATTGCCTGGCTTATATGGATATTTCTAGGTAAGACTATGTTTTTTCTTGGACCTGTGAAATATATCCCAAAGAGGTATAACAATGATATTCACTGATATCTTACTGGGTGGGAGTGGGAGCAGAAGTTGGACCCTGGGATATGAAAAGACTGATTTTCAGAGTTAGAGCATGGGCTCTTTTTCTGCTGGTCAGTTCTTCCCTGTTTCCTTTCCATAGATTCTTTTTTTTTAGTTATTACTATTTTACTGCTAAAAGCAAAATGTACTTTTATAGTTAAGGAGTTTCTATGATTTAAAGATCAGAGTGTTACAGAGTTATAAATTGATGATAAAAATGTACACCAATCTTAGACATGCAGGAGTTACTTTCTGGATATATCTTGATCATAAACTCAGCTTAGGTGATGGTTTGATAGTTTACTCATCAGTTTGGCAGCTCCCGCAGCTCGTCTTTGTTCTCCGCAGCCCTGGCTGCTGCAGAGATGTCTGCAGTTGCCATTTGAAGGCATACGCAAATTTCACCTTAATGAGGGAGGTGGGATAAAGGAAGAATGGAAAAGGGGGTGTTCTGGTTTGTCTTACAATTTCAGGACTAAATCAGGAAAACGTTTATACATGTGCTTAATGGCTGTCTTATTTAAGAAATTACTCATCTGCATTAGAAGTGTGATAATCTCATTCATTAAAAAACCTGCTGAAAGCACTCAAGCTGTTGCAGGTGATCCCAGCAATTAGTGAGTCAACCTGAGACAGTGGCCATCAACTTCACAGTTTCATCAACCCTGGGTTACCCACATTGTGCACCTAAATGTAACACAGTGGTGTGACTGAATAAGTGATTTATTGAAAAGTGATCTTTGTAAACCTGTGTTCTCTATTTACATTTGTAAATGAAATTGGTATAGGATTCATGATTTTGATCACAAACCCCTTTTTGTGCTTCATTTCAGTGGTGTCATTATAACTAAATGGGTAAAGTGCCTTGGAATTTGGGAAATCCATTTGAGATCAGAAAGATATCTTAGAGGAGGGGTTGAGTTGCTATCACATATTTTGGTTAAAGACTATTGCAGAAATAAACTGAAGGATACAAGTACATAATTGATTTATGTTCATGCTTTGCAAGCTTCCTATTTCTGAACTTCAGGTCTATGAGTGCCTGACTATTATTTAATGCCCAGTTTTGCTTCTGTGTTTGCTAATTGAGGTAGTGGCCTATGCACACCATCTCCTCCATGTATCTTGTGCTACTAAGTTTTGTCTTTAAGGCAGGATACAGGAGTGCCCTAGAGTTCCCTATCTGCATGTTTTCAATGCAATATTTGAAAAACTAGACTCCAAGATCTTAATTTTCAGAAGGGTTAGTTTCTGTGAAGACAAATGCAAGAAAAGCAAAACAGTTGGCTTGAAAGATACACACACACACAAAAAAATTTAGTTCTATTCAGTGGGATAGCTAAAAAATGGCAGAGTGGATTTTGGAATTGAATTTATGAGGGATCAAAGAGGTGTGTTTCAACTGTGTAGGGTGTAAATATCTTCTCAGAAATTTTCTTCTCCATGGAGAGACTTCATTTTTGGTACTCTGATACTCTTAATACTTCCCTGATAATTTGGAAGCAGTTTTTTCCATTTTCTTAGTGACTGCACATGTAGGGAGATAATAATGCTGTTAGCTTTCTTGCCCCCTCACTCAGGACTTGAGTGCACTGGTAGTGCCCTTGCAGAAGGAGGGATGATACAATCTCATAGGAGACGTGCTATGTAGCAGATGTGTTTCCTGCAGGTATCTGTAGTTCCCTTGAAGCTCTATTCTTAATAGCCTTTACATCTTGATTATCATTTAATTACACCTCTTTGTGTTCTTTATTCATAGAAATCACTTCGAAAACCTGCCTGAGTGGGTCTGTGACAGCAGGAAACTGGAAGTGTTGGATGTTGGCCACAATCAGATACGTGAGCTACCTTCCCGGTAAGTTTGCAGACCAGTTGCATAATGTGGAACAGGATAAGCAATTCAGAAATAATTGCTGATTCAGTGTTTAGCTTGTTCCAGTGACTGTCAGGGCTCTTTTATCTTTTGTTTGATTTTATTTTTACCTTGAGGGGTGTCGTCATGCCTTAAGCTTCCATCCAGCCTTTCTTCTACTTTCATGCAGAGTAAGTAGCGCCTTTGAACTCCAAATGGAAGTTTTGAAGCTGTTCATGTGGCTGTTCAGGCAGGAAAGCCCTTCATTTTTGATACTGCATATTAAACATTTACAGCCATAACTTTGCATGACAGTTCAGAGATCCAGAACTTGTGACTTAGTTTCAGTGATGCCTAGAGACTCCAGTTTACAGCTGTGTTTGAGTGAAAAAGGGTGTAGAGAAGTTAAAGCGACATTAAGCAAGTAAAAGCCTGCAAGTAGACCAATTGCCTTCACTACAAAGATGATCTCTTTTCCAGGAGTATAAACTTAAATTTGATAAATACAAATGATAGAGAAGTGAACAGCAAGCAAAATAGGAGTTGAGTTTAAATAATGAATGGGTCTTACCAATTTTTTTTCTAGAGAAACCTGTTCCAGGTGAGTATAGATTCATGCCTTCACTGGAAGAGAGCTGTCATTGTTGACTGTTTCATACACTTCAAAAGAGAAGTTGTGAAAGAGGGAGGACATACTAGGCACAATGAGTGAAAATGCATGGGGATATGCAGAGCCACTGAAGATTGTAGACAGCTAGTATATATAATGCGCTATTAAATATTTTCCATAAGGACTGTGCAGCACAGAAGAGCATCAGAAACCAAGAGGGATAGTTTACTGTGGATCAGATGAATGTGTAATGTGGTATAAACTTGGCAATTTTAGTGTTAGAAATGGGAAGAGAATAGAGTTCAGAAATGGGGGCAGAAGAGGATGTGAGGAGATTTACCAAGCAAGCTAACAGGTTAACACACAGCCTATTAATCTCTGTTTTTTCATACGAAGTGAAACTGTGCCTACCCAGAAGGTGGGGGTGCAAAAGTTCATTTGTGTTTCATTTGCACTTCATAACAGCCAGGACTATCGAGGCCTACCAGGTATCTCTGGGAGCTTAATGATTGGCTGAAATTAGGTACAGTCAACATCCCACTTGTCTCTCCTGCCATCTTATCATTAACCCCAGGAAACAACTTATCTTTGAAAGCTCTTCTTTGTAGTCTGTGTCCAGATAGCTTAGCTTCTAGTAAGTCAGTTCAGTTTTAAGGCCTTGTTCCATTCAAAAGACAGGTTTTGAATATCTGTTAAACTTTAGGGAAATTTGGGCCTGGACTCAATTGCGAATTGCTCAACAGTAGTTCACATGGCTAAGTATCAAGTAAATACAAGTGTTCAGTAAGTATGTTCATGTGCACTGCTGTGTGCTTTTCTTTCTACATAGAAGAGTGCCCTGAAAACCTGTGAAGTTAGTGAACAGGGCTGTCCCAGGTGGTCAAGCCTTGAGCAACCAGCCGTTTCCTAAAGGGTGAAGGCTGCACCTTATCTAAACAAACTACAGTTGATGCTGTGTGTTTACCTCTTGAAACAGAAAAATAATCCTTGAAGACAAAGTTGAAACAGTTGAGGTAGAGGATTCTGTACTAATGTTTTTGTCTCAAATAAAGAAACTGGAAACAACGTCCTCTGAACTGTAATGCAACCATTTCAACTTTAAAAGTACAGAAAGATAACAAAAAGGGTACTTAGTCTTAGCTATGCAAGACAAATGCATAAAATTGATGTTGCCAAAGCTTTCCCAAAGAGAAAGAAAGTAAGAGTTGCCATAATGACCTTGTTGCCACCAGTGAATAGATGAGTATATGTATTTTTTTTCCTTTAAGTCTGTGTTTTTTAAAAGGTCTATTTGTATTAAACATATTCTCTTGACGAGTTGCTTGCTAAAGGAACTGGTTGCATTCTTACACCATGCTTTCTCAGAAGATGCTGATGTGCTTATCCTTAGAACTTAATGATTCCACCAAAACTTTCAGTAGGAATTGGGCGAGTGGGAAAGCTGCCCATAGGCAAGAGCAGTCCCAGCATCCTGATTTCCTGCCCAGCTTAAGAACTGAGCATCCCAGGCTCATCAAGAGCCTGTTTAGTTAAATGCTGATGTTTCAACCTCTTTTCAGGCAGCCCAGTTCCTTCCGTGCTTGTGTAACTGGAAAAATAAAAGAAAGCAGATTAAAAAACCAAAACAACAAACAAAAAACAATCTAAAGACTTACTCAGTTCTTCTGAATTATAGAAAAGCGAATCACTGGGGGTTTTTTGCCATGATTTGAACACCTTTTTTATTTTAAAATGGCACTGCCCCCCACCTGTCAGAAAAACCTCCAAAGTGATAATTTTTTTTCATTGTCAACCAATTCTGCTTTCTCCTCTAATATTTAGTGTTGATGGTACTGGCCAGTCTTGATTAGGAAAGGAAATAGAATAGAAAGGTAAATCCATAACTGAGAGAGATTTTCAGGTAAAAATAGAGTGAAACAAAAACTATTAAATAATGAAAACATAATAGATAGGTTTATCACTATAGTAACGCTTTTCACCCTGTGTTGAGCCTTCTGGAATGATACAGCTGGCTGTGGACTTGTATCCATGGTCATAATACAGACAGTCGGGCCAGCTGAGATAACTGGTAACACTGGCATGCAGACACTGAGTATGACTGTATCTGTCAAGGAGAAAATACTCCGAGTATTTGATTGATTATTTTGGCACAATAATCCAATGACCTGATGCATTGTAGGGAGGTTCTTTCTGGGTGTGTTCTATCTGGGTCATTGTGACAGAGGAAAAAAGATTTTTTTTCTTTAATGCTGAATAATTTGAGAGTATTTGATTGAAGCGAGTCAGCATGTTACACAAGCTCACCAGATTAAGCAGGACAGTAGCAGGCATGTAAAACAGGTGGCAGATGAAGAACAATCATTTTTTCTTAATTTTCTGGAAGTGGTTTCTGTTCAAAATTAAGAGTTGCTCCATTTTTTATGTCTTTAGGTGTGGATTTTAAATTCCATATTACATTGTTTATACTTCAAATTTTAGCTATACTGGGTGATCAGAACACCTATTTTTCTCTTTATGTTGTCCTCTGCTCCCCTTCCTTTCTCCCACAGACCCACAAGAAATGGAGCAAGGGAGATGGGACTTCAGGTCATCTATCGCTTGTAAAAGCTCAAGAAAGTAAAGCCGATTAGATAAATTTCATTTGCCATAGAACTGGAAAGGAGGCTTTGTGTTAGTCTGGTATTAACAGAAAAGAAAAATTATGGAGGTGGTGAATTGCATTGGATTATGAGTCAGCACATAATGAGTAGAGCATTGTGAAGTTTCTGGGGTGACTGGTGATTTCACCCCCACTTCTGAAGTTCTTCTGTTAGCTAGGGGGATCCTCCGTGCAGATTTCTGCAGCCTTTATTAGCAATTGCCTCCTTTACGGTCGTGCTTCATGTTTTATACAGTGCAATAAAATAACCCTTTGTCACTACTTTCACTCCTGAATCATCCGTAAACCTCCTTCCTTGTGTCTGAACAACCTTTTCAAGAAGTTAGTGGAGAGTGGGAAGGCATTCTTGGATCTGTGCATAATTAATACCATGTCTTCTTGTCATAATCAGTTGGCTGAATCACTTTCTTGTAATGAACTATGCTACCATATCTAAATTATCAAAGAAACTCTTTGGTTTAATTTTTTCTCATTTTTGTTGTTTTTTTATTTCTCTTAAGATTGTTTTCCAATAGTAGCTTGCGTAAGCTGCTGGCAGGATATAACATGTTAGGAACGCTACCAGATCGGCTTGAACGAACACAAGTGGAGGTCCTGGACGTGCAACACAACCAGCTCCTTGAACTGCCATCTAACCTGCTTTTGAAAGCAGACAGGTAATTATAAAGAAATTTCATCTTTTTGACATGGATGTGATGAACCTTGTTTTGTGTGTTACTTCCTAGCTGAAAGGGTAATCTGAGGTTCCCCTAACTTGAAAGTTGCCAAACTTTGTGTTAAGAATAGATGTCTGTCCAACTCACCAAAACATGTTCTTTTTATTCCAGTTTTGGTGCCTTATATGGTTGCTTCTTTTTTCCAGCAAGCTCCTGCTGAACACCTACTTCTTGAAATCTAGCTGTAAAGTGAAGCACATGCTATTTTCTACTACGTACACTGAGATGGTTTAGTGGCAGTTTCTTTAAATACATATTTCTTAGGCTGGTTTGATGGAGTGTGAAAGCTTTTTTTTTCCCCCCTTCAGTCAGAGGCTAGAACTTATTTATACCTGTCAAACAAAACAAAATACGTGCATAAGGCTGTCAGAATAATTCAGTTATTCCCCTGTCCTTGCTTGGTGAATTTTTTTTATGCTTTTCAAGTATTTGTCATGAATTTAGGCAGTGTCAGCACTTGATCCTCTTTCTGGATTCTTATTTTTATGCCGCTGTTTCTTTAATTTCAAATTCTTCATAGTTTTTTTGCTGGATACAAACATATCCTTAAGGTGGCTATGACTGAAATATAGGGGGATGGTGGATGGGCTGGCCCCACGTGACGTCAGCATTCTTTGCACCTCTGCACTTCCATGTATAGTCATGGGATTTCTGAGCACTCAACACATGTCTTAGTTTAGTGGAAAACTAAGATGTCTATTTGGACTAGAAAAAAAGGGGCCTCCTTCCCGAAAGAAAAAAAAAACAACACCCCACTCCTTTAAATTTAGAACAAACTTTAATTAGGAAAATGTATAGAAAAGCATAACAGTTCTTAACTACAAATATATATATATATATATCTCTAAGAGAAGAGTAAACAGCAATACCGTAACAAAAACCCCCAACTTTATTAAATAGAGTTCTATCTCTGCTCCTTTCGGTGCA
The DNA here is from genome assembly GCA_013396755.1 of Sclerurus mexicanus. NCBI lineage: Eukaryota > Metazoa > Chordata > Aves > Passeriformes > Furnariidae > Sclerurus > Sclerurus mexicanus. The sequence goes on along the minus strand of VWZF01004608.1, from coordinate 72,278 downwards.
GTTATATGTACGGGCAGGAGGAGGCAGTGCTGCACCTCGGAAGGCAGTGGCCGTGAGGGTCACTCCGGCGTTCTGGCGACGGGAGACGCTGGCTCCGACACTCACGTGGGGGTGCTGGCCACCATGAGTGATGAAACGCTTCCCGTGGGCAGTGCAAAGACCCTCTCTCACCGTCCTTTGTCCGAGAAAAGGAAGGTGCTGCGGGGAGGTGGAGGGAAAGGCGGGGTCCAGCAGCTCCTCTACAGGCAGCGCCAACTCCCAGGAAAAGTCCGTAGCAAAGTCCAGGTGGAGATGACTGCTTCCCTCTCCGAAGAACAACACAGGTCACCTGGAGCTGCGGCTGAGCCGAAAAGAAAAGAGCTCCCTCCAAAATATTTCTACCAACCCAGCACCAGTGACTCGCACCTCAGCAGCCGTTGAGAAGTGTAGTCCAGCACACAAGAAACCTCTCTCCCTTCCCCCTCACCTGCCCCCAGCAAATCAAGTTGGAATCTCAAGCACCCAGCCACCCCTTTTGTTGGCTAATAGTGGGGGGGGGGGGGGGGGGGGGGGGGNGGGGGGGGGCGGGGGGGAGGGGTTGGGCGTTAGCTCCCAAACTCTGTGTTGATGGGGGAAGAAAAATTCCATGACAGTTCTGAAACTATAACAACATGCATAGTTTAACAGTGAGATTGTGTGCTGTGGGATTTTATTTCTGATCCTAGCTGTGACAAAAGGAATCTATAGCTCCTGGATTTTTTGAGAGGTGGAAAAGCAAAATGGGGTGGTAAACTCATTGGCAGAGCTCCTCTCCCAATTAAGAGTATTGCAAAACCCCAATTTTATACTGTTGTTAATTCTGGTTAAATTTCCTGGAATTCACTTGGAGAATTAGGGTGGTGATTGAGATGCTTTCTAAATAAACTCTTTATCTGTCCCGAGTTGAAATACATATCTGTTCACTTGGAAAGGAAAGAAACCTTTAAGTAAGTTTCAGAGAGGTACTGGCATCTCTTAAAGCAAAAAGAGCAATAATTTTGTAAAATTTCTATTAAAAACAGGTTGTACTTCTGGGTTGTAGTTTAGTGCAGTTTTGGCAGAGAAAACCTTATCTTTTTTGTACTGCAATTCATCTGTAGGCAGCCTTTTTTTTTTTCTTGTGATGCCAAAATGAGCAAGTACAGGCTAAAACCAGGATGGGGGATAGATTCCCAGAACTTTTCTAGAAGCGTGTGCAGAAGACCTAGAATTAAAGAACACACTGAATAACAGTGTTAAATTGCGGATTCAGGCTTGGGGCATTTTTTTGCTCTGCACCTTTCAAGCAATACAGGGCACGTGTTTTCAAAGTCTTCTACAGGTCTTAGTAAAGTCATGTACCATCACAGGAGATAAACAGAGCTTACCCATTTTGGCATCTCATCACCACTGCAGCCTCCTTCACTTTTGATGATAGTAGAAGCAGTTAACTTGGACAGGGTTTTCTCCATTGATCCCTGCCCCTTAACTAGTTTAGGTGACATGGCTTGCAAATGGCTTATCCATGCAGGTGCTCCTATGGCTTCTGCAAAAATGAGAACTGTGAATGAAAACAGCAGTACAGATTAGTAGATTAGTATACAATGTCAGAGTTTTAAGTTTGGAATTTCCCACAGGAAACGTCTTTTAATTTTGTTTCCAAATGCTTGCATCTTGTCAACAACAAAGTATCAACAGAATGGATCTGGGCCAGGGAAAGATGTTAAGGGGATTGTTTTGTTTCAAAAAGGTAAAATGCTTCTCTAAGCATTCCCTGTGAAGCACAGTCTGTACTGCCAGAAGCGCCAAGAATTGGTTTTCCTGAGTGGTCTGCCATGATCTCTACCCAGCATGTAATGTTGGGCAAATCACTTTACCTTACAGAACCTTTATTTCTGCATAAAATGACTTGCCTTTTGCAGCCTTAAAAAGACCAGTTTTGTATTTTTTTGAAAGACAGTCAGGTCTGTGCAACTGACAGATGATATCTTGTCCGGATAGAAAGTCTCATGTTTTGAATTATAAATGCTTTCTCTTTCTCAGTCCTAAATATTTGACAAAGTGGGTGTGAAGCGCCTTGGGCAAACTTCAGCTCAGGCACTGGTGAGCTTTGACATCTAGAGCATCTGAGGAAGGGAAGGAAATTGTTGCTTGGTTCATGAAGAGAGAATATCACTTTCCCAAAAAAAATCCCAAACCCCTAACTACTGAAAAACCTGTTTTCTTCATAGAAGAATCTATGAACATTGATTTTCTTCCTTAATCCTTCAAAAAACAGTGGAAAGGTCTCATTTTTTTGCTGAAGAGTATAATTAGAGATATTTTGTTGGTCTGCTTTTTAATTAATATTCTATTTTAAACTGTTAGTCAAGAAGAAATTGAGGACTAGGATATTAAACATTTCTCTGAGGAAGACAGAACTTGATTCTGTTTATTGCACTGGAAGTATGCACATCTTTATCATGTTAGCAAGAATTTCTCTTTTAGGGTGGAGATTTTCTTGGCAAGATGAGCTGCCAGATAATATCTTCATTTCTCATTATCATATGCTGGAAAAACAGAGAATTCGTGCAAGTGCTGCAGCTGATGGGGAACACTCCCAAACTGAGGCCTGAATCTTTTTTTGTGCACCTGCGTTCCTGAAGCATTTAATTTCTGTCCACTGCTGATTCTGTTGAGATGCCTTTTCCGCTGATTCTTGTACAGACTTTTTCCTGCCTTCCTTGGGCAGCTTGAAGTAAGCTACCATTTAATGGCATGGAAACAGTTATACAAGGTGCTCTTCAGGTAAGACTAGCAAGCATTCAAGAGCTTAAGCTGGGCATGGTAGAAAAGCAGTGACAGTAGTCAGGGCAGGGTTAAAAATGGAGGCATAGTGGTGAGAGGGCAAGGGTTTCTCTCTTGCATGAGCATCCTTTCCAGTTAGAATGAATGTTTTCAGTATAAACCCTTAAAGCAGCCATCGGACTACTTAAAGCACTTGTGTGGTGAAGATGTGTAGCTCTGATTGCACAGCCTAAACCTTGTGCTTTGTTTTGCAGTGTCTGGTAAGCAGCTGGCTGTGGCAGCTAAGCCGGTGTGAGCTATTCAGAGCCTCTTTAGGCTCTGTCTGCATGATTCTTGTTTTCAGCTTTGTTCAGCTGTTCTTACCTAGTTTGATTTTCTGTTTGTTTTGAATTTATTTTATTTCATTTGTTTTGGGTTTGGGGGTTTTTGCTGAAGTTCTGGAAGGTGACCCAGTTAAACTTGCTCATTTGATATTTGCTATTTCCACCCACTGTGGCTGCTTCTTTGTGATGCAAGCATTCAGTTCTGTCCTGGATGCAGGGGAAGTGTGAGGGAGGAAACAAAGTCAAATGAATGCCAAGTGCTAGTTAAGAAGTTTGATGCACATTCCTGTGTTGCAGAAATCTTTAGCTGCATTTGTCTCTCTGTTGATAAATGAAGGATTTGCAATCAGGTACATTAGAAACAATAAAACAGCTAAAGATACCTTAGAAAGTAAGAGCTGAGGAGACAGCAACAGTTAAGTGGGGTTTTTTGGCAGTCCATCAACAGGCAGGGGTTTAATTTGAATGTTTCTTTTTCTTAATTTTTTTTTTTTTTAAAGAAGAAATACCCTCTTTTGCATTGTCTCGAAAAAACAGCCTTGGTAATTTTTTTTTCCTTCTCTTTTTCCCCACAGACATGCTTAGCATAGAGGATTCTTCCTCACATACCTGCTACCACATTCATAAATTATTTTAGTATTAGGTGATCCAAAATTGAGAGCATGTCTCTGCAGAAGACACTAAAGAAGAAATTTTGTATTTTGATTATCTGTACAGATGGAGATTGCAGGGCATAGGCCAAACTGGAGATCTTGATTTCTCTGCATATTCCCTTTTTGCAGCTGCAGTGTTCTTTGCAGCTCTTACCTGTACTTTCAAACTAAACACAGTGCTTTTGATTTGCTGCTCCTTCACCATTGAATGTAGTTGTCCGTGTTCCTCCTTTTAATGTCAAACATTACCAAGCTTTTTGGAGAACTTACATTTTTTCTTATCAGAAAGGCAAGTCTGTCAAGCTACCTCAGAAAATGGTGAGGAACTGAGAGATGCTATATTCTCAAAATTCTCTGTATTCAACTTTTGTTTGTGCTAGAGGTAGGCATTGGTGATTCAAGTAGGCAAAGTTCAAGCCTCAGCCAGAATCAGCTGGGTAGAAATAGGGAATGCATGTAACTGCATTTTAGGTTTTTTTGTTGAGTTAGATCCATGTCCTTGATTCTGGCCTATTTTTTGGGACAATCTTATTGGGACTTCTTATTTTGTCTCTTAAAGAAGTTAAATTGAACAAGGGACTGTACTTTGAGACCTCATAAAACCAAAGGTGACTTATTCCAAATTACTGTTTATATTATTATACCAGAGAAGAATATTCACCTTGTCAAAGCTGAAGAATTCTAACGTCTCCCTTCCAGTGCCTTCATTTTTTTCTTAATCTCCAACGCTCTTTTAGTACTTGTTAATTCATGCTTTCCTTGCTGTATTATAGTCTGGTATGTGTGCAGGCTGCTGAATTCAAGTCTTTGTAGTGATGCTGTAGTTTTTTTCATGAGCTTGTGGTGTAACGTGTGGGTGGAATTGGAAAGGGAAACAATTTTTGTACTGAGCTTTAATACCTGACATTCTGCTTCCATCTGATAAGCAGTATGAGTGGGATATCTTCAAGGAACATGAATCAGTTTAAGTCCCTGCATGAGAGAGATGGGAACAGTTGTGCCCAAGTAAATTTCCACTCCTCTGGAGGGCATTTATAAGATGTGCCTTCTAAGGTAGCAGCTGGCGCATTGCACGAGGACAAAGAAATAGGGGAGTGGAAATAACCTGGAGGAGGACTTCTGTGTTAAATCAGCATGAGGAAAAACCTGGTGGACAAGTACAGTTTTAGGTCTTATAGTTTTATTGGTTTGGGTATTTTTGTGTTTGGGTTTTTTTGGTTTTTTTTGTTGTTGTTTTTGGGGTTTTTTAACATAAGATTGTAGCACAGAATTGAAAAATCTTTGGCAGTAGCAATTTGCTGTTCATTCTGTTCTTTGGCCAAAGAATGGTGTTCCTTTTTTATTTTAATTTTCTTTTTAAATCCAGGCAATATCTTAAAAGAATTACCATTTCAGAAGGTTTTTGCCATTTTAATGTAACAGCTGGTCAAAAGGAACATGTAAGCAAGCAGCATACTAATTTCTAAAAGTTAATTTAATTCTAATTATGTCATCTACAGGCAGAGATTAGTGTGTGAATATTCTGAACCTGACTGTCATTTGTTTAAGGTGAGATACCCTGCTACCAAAGGGTTCCTGTTCTAGGCTGTTGGCCAGATTTTTGCTGGTCACTTTAACTTTGTTCATGAGGCACTAAACTATAGGGTTAGGATGATGGAGATTTATTTCCAATGTTGTATCACTTCCTGGAAGATCTGGCAAAAGGGCAAGGTCGAGGGGAAGGGTGTGTGCATGCAGAGCATCAACTGCCTTCTTTCCCCATTGGAAAATATATGCATCAAAACTTATTTCAGGCAGGAACACATAGCTTCTATTCTGTTTTAGCACCAGTGGGGGAACAACTTGAAATTTTTCTTGTATTCCACCAATGTTGAAAGTTTATTAAAAACAGAAGAATGTTTTATTCATTTTTCTTTGAATTTAAAATGGCTTCAGTGTAGTACACTGTATTAATTTCAGCTTTGTCAGAGCAATATACCCTTTCTTACTTGAAGCTTTTAGTTTTACTTTGGGTCAGCTGTTCTTGAGCGAACTTCATAGCCATTGGTTGTGAAGCTCTCTAGGTTACCTGTTTGTCTGCTGGTACCTGTGAAACACTTCAGGTTATTCTCCCATTACTTGCAAGATCAAAAGTAAAACACAGAATCTTCTTCAGAGTAGCAGAACGTGACCTTTCTTGAGGAGTGTTTTGCTGTCACCTCCTCATCCTCTTTGTATTCCTGTAAAAACTCACTTTTCCAAACAGCCTTAAACTTGTTTGTTACTTAAGCCTCTACAAACTGAACTGAAGATCATCATTTTGTACTGTGAGTGGTAGAAAAGATACTGTGGTTTTAATATTAGTCAAAGTGCCTTTTTTGTCGAGAAGGAAGACTATCATGCGCATTAGATTGAAGTTGCCAAAGTAGTAGCTGTCTGTACTTATAGCAATAGGTGTACAGTGTTCAATTAAGTACAGGATCTGTTAATGTGGTATGCTTCAACTTTGAATGAGCTTAATATATTTTTAGCTTGTAGGTAAAGGGTTAAATTGAGCAGAATCTTTTTAGAATAAATAAATAAATTAAAACCCCCTTTCAGCTGCTTATTCTATTCTCTATATTAATCCTTTCTCTTCTCTCTTCCTTCTCTGGATTTTTAGCACCGTTGTGAATAATGAATGAGCCTGAGAATTAAACTATTTCTCTGAAGTGGACTCCCCTGTCTGTGTAAAACAGCTAGCCTAGTTTCAGTTCTGTGCAGTGTTGAGAGATTTTTGCTTCTGATGGAAATAGCGGAGATTTTTAATCCTTTGGCATTTCTTGTGACTTCTGTAGCATGTTTGATCCTTATTTACTGCTGAACAAGTTTCAACCAGCTATTCTTGCAAATCCATTCCATTCATTAAAGGCCTTAAAGGTCAGTGTAGACTCCTGCATGCATGGAAGCAGCTATCAATATTTTATTGTTTTCTCTTAAGACCGATGACAGGAACGGACCTACCTTTTGTGTCCTGATCAGTAACTGTACAGGCTTCAGACAGCACATTTATGAGTCTTGTTTCTTGAAGGCAGCTTTGCCCATTGCAGCTGCCTGTTCCTATTGGTTGGTAGGAGCAGCATGGCCTGGTCTGAATATGATTGCTGCAGACTGGCAACACACACTTACTTCTGTAATGCTCTAAGGCAGCCTTTTCTGAAAACAGGAGGAAAGAAGAGAGGTCATATTTCTGTTGGAAAGGCATGGTTATGCCAAGGTTCGTTACCAAAGGATAAATAATTTTATTTTTCCATGTCTTTGGAATTGCTGGTATGAATTCTAGCCTTCAAGATACCTACAGTGCTGCTGTGATCACCAAACTCCTCTAACAAACATGAATCCTCTGCCTGCAGAACTTCAGTGGCAGGAATGGGCAGTGCCTATACCTCAGCAAATCTTGTTCCCATCCTGGAAAAATCTTGTTTCCCATCCTTTGAGGGAAAAAGAATAACTCCATTTCTGTACTTCTTCAGTCCTTGCTGCTTGTATTGGGACTGCAAAAAAATACTTGACATGGGCTTCTGCTGCTTTGGGGAGTAGGGGAAAGGCATTCAGACATTATATAGAAATTTGTCTCTCTTGCTGCACACATCAGTAAGCAAGTATATAGCCTTTTAAATTTAATTTGCTCCTAGAACTCTCTCTCTTTAAAATCGAAAAGACAAATTACTGCTTCATCTCAAGCTTTGTTTTTTGTTGTTCTTGGTATATATTTTGTTATCCAAATATTTAAAGAATACTTGCTCATATTCTGTAGTTGCTCTCAGGCCTGCAGGTTTAAACAAAACACTGTCTGCACCCTAGACGTAAAATACTGATATCTTGGCTGGCTTTTTTTGCCATTGACTTTTTTAGTCGCTTGAAAGGCAGCTATGCTGTCATGATTCAATGATGATGAATACAGAATTCATTTTTATGTGTAATGAATATGGAAATGTTGTGGTTTGTTACTACTCTTACCTGCAGGTATGTCTGTAGTAACGTTGGAAGTACTGAGGTCTTGATAACAGGATACAGGCATTTTGACATACTCATTTGGCTGATGTATTTTTCTTACAAATGTGGTCATTTAAAAACATGATCAGAAGTTTTGTTCTTATAATGCTAGACTTCTGGTCTTTCTGTCTGTTGTGAGAGCCTGTGGCTTTTGACCTTTGCTTTATAACTGTCTTAAGTTAACTCTTAAAAACAGAGATTTTTATTTATACTTCTAGACAAAACCTGCAGAATGTTTCACTGAACTCCCTTATGTAACTTCTCTTTGCAGCCTGAGATTTCTTAATGCCTCTGCCAACAAACTGGAAATGCTTCCTCCAACCATCCTTTCTGAAGAAACCCATAGCATCTTGCAGGAGTTGTATTTGACCAATAACAACCTCACAGATAAATGCATACCCCTGTTAACAGGCCACCCACACCTGAAAATCTTGCACATGGCTTACAATCGCTTACAGAGTTTCCCTGCAAGGTAAGTTTCACTGCCTCTGGCCCACCAGTGGGTGGGCATAGTGAAATATTTTCACAGTGAGAACTAAATTGCACAGTATTGTAGTGGCATAGGCTGTATTTTGAATGTAGTTCGTACTGCAGTGGGTGGATTCACCTGCTTATGCCCTCTTGCACATTGCTACCCTTGCTTGCAGTATGCAGACAAGCGAGTGCTGCATGTTACTTGGTGTGTTTTAATGATGCTTGAAACTCTTCTCAGATGGACTAATTCAGCATGGCCACAGTATGCTTTTGGAAGTTGAGTAAGGAGATCTTCTGTTTTGCCTGGCTTGGTCACTTTGCTTATACCTGGTGGGCTTCTCCTTGCAGAGATTAGTGAGCACAAGGGTCTGGAAATGTCTTCTGAAAGGGGACTAAACTCCACTAGGGAAAAATCCTCTCAACTCCAGGAGATTCTGCCTTGCCAGCCATTTATGTCCTTTAATTCACTCTGTTTTAATCAGAAATCTTTCAAGTGTAAGATGAGCAGTAAAAGTGATGGGTACAGCCTTGGAAAAGAGATGCCAATAAATAATGGAAGAGACATCTCTGTCCTTGTGTGATGTTCTGAGCAACTGGGCTTCAGTGGCAAGGGGGAGACACAGAGATGAATTTAGGGGGAAGAGCTGAGTGCGGTGCTAGAAGTTGGAGGGGAAAATTTGAGATGGAATGAGAAACTATAGTTGAAAGAAAGTGGAGGAAGGGAGTTAAAAAGAGTGTAAGTGAGCTGGTGAGCAGGGGGAATGTAAGCAAAATAAGTAATTTGAAAGGTAGCATTAACAAACACTAACAGAAGAAGCACACATTTTGTCCCACAACTGTGTTAGCATCTGATGTGAGAAGGGGTGACAGGCACTGCTGTGAACAAGAGTCAAAGTCTACGATTTTCTTTTCTTAAAATAATGAAAACCACTCGTCTCATCACCACTTCAAAATGAAATATGCATGTCTATTTAAAGAAAAATTCTCAAATTTTTCTTTTCATAGCAAAATGGCCAAGTTGGAAGAGTTGGAGGAAATTGATATTAGTGGAAACAAACTGAAAGCCATTCCAACAACCATCATGAACTGCAGACGTATGCATACTGTGATTGCTCACTCTAACTGCATTGAAGTCTTCCCAGAAGTCATGCAGCTTTCTGAAATAAAGGTATGGTAACAGCATTGATGGGAACAGCGCCACTCCACAAGCCTCTCAGGGTCTGGAAGGGATTGCGAAATCCCCGGAAGGACTCCAACATTGTGTGGTGGTAAAAAAACCTGTAATCACACCTGGAGAGGGTTTATAAGCCCTTTGGGGGTGGGCTTTAGGAGGTAGAGTGTGATTGGATAAGGGTTCAGTGGGAGGGGAGTGGCTTGGGGGGCACAGGAACCAATAAGAGAACAGGAGAACCAAAACCCAGTGGAAACCCAGGAATGGGGAGTGACAGGTGATACATCCAATAAGGTCAGGAGGGGGGCAGGGTTGGATAGCTAAGAAGAAGGGAACATGAAAGCCACATGTGTGATGGAAACCGTAGCGATTGCAATCTGAAAGGGGGGACACGCATACATTAAAAGGCACAGGTAATATTAAATTCTAAAGTTTCTGCTCTTCTGAAAAGTTGTCACAGTGATGGTCTTGTTTCTAGGGGTGTCTTTTTCCAAGATACGTATTCGGGGTGATCTTTTTCCTCTGTCTCCCACGTGCAGTAGCAAGAGTTTCTTCCAACATCATGGAATGAATGCGCTTTGGCAGAAGCAAGCGTAATGTGATTTTACTAATTCTGTTCTCCCCTTGGGTCTCTCATTGCTATGGGATATATTCTCAGAAATTATGGAGATCTGACAGCTGCTTTCTCCTCTGGAGTCATATGCAAAACATTTGCCCCTGTGCAGCCTCAGAGTCAGGTCATGGAAGAGGAGCGTCAAAATCTGATTTTGTGCTTACCTTTGTTAGATTATATCCTCTCTGCCAAATAAGTGTTAACTGTCTTCTTGTGACACTCGGTTTTGATACAACTTAAAGATTTGGCAAGAGTGGTGGATAATTCACTCTTGCTACCTTGGCAACTGGTTGATTGTGTAGAAACGGACTTTGTTTAGAGCACGTGTTAAAAACTGCTGAAGCTGCAAAATATGATCGGCTTTGGGGACAGAGGTAAATTCCATGAGCGTGGGATTTGAGTATTTAGGCCAGCTACTTTCATTTTCCTAATTGCAGTTGTATTTTGCACAACAGGGAGAATACTTAATCCATCTCTTGTAAATGTTTCCAGAAGTAATTCTGTACTTGACACTTTTTTTTGTGGGATACATTCTTTGCTTGGCCACACTGATGAACACTGTTGCTTATCTTTTGTGAAACATGTTCCTGCTTCTTGCCTGGCTCTAGTGCAGACTCATTTGTGCTGTGCACTCTTTCTGCTGACCAGAGCTGGGAGACGGTTATCTCACAGTGTATGGATCTTGTGATACAGCAGAAAAATCTATCATTCTCTGAGGCTAAGAACTGATTGCCTATTCATGGACTCAAACCGACTTAAGTGTCTTTCTGGTGCTCTGTGAAGTCAAAAGTTCCCAGCTTGACGTGCATGCCTCAGTGTCTGGGGTCGTGGAAGGCAGCAGGAGCAATAATTCTGTTGGGCGAGTGAGTACATGTAAAGATGAGTTTTGTGGTTTTAGCCAGGAAATATCAAACAAACTTCTGGATTTTTGAATATTCCTCCCTCTTTGGAACAATGGCCAGAGGAAGCAGAGGGCTGTTTAGAGTCAATCAGAAGTAAAGCCTTTCTACTTAGAGGAAGAATTGGGGTGGGGGAGTGAGGCTATGCACAGTAAATATTTCTTAAAAAATATGAGAGTGGTTGACAAAAAAAAAATTAGGTAAACATGCTGATAGGAAACAGGGAGCAATTAACTTTTTCCTTTCGTTTGTGCATCTTGGGGAAAACTGAATGCTTTATAGAAGCATCATATTTAAAGTGCTACCCAGCCACGCTGAGTAGAAAAAATGCTCTTGGGAGATCTGGCAGTTTCCTCCTGCTGGTTCCCTATGGTTATTTAGTTCTCTTTAGCAGAAGAAAGAGGTATGGACATCATTAAGTATTTTGGGAATGCAGAGGTAGTGTGCATGTCTTCATCTAAGAGGCCACAGTGTTCTTTGACTCCACCTTTGTGGAAGGAAAATGCCTGGTCAGTACTGAAGCCTAGTTTTGACTTACATGAGATGAGTTCCTCTAGTTGCCAGATGGGAATGGCATAGGAGTTCTGGCCTTCTGGCGGTTTCTCTAGGTCAGGGTTGGTGTTTTTCAGTATGGATATTAAGCTAGTGCTGCTTGCCTGTATCCATTACGTGGCCTTACCCAAGCTCCTTAGATACATGAGAGCATTCAAAATGTGCCACAGTAAGTTCAGAATTTATTTTTCTAAGTATGGATTTGGTTATTTGGTGAAATAAGCTTGCTTATAGCAAAGCACAAAGTCATATAGTCTGATGTCACCTCTGTAATTATACCATATTTGATAGTTAGTTTTAACTGAAGTGGCATTGAAACACTGAACTCCTGGGAAAACTGTTACCTGACGTAATGACTGTTTTACTTTTGTATTTAATTAGTTGAGGGACTGATAGGTTATGTTTTTGGTGTCAGTATTATTGGAACAGTTAGTAGCAGCAGTTTACTGTGCTGCCTGAAATGACTTCAGAAGGAAAACTAATGTAAATGATGATGCTTTTACAATTACAATAACTCCTGGATTTCCAGACACAAGGTCATTTTAGCAATGTAATGGGTCTAAGCCTTTTTGCACACTGTAGCCTTTTTAAACGCTATAGAAGTTGTGTTGTCCTCTCTTTTAAAAAGCCCAGTGAATGTCTCTGAAATACTTTGCACAGTACATTTTTAGGGGTTTTATTGTCTTTTATGACAGGTATTTTTACAGTCAGAGTTAGGCTTATCTGTGCACACTGAGAGGTCTTCTGCGAATGGCTGAGCAGCTGGAAGCACACACACCTGAGTCATTGCCCTAGCAGACTCTTCCTTGCAGCTGTTGTTTGACTGCGATGTCCTTGCCTTATGAAATAAAAAAGGGCTCTTTTGAAATTATTAACCAGTGTCCTGGTGTTCTTGTGCAGTCAAACAGTTGAGTAGTCCTTACTACTTGCACAGAGCTCAGCAACCCAGGCTTGCTTTTCCCACATGGGACCTCTCATATCACCCAGGTTTTGTTGACTGGTGAGCTGCTTCTCTTCATGGTTTTCTTGCTGGGCTGCTATGGTGAGAGTGATACAAAGGTTTTTTGTTACAGATTTTGATCGAGCTTGTCTTTTACAAGACCATCATCATCATCATGGCTGGGCTTCAAGAACAAAGATTTGGGAAGTGCTCTACCCATGCTTGCTACAAGCACGCTAGTAGCTAAAAAGGCCAATGTGAGATAGGCAAGTCCGATTGCAAAAGGCACAGTAGAAAGTCTCCATTGGCACTACTGCCGAGGCACGGTTCTTCCTGCGTTGCCTTTTTTCCTCAAGACTGATTCTGCATGTGTTCTCAAAGGAAGCAGAAGCATTATAGATGGTGTGTCTCCATTTCTCCCGATTGGAGGCCAGAGTGGACCATTGATGGTAGTCAATATGGCCAAGGCTGAGGTATTGTTTCAGGGAGTCCTTGTATCTCCTCTTTGGGGCTCCTCTTTTGCGACAGTCAGTGGCAAGTTCACCATAGAGCACAATCTTAGGGAGGTGGTGATCCTCCATCCTGGCGACGTGCCCTGCCCAGCGCAGCTGTATTTTCAGCAGCATGGCCTTGATACTGGCGATCTCTGCCTGTTCAAGAACAGGCACATTTCTCACATAATCAGACCAGTGGATGTTTAGGATTGTACAGAGGCAGCGCTGATGGAAGCATTTGAGGAGTCACAGGTGATGGCTGTAGATGACCCATGCTTCAGACTCATATAGAAGAGCAGACAGTACAATGGCTCTGTAGACACTAATCTTTGTACTTTTCTTCAGATGTTTATTGCACCAGACTCTTCTATGGGTTTTCCAAAAGCTCTGTATGCCTTTGCTAACCTGTTGTCTATCTCTTTGTCAATCTTACCATCTGAGGAAATGATGCTTCCCAGATAGCTGAACTGCTGGACTGAGTTAAGCTCTGATTCACCTATGGTGATGCAGGGATGATGGAAGACTTCCTGAGGTGCAGGTTGGTAGACAACTTCTGTCTTCTTCAAGCTGATTTCCAGTCCAAAGAGCTCAGCAGCCTCTGCAAAGCAGGATGTTAAGTGCTGCAGAGGTGCTTCTGTGTGAGCAATGAGGGCAGCATCGTCAGCAAAAAGCAGCTCACGGACAAGGTGATTTAGGGTCTTAGTGTGGGTCATCAGTTGCCTTAGGTTGAATAGGCTTCCATCAGTACAATATCGGATGTAGATGCCGTTTTCTTCATCAAGGTCTGCCGTGGCCCTTTGGAGCATCATCCTGAAGAAGATTGTGAATAGAGTTGGTGCGAGAACACAACCTTGTTTCACACCACTGGTTATTAGAAAGGGCTCAGAAAGTGCATCGCCATATCCGACTTGGCTGCGCTGATGCTCATGTAGCAGGATGACCATTTTGAGGAACTTGGGGGGACATCCGAATTGTTCCAAGATCTGCCATAGCCCTTTTCTGCTTACCGTGTCAAAAGCTTTGCTGAAGTCAACAAAAGTTACATGGAGTCCCTTGTTCTGTTCCCTACACTTCTCTTGCAGTTGTCTGAGAACAAATACCATGTCTGTGGTAGTCCTATTGGCTCTGAAACCACATTGGCTTTCAGGTAGAAGTTCTTCTGCAATAGCGGATACTAATCTGTTCAAAAGTATTCTTGCAAGGATTTTACCAGCAATGGGGAGTAAGGTGATACCTCGGTAATTTGAGCAGTCTGATTTTTCTCCTTTCTTCTTGTACAGGGTGATGATGACTGCATCATGGAGATCTGGTGGTAGTTGGCCTTGTTCCCAGCAATGCACAATGAACTCGGGAAATTTAGCATGGAGTGCTTGGCCTCCATGCTTCCAAACTTCGGGTGGGATTCCATCAACCCCAGCTGCCTTGTCAGTTTTAACCTGCTGTATGGCCTTAAGAGTCTCTCCCGTAGTAGGGGCTATATCCCATTCATTTTTCACCGATTGTTGTGTAATGTGCTGAATTGCTGAGCCTTGGACTACACAGTTGGCACTGAAGAGAGTCTGAAAATGTTCAGACCATTGATTCAGGATGGAGGTTTTATCTGTGAGAAGCATTTGGCCATCTGCACTGAGTAGAGGACTTTGAACCTGGTGTGTGGGTCTGTATACTGCTTTCAGAGCCTCACAGAATCCTCTGTGGTCACCCAAGTCTGCGCACAGTTGAGTCTTTTCTGCTAGGTTGATCCACCACTTGTTCT
>VWZF01004608.1:35917-57270 GCA_013396755.1 Sclerurus mexicanus | reverse complement strand
TTGGCAAATTTTCAAGTTTGGAGGCAATGGAGTTTCTAATCATGAAACCAACATCTGAAAGGTGACTTTCAGTTTTGGGTTTGCCTGACCAATAGAATGTGTAGCTGGCACCATGTGCTTTAAGGCTGCCTACCTCATGGAGATGAACTTCACTGAGAGCTGCAATGTCGATGTTGCGTCATGACAGTTCATGGGCAATTAGAACAGAACGACACTCAGGACATCCACCATCCACAGCATCAAGCATGGCTCTGATGTTCCAACATGCAGCTGTCAATTTGAACACACCTTTGGAGGCAAGTGTATGTCTTTGTCTTTTTGGTTTTGTTTGACTGCAAAGAAGATGCCCGTTGGCCACGGTTAGCCAACTGGGTGAAGGGTGGAGATGAGCTTTGGTTAGGTCACCTTTTCTAGGCCCCTCTCCATGTGGAGCAAGCAGTGCTCTCCTTGAAAAAGGCTGCTTGGTCATTCAGGATGCTGCCAAACCAGACTGTCATCTCCGGGTGAGTCTCGAGCGACCAGTGTCCTGCATGCAGGGTTGGGGCTGCAGATTTCAGTGCACCTTATCACCTGCCGTTTTGTCCCTCACCTGTTGCTATAGGGCTTTGCAAGTGTGGGTGAACCCTTAAAGCCTGCGCAACGGATTTTTTAGGTGAGGCGTAGCTTGCGCAGAACTGGCCCCACCCTTTACTCCTAAGGTTCATCTGACAGGGCCAAGTGAGCAAAGTCCTCAGGATGTAGGTTTGGTTAGAGTAACCTTCTCATAGATGGACGGCATTACAGGGCTAAGCGAGCTCCATGTGCTCAGGTTTGGAGTTAGAATTGTCCTTCTCTTAGGATAGTTGCTGGGAGGCTAGTGAGCCCATCCTGCCCGTGGACACACTTTGTCTGACCCTTCAGTTGAGACCTGACTAGCATGGGAGACTCTGCCAGAGGTGTGGAGCACCGCCAGCACAGCTCGCAACCTCATAAGGGCGCGCAAGCTTCTCCCTCGCGACAAGTGGGTGTCCATGGAGAAGTTTACAAGGCCATTACCTTGAGATCTGACATAAGTGAAGATCTAGTAGCAGTAACATCTTGAAAACAAAACTCTTGATCTTTGGTAGTTTTTCTCATAGCCAAACAGGTTAATACGGGTATGGCCATCTTTAGTCACAAGTGGAAGTAACTGTAGTCCCTTCCAGCCTTGAAAACAACAGTTACACATCTGTGGATGCAGCATAAGCAAATATTGACTGTTAAACCCTGTCTTCCACCTGGCCCATGCAGTGGAAAATCCTGTTTGTAATTGTAGGCATTGTTCTGGTGCTGCATGGGTAGGTGAAACCAGCTTGCGTTTCACACCTGAGGAAATTGGGTCAGTTGGGATATAGACTTTCCTGCTTTCCTGGAAAATAAATTTAGGGCTAAACTTAGCACAGGTCTGCAACAAGTTACTCTTACCCTCCTCTTCAGACAGTATAAGTGACATCTAAGAAATCCCAACCTGATAAATAAACTATCTTCACTAGTGCCTAGGGAGCAAGGGATTTGCTTTAGAGTGTTGCTATCTTTGGCACAGTGGACATTTAAGGAGTACAGTGACATTACTGGTATTTGTATTTTTCATTCCAGCATGCTCTTCCATTAAATTTGTAGTAGCATTGAGGTGTTGAACACAGCAAGGCCTGCTGGCAGCTTCCTTAATCTGGAAAGTAATTACTCACTCTCTGGTAGCAGCAAGAAGTTGCATAGAGTCAAAAAGCTTGATGGAATAACTGCTGTTAAGCTGTCTACTATTTTGTTTGTGTGACAAATTTAGAGTTTGATTTCCTGTTCAGGCTTAGATAACATCAGCAGTTTGTTCTTCATAAATAATAAAGCCTCCATGTTAGATAATTTCGGAATGCAAGATTTGGGTCAGAAACTTGTTGTTTCCATTGCACTTATTTAGTAAAGTGCTTAGAGATTTTTCTTTTCCAGAATTTACTATATTAGTCTTATGCTTTCTTCCAACTCAGGATCCAGTGTCTTTGTATATACCTGCAAAAATGAAAGCACCTCTCTTGTATCAATGGAAATTACATAATGGTCAAAATGTGCAGCTAGGAAAACCTCTGTCCTTTTCAACTCTTTTATTAAAGTTTCTGAAGTCTTTCCCTTTTTGCAGTTTGAAAGTAAAAAATGGTCTTTCTGAAAGATGTGGATAGGTCGTCTGTCCTCTGTTAAATACCAACCTGTTCTGTCCTCTGAGAACTTTTTTTTTTTTTCATTTTTGGTACATACTCCACTGGTCATCCTGGAATAGAGTTTGGAGAGTTGATTTTGTAACAAGATGACTACCTGACTAGAGATAGAAAGGGAGGACACATATTTCTAGGTGTTCCAGACATCTGGCAAGATGGCTAAATGCCAATGAATTTCTTTTGTGAGAACCACTTAAATGAATGGTCTTAGGTCTTTGTTGCAGCCTTTATTGTTCATGAAACATGCGTTACCACATTTAATCAGAATTTGTATGATCTTGATGATGGCTGAATTGTCTTGCTTTTTTGGCTGCTTTCATTTTGCAGTGTGTGGACCTAAGCTGCAATGAACTGAGTGAAGTCACATTGCCTGAAAACTTGCCTCCAAAACTGCAAGAGCTGGACCTGACTGGAAATCCTA
Organism: Sclerurus mexicanus; assembly: GCA_013396755.1. Taxonomy (NCBI): domain Eukaryota; kingdom Metazoa; phylum Chordata; class Aves; order Passeriformes; family Furnariidae; genus Sclerurus; species Sclerurus mexicanus. The sequence continues at coordinate 54,624 of VWZF01004608.1, read as the reverse complement.
GATTAGTCCTGGATCACAAAACCCTAGAGCTGCTGAAGTAAGTTACCTTACAGAGTGGGGAAAGGGCAGAACAACTCTGTCCCTAGAATGTGAAAAAAGCACACTACACAGAAGTGTATATCTCTCTAAGGAGAACGCCTCCCTGTTGTCAGTGGATCAGAAAGTAATAGGCCATTATGTGAATAGGTCAGAAACTGGTGATTCCTTGAAGAGGATGACTTTACTTGCTCCAGTGCAATTGCTTTCAGCTGTAACTCCTGGAGGGGTCTGCTAGTCTGGGTTAACCAGTTTGGTCTCCATTTTACTTCTGACATCAGATTAAACCAAAAGACCTATTTTATACCATTGTGGAGATGCCAGTGCCTGCTTACTATATTTTTTGGTTTTTCATTCATCTGCCTGGGTCTCTCTTTGGTGTTGTCCTGCTTTTTAGCTCTTCATGTATTGTTTCTTCTTACCCTTCATGTCTCTGCTTTTGTCCTACAAAAGATACATTTTTCCTATTTAAACCTCTCCTGAAAACTTGCATCTCCCACTCTCTTTGCAGCAAAATTAATTCCTTTGCTTTGGGACCCTGAGTTTCCTTCCTGTGTACCTGTTTGTTCCCTGCCCTGGGACTTAAATGTCATCCATAACTGAAATTCTCAAAGTGCTTTGTGCCTTCTTCTTTAGTGTGTTGGGAAGCTGTTGCACTAAACCAGATCATCTGTGGACAGTGGTCCTGCCTAGGACTTTTGTTATGTCCTTTAGAAAACTGCACCAGCTCCAAGTTTTCATCTAAATATCTTTGATTCTTAAATATTAAATGGTTTCAAGGAGGATTGATTTACTTTGTAGAGGCTGATCAGTTGCTTCATGCTCTTTGCTTTTAAATGGTTAAAATCAGACACTGGAGTAGGAAGGAAACCTCATCTGTTGTGCAAGCAAGGGAAATTTATGGTGTGAGTTTGCTTTTAGCTTGAATCAGCAGATTTTACAAAATATAAGTGGAAATCTGAGTAATGATGAGTTTTCACAGACAAAAGAAAGTGTTCTGCAGCAAGCAGGGAAAAAAGGGGCATTGCATACAGGAAATCTTTTTGAAGAAGCAGTGTGTAATGTTGCTCTGGTTCCTAGGGAAAAAATTACATATGTTTTACACAGTTAATGAATTGTGTCAAAACTTAAAGTGAAAGATCAGCTTCTCTTGTGTATAACCCAGCAGACAAGATGGGCACCCAGTTTCTTGCCGCATTAGTGTTTAGGCATCATACATTGTAGTATTATTGTACAAATTTAAATCCTAAGTAGTTGAAGCGTGGTCCAGTTACATGCCATATTTTCACTGTCATGTGTGTGGTTCTTAATTCACAGAAAACTTCTTTTCCCTTTTATGTGCATTTTGCTTGATTATTTCTTCGGGGAGGGGGGTGCAGTGGGTTTCTTTTTTTTAGTTTCATTTTTTTTAAATAAAGCATTCTTAAGACCTGAGGTCTATTCTGTTCACTAATATGTCTTGGCCAGTCAGAGGTTTCAGGCCTCCTGAGGGGTTTCTTAATGTCTGTACTGATATACTACCGTGGCCTCTAGGGTATACTGTTGTAATTGACTGTGAGGGAGGAGGTGCTTGTTTCACTTGATTTTCCTGGCAGGTACAAAAGTACTTGTGCGCCTGATACTTTCCAAGGGATTTATTGGATGTAAGAAATTAAAATAAAAAACAAAACAAAACAAAAAAGATGCTGATGCTCTGATTTCTAGGAAAGAGCATCTAGTTCAATTGTAACAGTCTTTTTAAATTAAGGGGGAAATAAACCACACTGTCCAAAAGCCTTAGCCCATATAGCCTGTGTAGGATGTGCTGCTGGATATCATTCCTTTCTGGGCACATGGTCTATTTGTCGTGGTGTTAGTAAGGAGGCCAGAAGGAGTGTGTTGAGGTAGCTTTTTTTTCACCACTGCTGGGAAACCTTGAGACAACTCTGGGTCCTTGACCTGCCCAGGAGCCAGTGGTCAGTCAACCCAATTAAAAAAAAAAACCAGAAACCTTTTTGTCCCAAGTTTCTCTGCCCTGAAGATAAGTGGCTTGTATGAGAAGTCTGCAAAGAAAGTGTGTTTGCTCATTCATGTGTGTACTGCTTTGCAGGTACAGGCAGAATTAAAATCTCTGCTACTTTAGAAGAGAACCAGGCTTCCAGTGTGATTTGGGGTTAGATAATCTCTTCTAATTCTCATGAGGAGATGTTTGCCTCCTGTTTATCTCATGTAGGGCTGCAGAACCAAAAACTTAAAACACAAATGGTTCTAACATTAGTTATGTAATTTGTTTGCTTTTAATCTGTTCTCACTGATGTTACACTGGCTATTAAAGTAGAAGAAATTGAACTAGATGTGACAGTACTGCAGGTTATTTGAGGAAGGCTGTGCAACGCTGAAATGCTATGTGTTCAGGTCAGGTAGGGATTTAGAAAGACGAAAAGCGAATGCTCAGAGTGAACAGTTAGACCTTTCTGCTTGTGTCCTTTTATGTTTCTTTTGGTTCATGAAAGGTTCGGATGCCTTTGAAGTGTCTGCAGAGTGTAGGGAGCTTGCTTTTCCTGCCTTTGGCAGAGAGAAGTAGGGAGCAGGGGCTAGGTCATCTCTCCCCAGCAAAGCAGGCCTGTGTAGGGAAGGGTATAAACAGGGGGCTGGACCTTTTTTAAATCTTTACTGTGCTCTGAAAGATACTTGAAATTCAGGCTAAAGGTTGTGTTGGTAGTAAATTGGAGGGCAGAGGATCAAGGGCCTAAGTGAAAATTGTACTGCACAATTGGGGAAGGCAGAAGGGCTGTGCCTGCTGTCAGGACCACAGGCTGGCTTTGCAGGTTGGTGTAAGACCAGGATGAAGCTGATGTTTTATGGGCATTTTCATGAAAGGCTGTAACTACCTGCTGTTGTTTCTAAATAATTTTTTTTTCTTTTTTTTTTCTTTTCCTTTAGAGGATACTGGGAGTCATATAGGATATTTCATTTGAGTACAATGAGAAGAGTGCAGAGACTTGTTAAAATGGGTGGGAGAAATGTGTAAGTCAAAATAGTCTGTACTGGCACAAATTTGCTTTGTATTCCTCCAGGGCCACGTTTGAAACAAATAGCTCAGGGGTGAGGGCAGGAAAGAAAAGCCAGCTAAGCAAAACAGTGCAGCTGACACCCTCATAGAGGCTCAGTTATTGTTCATTGTATACAGGCAGATAAAGGTAACCATTTTGGATGTCCTGCTTCATTTTCTTACATTAAATGTGTAACTAAGAACTGGGAGAGTAAAAAAAGGTAATCTCTTCGCATTTTAATTTGGATCATGTCAGCACTTCAATCCACTGTATCCCTTTCCTTTCTCCTTGCAGCAATATCCGCTGCTTCAAGATTGACCAGCCCTCGGCCGGTGATGCTTCAGGAGCACCAGCCGTTTGGAGTCACGGGTACACGGAAGCATCCGGTGTTAAGAACAAGTATGCCCTGGCATGGGTTTTGTTACATGGGCACTCTGACAGCAGAGCACCTCTATGCCAATACAAAGAAATCCCTTTTTCAGTGAAAGTTTTGGGGCTCAGAGAGACAGACGCCATGCCATGACTCTACATTTGTATGCTGAGCCCCTGCTTGGTTTTTCACTGTGGTCTTTGACAGGGAAGTTGCTAAGATACAAGTGTGGTGGACACATTCTGTCTGTGCAAGACTCTGGTACTTGCAAAAGATCTGAGTGTTTAAAAGCATCTTTCTCTTTGCCAAGCCTCTTTATCTTCAACCAAAGGATGTTTACCAAGCAAATCAGAGATAGTAAAGGAAGAGACAGAATGGCCAAAACTCTGAATATTCAGTGTGTGGCACTCCTGTGACTAAGGCAGCACTTGACAAATAACTTGCCAAGAGTCTGCTAGTCTCTGTGTTGCTGGCAATGTGATAAATCTTTCTGTGTTCCTCAAATACCTTTTTAGAAATCTTTTGTTACCTCGATTTCTACAGAAAGTGCCGGCAAGCCTTTACCAGTTAACAAACAACTTGATCATCAGCATGTTAGATCCCAAAGATGGCTTTTGGAGGAGCAAATGCAGTTTAAATTGGTGTTGTTTCAGGGACACTTTGCCCCCCTTTTTCTACAAATAAGGGACTTGTTCACATGCTGAAAAGGAGTAAGAATCCCTAGGGCTTGGCTTGAACTTCCAGTGTAGTTTTCTCCCCATCTTAGCACTGTTGATGGGCCTGAGTCATCTCGAAAGCTCAGAAAGCAGTCCTGAAATGCCTGTGAACAGAGGTGGTTAAAGCTAGCTCTCAGATCAGGTCAAAATTACAAGTTGGGAAACTGGTAGTGGGCTAACACCCTTGATGTTCTCCTGCTTCGTTTTTTCACTAGGCTGTGTGTGGCAGCACTTTCAGCCAACAACTTCTGTGACAACCGGGAGGCACTTTATGGTGTTTTTGATGGTGACCGCAATGTGGAAGTGCCATATTTGCTGCAGTGCACCATGAGTGACATCTTAGCAGAAGAGCTACAGAAAACAAAGAATGAGGAGGAATACATGATCAACACTTTCATTGTTATGCAGAGGTGCGTCTTGGATCTGAAACATTTTTTACATTTCTGTCTTCACTGAACGGTTTGTTTGCTTTCAGGTCAGATACCTGTTCAAAAAAGTGTGACAGGGGAGAAAAAAGCCTTGTTATCTGGCTACAGTGTTTTCTTTTATTGCTGGTTTTGTGAATACTGCCCTCTGTTCCTTTCAGGTGTGGGGAGAAAAACCACAATGCCTCCCCAGCCAAACAAGAAAAACTCCAATGCACCTGCAAAATTACTAAATGCCCATGGTTAAGTGGTGGGTGGAGGTTTATTCTTTTTTTGTATCTTCTCTAAGTCTTATGGTTCGCAATTGGCCATAACCAAGTCAGTAGTATGAATGTCTTGATCATCTTTTTAAACTTCCTCACTAGTGCTGCCTGCAAAGCCTGGACTTGTTCTTTCTGTTTCTCTGTGCCAGTTTAGGTTATTAAATGCTACACAGATATTTAAAACACATAGTCTGACTCCTTAGAAATCCCTTTGGCCTTAGAATATTATTTAAGTAGGATCCATCCAGAGAGACTGTGATACAATAGCTCTGAGCATAATAGTAGCTCCGTGTAGGGGTTTGGAAATCGTGCCATGCTTTCTTGACAGAAGAAGAAATTGTGCCCAGGGAGACACTGAGTGAAGGAGTAGTACAAAGAGAATTGAAGAAAGGAGAATGAAGAGGTCAGGGAAACAAAGGAGAAAGCAAATAAGCAGCTTAGAGACTGAGGATATGGATCAAATTAAAAGCAATATTGCTTACTTGTTGAATTTCTGCACCTTTGAAAAGGAAAGTACTGAAGTTGTTTTATTGGAACAGATAGGGAAGCAGTAGGTGGTACTGAAACTTACAGTCACCAAGAGAGAAAACACTTTCTTCCCATAATGGCTTGTAAGAGTGCCTCAGACTGCTAGCTGAGAAGGTGGTTGCCAAATACTTAAAATATTCAAAACTAATAACAAATTTGAGTATTGAAAGTACTTATTAAGTGGTTTTATTTGTTACTAATACAATTTCACAGGAATGTGGCATTCCTATAAAAAGCTGGGTTTTTTTGTCTCAAAGCAAAATAAACTAACCACTCTTTTGGAGAACCAGAAATATTCATTCCAGTTGCATTTAACTATTCACTGGTGCTTACAGATGATTTGCAGCACTCATAAGGTATATTTGTAAAAAATAAAAAAGCACATTGAAGCTTGGTTGCAAATTCAGTTGTGCATTCTCCCCAGGATTTTGAATCAAAAGGTCTTACTAGCTATACCTATCCTTAATATAAATATTAGAAATTAGCTTTCTAATTACTGCAGAAGACCCCAATAAACCAGTTACTGGGAAGGTTGAATATTTTCTCACAGTTGAGTATTGAAATCAATTTATATTTTAATGGCAGGATTCTGAAAACTTCAATTTTATCCATAGATTTTCTTTTTCCCCACAATGAGTCCTGCCCAAAAAGCAGGCTTAAACATTTCTAAGAATGTATTTAACAGGTTAGTACCTGATAGCATAAATGAAAATTGTGCCTTCTTACAGTGGAGTTCACAGCTGCTGTGATTTTTTTACTCATCATTTGATACTTTAAGAGCATTAGTCTGAAGACATCACAAAACAGTGAACCTGTGCCTTATGTTTTTGCTCAAAAGTATTTTTTTACTGTCAGAATTATTATTTTGATAACAAAATTTGTAGCTTCAGAAGCCGAAGCTCCATCTGACCTTCAAAACAAATATCTATAAAATGTAAAGAGACAACTGAGAAACTTGTAATTTTTTTTTCTAAACTTGAGCAGATTTGAGTATCTGCATATGTGAAAATTACACACTGCCTGAAAAGTTGCATGTGAGTTCTCTGTGGAGTGCTTCTGCCTTAGTGTCACAGTCTTCAGTGGAGACTTCTGTTTCTGTTCCAGTGATCCAATAGAGTCAGTGCTCCAAATGCTCATGGAACAGTGGCTGTTTCTCCATAGTACCCCTAACACTTGTTTTCCAGTTAAAGAACAATCATTGTTTTGTTTAATTCCAGGAAACTTGGAACAGCTGGACAGAAACTTGGAGGCTCTGCTGTCCTTTGCCATATAAAACATGATCCCATGGACCCTGGTGGATGCTTCACGCTAACCTCAGCAAACGTGGGGAAGTGCCAAACTGTTCTCTGCCGGAATGGGAAACCTCTGCCTTTGTCTAGGTGTTATGTGATGAGTTGTGAAGAAGAGCTGAAGAGGATTAAGCAGCATAAGGCCATTATCACAGAGGTTAGAGAACAGCTGGGGACTGTTGCAACTTGCAGCTTTCTTGAAGAGTATTTGCACAGCAGTGCATGAAATTACATGTTGGTATTAGTAATCTCTAGGAGATACTGTTCATGGTATGGGTTCCAGAGCTGCAGTTTTCCTTTCAAGGTGATTTGTACCATGCAATCAAGTTGCATTTTCATCCCATTACCATGCAGGATTTTGATTAGCTTCCAAGAGTGAGCACTTGTGAGCATGTTGTGTTGGAACAGAAAAGCAGACACCCTCCTAATGGGAGAGGAATGGCTTTGTTGGAGCTGTCATGAAGAGCCTCTCCAATTGAAAAGGTTGAGAGGGCAGAGCACTTGGAGTAATGCTGGCCTTCTCTTAGGAGACTCCTTGCTCCTGGCAGGCTGACTGAGCTCCTGTGTTCCCAGAACTGCCCTTTGACAGGCTGCTCTTGAAGAGGGCACTTGCCTAAAAGGAAAACTTACCCTGTGCTCAGCTGAACCATGAGAGAATATAAAACTATTTGTTCCCTTCTTAGAAGCTTGAAGCCACTGCTGTTAGTTTGCCTTGTGTGACACATGCAGAGGAATAGACAAATACTGAATCCTCCTAATGGTGGAGGAAAAGGCAGAAAACTCACTGCTGTGTGCCAGAGAGCAGGGTATGTGTGTGTGTGAAGGGATGTGTGTGTGGAATAAGTCACGTGGCTATTGACCTTGCCAGGGAGAGGTGACAACTTGGATCTCAAACGTGACAAGTTGAAAGGGAGTCACTCCAACTTAGTGTGCATCACCAAGGCATGCTCATTATGTTGTTCTGTAGAGGAAAAGGGAGATTTCTGTGCTGAATCTTAAGATGACTCACTGATTTCATGCACACTGATGTCTTATCACTGCCATCAGCCTTCTAATGGGAAAGTTAACAAGCCTACATGTTTTGGGTTTTTTTTTCCTTCCTTTTTGAGTGGTTTTAAAGAGGAAGCTTTTTTAGTCTTGGCTCACTTTTCTGTGGTTATCTGCTTTATAATAATACCCACAGTTATTAGCTGGACCCAAAGAGATCCTCACCTTTGCTGTGCTTCCTGAACACACAGTTAGCAAGGTGCAGCTATCCCCAGCAGGCTGACAGATAGCTGGGCTTGCTGTTTCAGACATTTGCTCTTCTTATTCTGGCAGCCCAGCTTGTATTCTAACCAGGATAGAATTTTGGGATTTGGACGTGCGTGGGATTTTCTTCTCAAATGTGTCCATTTTTCCTGGTATTTTCCCATCAGATACTATTCTTCTTCCCTTTGGAAATGTCATGTCTAAGTGGAAATGTAGTAAGTAATTGGGGCATGTAAAACATTTCACTACAACTCAGCTGACTGAGAAATTCAGACTTGCTCTCTGCTACATTTGACTTGCGTGCTTCATTCAAGGTATTTTTTTTAATGAACTTTTGTTTAGAAGTGATAAGCCAAGATGAAATCTACAATTGTTACAGCTGCAAGAGAAGACTCATAACTGAATAGATCTGCCCCTATATCAAGTGGAGATGTGTGTTGCTTTGTCCTGTATAAAGCCAGATATTGTGGATGGAGGAGGGATAAGTATGACTCACTAGTAAAACATTTGTCCAGTTGACTTGCAGCTGCAGGAGCAGAATGGATGGCTCTTCGTTGCAGCCTTCTGCTTTGTTAGTCTGTTCGTAGGTGATGCTGATGACAAATCAGTCAGGTGTAGGAGGTGTAGTGCAGGATTGCAAACCAGCCTTTGCTGTGCTCTAATCCCAGCTCTGTCCCTCCTTGCCAGTCACTGTGCTTTTCCATCTCCTTGTCTGTAAATGGCAGTGTTGGGGGTACTGCAAAAGCAGCCATCAGTAAAATGCAATGAGATGCGGTACTGTGTATCCTTGCCTGTCTTGTTTCCAATTTCTTGTTCTTTCTAATTTCAGGATGGCAAAGTGAATGGTGTGACAGATTCAACAAGAATCTTGGGGTACACCTTCCTTCACCCAAGTGTTGTGCCACGTCCTCATGTCCAGTCCATTACCTTAACTCCACAAGATGAGTTCTTCATTCTAGGCAGCAAGGGGCTGTGGGACAGCCTCTCAATGGATGAAGCAGTGGAGGCAGTCAGAAATGTGCCTGACGCGCTGGCTGCTGCGAAGAAGCTGTGCACTTTGGCCCAGAGTTACGGCTGCAATGACAGTATCAGTGCTGTTGTGGTTCAGCTCAACGTGACAGAGGACAGCTTCTGCTGCTGCGAACTTAATGGGGTCCCACCTCCCAGCCCAGGCATTTTCTCCCAGTCTGTCAATGTGGTCATCAAGGACAGGCCAACAGATGCGCTTGGGATGCCATCTTCAAGCAGTGGTATGGCTTCGGAAATCAGCAGTGAGATATCCACCTCCGAAATGAGCAGTGAGGTGGGGTCCACAGCCTCTGATGAGCCTCCCCAGGTAGCCATGAATGAGAACAGCCCAGCCTACCTAGGAGAGCAGCGCTGCATGCTGCACCCCGTCTCTCTGTCCAATTCTTTCCAGCGGCAGCTCTCCAGCGCCACCTTCTCCAGCGCCTTCTCTGACAACGGCCTTGACAGCGATGATGAGGAGCCAATCGAGGGGGTGTTCACCAACGGTAGCCGTGTGGAGGTGGAGGTGGACATCCACTGCAGCCGAGCAAAGGAGAAGCAACTGCTCCAAGTGCCGGTGGAAGCCAGCGACGAAGGTATAGTCATCAGTGCCAGTGAAGATGAGCCTGGCCTTCCCAGGAAAGCTGAATTTTCTTCCACAGGCACAATAGGGCGCCGACGGGGCAATGGTTCTGTGGCACCACATGAGAGGAGCCATAACTTAATTGAAGTTGCAACGGATGCACCACTCAGAAAAACTGGGGGCTACTTTGCTGCTCCAGCACAGCCTGATCCTGATGACCAGTTCATCATCCCACCAGAGCTTGAGGAAGAAGTTAAGGAGATTATTAAGCAGCACCAGGAACAACAACAGCAACAGCAGCAGCAGAGGCAGTATCCTATGGACCACCTGGCAGACTATTATGATACACCACTATGACCCACTCTATTTACTGCTGAGAAATAAACTAACAAATAAGGACACTAGAGTGTGAGACCCAGTGGGCTTGCATTACAGCGGGGGTTTTCCTTTTCCTTTATATACTTCCTTTTCCTTATCCTGCCACTACAGAGAACTGCAGCTTTTCAGTTTGTTAGATTTAATATTCATTGACTTCTAGAGATGCTTGACTGGTAAAATTTAAAATAGTTAACCTTAACATATCAAGTGTAAAAACAGAAAAAAAAACACCAAAACAAACAAACAAAAACTAAAAAGGTTTAATATATTGCTGAGAAACAATGATGATGTAATATTTTTTAAAATGGCTTGTTTGTTTTGTTTGAAAAGCAGGGCAGTAGCCAGTGCTAAATGATTTAAGTAATATTGTAATACTGTATTTCTTTGAGAGAAAAGGCTTTTTTTGGTCTTGAAAATTATAGACATTTGTAGTATATGGAGACTAACTCCTAGGAGTTGCTTTACTCTTTCCGGTGACCTAAGTCACTGAAATTCACTAATTTTCTCTGAGAGAACAGTTGACTGGGAAATTTCTGTAAATAGCGCAGTGTTGTATAGTGATGCTTACATGTTTTGTAGCTTTGGCATTAAGAACACAATCTGAAAAACTGACTTTTTTTCTTAAATGGCTCTTTGGGCCATGGTCATTGAGTGTGAAGGACTGTGTGGTTGTATACAAACTAGCTAAAGTCAAGGTGGTATAGACCCTTTAAAGAAACCCACTTTTTCCTCTGATCTCTTTTTTTCCTTACTTTTACAGACACATTTTGTTTGTGTTCCCTACTGCCACCACAACCAGCATGATTGTATAGAGCTCATTTGCTGTAGAACATTTACATACCAAGAGTTATATTAAAGCCGAATGCACAAATGGACATGTCATAATTTTTGTTATAATAAATATAAAATTTACAACTGATGTCTGCTTTTATGTCTGAATAGCTGAGCAGCAGCTCTCAAACAGTAGGTTGCTGTGTTCATCAGCATGCTGCTCAGGTAAACCAAGAAGTGTTGAAATTTTTTCAGCTTGATTACATTTTTACCCTAACTGCAGAAGTTCATGTGTGCTTTCAGAATTTAAATGCCACACAAAGTGGCCTTTAAAAGATATGAAACAACTGTCTGAGGAATTGATCTGTTTCTTTTTTTCTTTCTCAGTATGAATTCAGGACTATTGATTTGCCCTTTGCCACACTATTAACAATTTCAGAAGACTGAAGACAAACAGTACTGTGGCTCATTCCCGCTGGGACTGAGTGACTGAAGATAGAAATGATGAAGGGATAAGAAAAGAGAGAAGGAAAATATATGGAGAAGGCAGAAAAATGAACTCAAAACTACCTACATAAACTCAGATTTGCTTGAATATACTGAATGAACATGAGTTCGATGGCAAATAGACTTTGGTAGCAAAAGGGCATCTTTTTGTGATGCCTGTGGGAAAGGAGCAACACCCTTTTTCAGTATTGCCTCTAACCACCTGCTCCATTTTACTTGTCACTCTTTAAAAAGCTGAATTAGAGTGCAGTCATCATAGTGTCCTGCACCTGCTTGACATTTGGTCTGTATTTTGGGAGAGGACAGTGGTAACAAGCTGTTGTCCTTATTCTGTTCTAGGGTGAAATAGCCAAGTTAGAAAAGGATCACTGTTAATGAGAGATTTTAAGTTCCTTTTCCTTAAATAAGACCAATAACGAGGAGCAAACATTAAAATACCTGGTTTGGTAAATGTTTATAGCACTATCTACTGTAGATCTAGAAGATTGTACTTCATTGTAATTTGAGCTTCAAAGTATCTTTCTTAAAGAAAACTCATTCAATAATGTATTTAAATAAAAAAAAGTTTCTAGTTTATTGGCTAGTAACTCCTAGGTGTTCTTTGGTAAACCATTTGTATATTTCAAATTTTGCCGAATTGATTAATTGTCCTTGGAAAATGTTTTTGGGTTTTTTTTCTTCTGTTCACATGCTGCTTGAGACTGAAGGTGATAACTAGCAAGGACACTACCATGGCCTAGGCAAGTGGAAAAAAAAAGGCAATTCCTTTCCTACTGCTAGTGGAGGAGTAACCTGGCTGGTTCAGCCTATGGTCTGTGTTCATGATAAGGTGCCTCTGGTATGCTGTACATGTGGTAACTCCAGAGAGCGAAGCAGAGGTCAGAGTAGGGGTGGAAGGGGAACTATTTCATGCGAGCTAAACTTTGTCTCAGTGCTGACAACTGACTCCCTTTTTCTTATGTGAGTAGGAGTATATGCATGTAGCCTTCATAAAGAGTTTCTCTTCCTTTGAAGGAGAGACTCCCAAGAACTTGCCTGCCCCCGTGGCACTGGCTGCTTATAGGCAACACTGTGGTTTCCCTCCTTATGCCCTTACCTTGACATATAGATGGTCAAAATTTGACAACCCTCTGAAGCTTGCTCCTTTACAGCCTCATGCCTTCTGGAAAGTTAGGAATGGCATTCTGGAGTCAGGGCTTTTGTGACATCAAAGTGATGAGATTTTTGCAGAACTGTACCTTTGATTTTTTTCCTTCAGCCATGAAGAAGATGTCTGTGATAATAGGCTGTCTTAAGTCATAATGTGAAGAATTGATGCATTTATAGGGGCGACTTCATCCCTCTGCTGGGCTTTGTGTAACATGTTGGATGAGATTAGTGAGTTGCATGGCTTGGGGCATCTTTGGAAAATTTAGCATTTATTTTATAACAAGGGCAAAGGGTATTTTGTTCTGGCTTTAAACTGGGACTTGGAAAACACGGTACAGTTTTTGCAACTCATGATTTTTCTGGACGTTGCTGTTCTGTTTCACAAAAGGGGTTAGTATGTTCTTATCTCAGGGCTGAAGCTAAAGTCATGGATTGCATCTATGTGCATTACTACTGTACATGCTTTTATTATGTGCACAGCATATTTTGCACCATTTTGACCTACTGGGAACTATTGGATTTGTTTGCAGAACTTGACAGCTGTACTAGGGACAAAGGTTGGAGGCTAAAAACAGGCTTTCAGCTGGGGAAAATGTAGAGCCTCATTACCTTTATCCTTGTGTGTCCTTTCAAACTTGCTGACAGACATATCTGAGACAAGTAGAAATGCATGAACAAATGGAGGTGGATGACTGATTGCAGAGAAATTAACATTTGCATTATTTCCTGGAAGATAAGTTCAAATAAAAAGTTATGGTGATATTAAGAAATAACTGAGTGGATTCTGTGCTTGTAAATGTGAGCCTTTTTTTGTGCCATAAAAACTTTTTTCCTGACTTCTGCCCAAAGGGCTCTAATATAACACATTTTGTTGTGCCTGATTAGCCTGTTGGCATCCTGCTCGTGCATTCAGCATGTGGCACCATGTTATAGTTTCAGAATCTTTCAGGGAATTTTTCGCTCCCTTACCAACACAGGTTTTGGGAGCTGAAGAGCCAAGACAGATAACAAAGGGGCGGTTGATAGCTCTGCATTCCAACTTGATGGTTGGGGGAGGTGAATGGGGAAGGAAGAGAGGTTTCTTCCTGATGCTGGCCACGCTTTGCTCCGGCTGCCAGCCACGTTTGCTGGGCTGGTGCAAGCGTTTGGAGGAAGCTCCCTTGGCGCAGCCTCCAACTCTGCGGGCCCTGGGCTGTTCTCCCGAGGGAGAGAGCAGTCGCCGCTACTTGGATTTGCTGCAGACTTCCCGAGGGCCCACGCCATTAGCAGAGGAGATGCTAATCCTCCACTCCCCAACGCTTTCAGACAAAAGATGAAGAGTCTCTACACTGCCCACGGGCAAGGTTCCCCCCTGTTCCTTGTGACCGCCATTTTCCACGTGAGTTTCTCGGAACTAGTCTCGCCGCAGCCCGGGAGCGCTTTTTGTGGTTGCTGCCTCCTGAGGCGCGGCATGGCCCCCCGCAGTCTGTAAATATAATGCACCTAAAAGGGGAGAGAGAGCGAGGACTTAATTGGTTTGAAAGTTGGCTACAGTGGTGCTGTTTGTTCTATTCTGGGGTTTTTTTGCTTACATATATATTTAAGATCTGTTATCCTTCTCTGATTAAAGTTTCTTAATTTCAAAGGTTGTGGTCATTTTTGGGAAGAGGCCCCTTTCCTAGTCCAGATAAACATCTTAGTTTTCTTTTGAACTGAGTCACATTGATATAAGGAATCAATAACTGATAGAGAACTAACACTAAGAGGGAGCTGATATAATGTAACATAGGGAACTAACACTAAGAAGGATCTATCGATAGGGAACTTAACACGAAAGGGTTAATAGAAATAATTGTGGGGGCTTTTGCTGAAGCCACAAAGAGACAGCATGGTTGAGGCCATAATTAACAGGGAGTATGTTATGGCTGCCATCAGTACCTGGCCTTGAAGCTTCAAGAAACTAAGATAAATCAGGAAATATGTCAAGGGAGTAAGACAATTGTAGAAGTTTGCTCATTAGACTGGTTTCAGTTGCCAACAGAACCGGTTTGAGTTACTTTTTGAGCCAAGTTCAAAAGGACACAGCGAGGAAGACCCACGATCTTCATCCCCAAGACCCCCGAAGACCCCAGCCCAGGAAAAGTGGAAACCACTGCGCAAACTCGGATGGGAGGAGCGCAGGGTGGAGAAAATGGAAATTAGTTCTTGGAACTAATTAGAATAACCCTGCCTTTTCTAAGAAAATAATGAATATGTATAAAGAAATAATGAATATGCATGTTTTAACTGTTTTTAAACAAACCTGTAAGCACAGAGAGGTGTGCATGTTTTTGGTGGACAAATCCCCCATGCTCCCAGCGCTGAATAAACGTACCTTCTCTACAACTACCTAGTTGTGGGGTTTTTCCGCATGTCAACATCACCATCTTGATGGTAACCAGTCCCATGGTGGCATCACCTTCCCCTGGTTTACTGCCTTTGAAGCATGCCGGCTGTGTCCCTGTAGGTTGTCTTCTTCCCTGCTACAGAGTGTGCAGCTGCTACTGCAGTGCCCCATATGTTTTGTTTTCAGTACTCTCTTTGTAGTAAGCTCAGCTTCATCGCTAGCCCTCACGTTTGCGTCTCATACACGTAATTTTCTAGTAAATCATACATAACCTTGTTACTTTGGAAGCATGTCCATGTTGGCTGTGACATTAATGAAATGTCACACATGGCTTTGGAGATAATTTCTGCATCTCTGCACTACTCATGGATGGTGTCTTTTGGGTGCAGCTGTGCAGGCCTGGGCTTGCAAATGTTCACTTGAATGTGTTGATTTGGATAACCTGGTGAAGAGCTTACTGGTCTGGGGTGCAGAAGGGCTTGAATTGATTGAAGCGGAACAGTAGGATTCAAATGAGTGAACAGAACAGTAACTGTAGTCTGATCAGCCTGGTCTCCCTGAACGCTGCCTACTGTCAGTAAAGAGATGGGTCTTTTCTGAGATGAGAAGGCACTCACGTCTTAAGCCGAGCAGTTCTCAGCAGTGCCACAGGGTCAAGGCCCTCAAAGGTTCGGCTGCAGGGGGGGAGCTATGTGTCCAGAAGGTGGTAAAAATGCCTTTCAGGCTCAGCAGGAACCAGGACATCTTGGTGTCTGAAATGACTCTAGGTTTATTTTTTTTAACCTGCTTTTTTAATTCAATTCACTTGCTTCAGGGACAATTTACTGCACTATTGTTGGATTAGTTGATTTGTTTCTTAAGATTTAATTTTTACCTGCATAGCTTGCACCTCTTGCAGTGAGGATTTCCTGGAATCCTGGATGGACCAATCTGTTCTTGATTGCTTGTATTTTGGTGAGGGGTACACTGTGTCCTACATTGATGGTGTAAGTGTTCAAATGTCGTACCTAAAAAGACTGGTGCTTCTATGGAAAGATGAAAGTTAAAATTTTTCTTCTTTTAAGAAGAAAGTTTGCTGCCCAAGAACAAGTAACTCTTTGCAGCCATTTCAATCAAAAGGTGGAAGTGGAAACCTCCTACATATTTAAAAGATTAACAGCAGCCCCAGGGCAGAATCGGTATACCACTTATCTAGGACATCAGTGTGAAAAAGTCCCTGGTTTAAATGACTGGTCCCTGCTTTTACCCAGACTTCTTTATTTATATTTCCATTCCTGTTGAGGTCAACAGTTCATCCTTTAGATCATCCTTTCTCAGGCTGACAATTTTGGATTCATCTGCAGTTGACTTGGATACCTTGTCCTACCTCTTATCTCCTGCCGTGAACTAAGTGTGCCCTCTAGGTTGTGATGGAGGTGCAGGATCTGAACAAGGCAGGTACTATCTCATCTCTTTTTATGTTTTCTTAATATTGTAAGCTGAAGGGAGACAATCTGCAAGAGCTCATCAGAAGCATGGTGGCTGTGGCAAGGAGGAAGCTATTATGCAATAACTGCAACATGACAGAGACCTGGGAGAGGCAGGACTGGTCTGCTCCTTGGTAGGGAGACCCAGAGTAGGTGAGCCCCTGAGGCTTTCTGCAGTAGGATAATTCAGGTGCCTGGTTTACAATCAGAGTGTGGGTTCCTGCACCTCAGGCTGTGGGGAAAGGATGAAGTATGCAGTCCCAAGGCTGGGAAGTATTCCCTGCTGGTAGATGAGGTTCAGCTGGCTCTTACTGCCTTGTTCCTCATTAGAGTCTCAATTCCATTGTCCTGCTGCTCATGACAGACTCTGGTGCCTGTTTGCTGGTTTTTGAACTTGTTCTTCTGTGTCTGTTGTTAGAACTTTAGGAAATAGACATAAAAGAGATCTTTTACCCAATGGTTCTGTGGAATTGCCTTTGAGGTCTGTATTTAGAGCATGTAGGTGACTTAGGGGTATCCAAGAGGCTTCGGTGGCCAGGTATGGGACTGTGGAGGCCTTTGAGAGCTTCTGGTGGAGCTGGGCTTTTGCAGCCCTGTGACAAGAGCCTGGGCACTCAACACAATGCTCTGAGCACAGCAGGCTCTTCTCCTGTCATCAGATTAAGCATATCTGTATGAAGAGAAATATGTGTATTTTAACAGTAACGTGGTCAGTACTGGCTCATGTAACAGATGGAATTGTTTTGCTAATTGAATGTATGCTGTTGAATGCCTTGAGGAAAATTGGAATGCAGAATTTTGAAGGGAGATTGGTGTAATAGAAGTATGTGACTTGGTGACTTGTGAATAAGGTGCTTTTTCATTGTAATTCCTCTTGAGGAGAGAGACAACAGCATTTTGTGGGGGAAAAGTGTTGCAGTAGGTGCTCTTGGACTTACCTTGATCCTGAAAAACAGAATATATAATTAGAATTACAGAATATATAGTGACATACTGTGCACGGAATAGTGCATAGAATACATAGTGAAGTACTCTGCTCAAATGTATTTAAAAGTGGGTGGCAAGGGAGAGCAAAAGCTGCTATGTCTTTTCAAAGTGGCCAAAGCTGTCCTCCTGAAAGCAGCAAATCTCCCTGAAAGCAAGCGTTGGGTCCCTATTGGCAAGTCACCTGTGGTAGTTTCATTTAATGAGGGTTAAGAGATTTTTCTGTTCTCATTTCTCTTGCCTTGCCTCACCTCACGTCGCCTCACCTCTCCTCACCCCGCTCCCATCCCTGAAGGAGTTCAAGGCCGGCTTGGATGGGGCTCTGAGCACTAAAGGTGTCCCCACCCGTGGCAGGGATGTTGGAATGAGATGATCTTTAAGGTCCCTTCCAGCCCAAGCCATTCTAGGATATGCTCTGGGATATCCCTTTGGTCACTTGGGGCCAGCTCTCCTGGCTGTCCCCTCATAACTTTTTGCCCACCTCCACTCTTCTCACTGGCAGAAAAGTGGGAAAAACTGCCTCAGCACTGAGCCAGCACTGTTCAGCAATAACTATAACACGGGTGAGTTATCCACACTGGTTTGGTCACAAATCCAAACCATGGAACCAAATAGGCTGCAATGAAGACAAGTAACGCCATCTCGGCCAGTCAGGGTAGGCTGGAGTTCTTGGAAAGTGTGAGAAGGAACACAAGGAATAATATGAGAGTGGAAAAAAGATGAAACCAGGGATGTCACTGTGACTGGTTGGATTGTCTGTGATTCCGCTGCCTTGGACCTGCTGTGAAATGTTTCCCCAGTCAGAGGGAACCTGAGTGCTTTCCCTAATGCTGAGGACATGAAGGGTGAGGAATCAAAGTGTCATTCAGGCTGGAAGGGACCTTGCTGGATATCTGTAAACATCTGAAGAAAACAGGTTTGTGGTAGGCAACACAAGGAAGTCGGTAGAGGGACAGGCAAGCCAAGGCCAGGCAAGGGAGGTATATGCAAGGAAAGGCAAGGCAATGGACGTCAAAGGAGGGGCAGGCAAGGCCAGGCACAAAAGTGATAGGCAAGTGTAAGTGGGGGATGGGTATGTAATGCAATGCAAGGCAAGGAGTGGGTCTTCAAGGCAAGGGAGAGGTAGGCAATTAAAGGCAAGTCAAGGGAGTGGTAGGCAAAGTAAGGTCAGGCATGGCAAGGAAATGCAAGGGTTAGGGTTTATGGTGGAGAGGAGGAGCTCTATGCATTTCCCCTGACACAAGAGCTATCCTGGAAGAGGTGAAAATTCCTGGAAGTGAAAAGGAATACCAGGACACTTTACAATTACTGGTGTTTTTGGAGAAGGCATAGTCCTTATTTTTCCGTCATAGCCTTTAAATGACTTAACCAAGAAAAAGAGCTTCTTGGCACTGGACTCCAGTCCATGAGGAGGCCCTAAAGCTGTTAGTCTTTGAGGCAGTGTTATAGTTTTGGTACCTCGTTGGAATTCCTCCCAAAAAGCTTGGAGCCAATGCCTAAACTTTGGTGAAGATGGTTAACAAAAGGACTAACGCATATTCATATCCTGACATAATGACTCAGACCAAAGCCTTTGTTCTGTTCTC
>VWZF01004608.1:0-35881 GCA_013396755.1 Sclerurus mexicanus | reverse complement strand
GGGGGGGGGGGGGGAAGACAGCTTGGCTGAGAGGAGTTGCTGGGGGTTTCTGCGTTTTCTGCTTTCTGTGCAGGCTCAGGAAGCTCAGCGGCTCCACGGAGTGGACTAGGACGGGTACCCATCGGGTCTGGCATCGCTGGAAGGCCAAGACTCTGTGTCTCCGTCTCTAACTTGACTGTTCACCCATGGAGAGCCATGGGCATTGCAGGAGCTGCTGTGAGGAAGAGAGCACACCTCTTTTCTGCACTACAGAGATGGGGTTTCTGCTGCTTTCGCCATCAGTCCCACANTATCCTTTTCATATATATACTTTTTTTTTAATAAAGTTCTGTTTTTCTAAATTCAAAGGAGAGGGATTGTTTCTTTTTCTCTCTCAGCCAACATAGATATCTTAGTTCTCCCCTGAACTGTGACAGGCAGGGATATATCAAGTTCTTGGGTCCATTCAGCCACAGGACCCTTTACAGATTGAGCGCGGTTTTGCCATTCATGGACTGTCAATTCATGTGTGGCAGCATAGGCCAGAAGGTCCCACTTGTCCAATCCAATTTCACTCACACATCTTTAAGGATGCTTAAAGTGATATTCTGTATGGGAAAAGGCTCTGTTTGTGCTGAACTTGGCATTACAAGAAGCAGGCAAAATTGTGAGACAGCAGGTGAGGTCCCTTTAAGACAGGTCTCTCAGGTACACACTCCACCCTCTGCCCATCAGAGTGGAACAAAGGGACACTGTCAGGAGGGGGTATGCAGTTAGAGCACTCTTGCCACATTCACAGGGTGGAGGAAGGACCAAAAAGTCTCTCTTTACAAGAACTGACTCAGACTGAGCCCCAAGAGGCCTCTTCTCTTTTTCCCTCATTAAACCTGCACCTCTGTGTGGGGCACTACCTTCTCCATCTGTTGTAATCCAATCACAGGTAGCAAGACTTACAGTCCTATATTTGCAAGCTGTTGGGCTGTATGCCGGGTCCTGCACTGGCTGCATGCTGGGTCTGCCAGTCCCGCTGTAGATCTCATGGGACCATTGTGCACAGGGACCCAAGCTGCTGTCCCTGTCGGCTGCAGTGTGGGCTGCAGTGCAGCCCACTGCAACTGCTCCCCTGCAACCATGACCAGCTTGCCACAGGTGCCCCCAGCACTGAGGACACAGGGTTGGTGGCTGCTGGTGGCCACAGTGGTGGCCATGTCCCTGCCCCTGACAGAATCAGCTGAGGAATTAGGGATATTAACTGAATTTGTTATTAACAAAATCAGAGCAGGATAATGATAAGCAAAATAAACCTTAAAAACACCTCCCCAAAAGCCCTGCCTCCTTCCAGCACCCCTNTTTTGTTTGGTCCTTTCTGGACATATATATATATATATATATATATATGTGTGTGTGTGTGTTATGGTTAAGAACTGTTATCCTTTTCATATATATACTTTTTTTTTAATAAAGTTCTGTTTTTCTAAATTCAAAGGAGAGGGATTGTTTCTTTTTCTCTCTCAGCCAACATAGATATCTTAGTTCTCCCCTGAACTGTGACAGGCAGGGATATATCAAGTTCTTGGGTCCATTCAGCCACAGGACCCTTTACAGATTGAGCGCGGTTTTGCCATTCATGGACTGTCAATTCATGTGTGGCAGCATAGGCCAGAAGGTCCCACTTGTCCAATCCAATTTCACTCACACATCTTTAAGGATGCTTAAAGTGATATTCTGTATGGGAAAAGGCTCTGTTTGTGCTGAACTTGGCATTACAAGAAGCAGGCAAAATTGTGAGACAGCAGGTGAGGTCCCTTTAAGACAGGTCTCTCAGGTACACACTCCACCCTCTGCCCATCAGAGTGGAACAAAGGGACACTGTCAGGAGGGGGTATGCAGTTAGAGCACTCTTGCCACATTCACAGGGTGGAGGAAGGACCAAAAAGTCTCTCTTTACAAGAACTGACTCAGACTGAGCCCCAAGAGGCCTCTTCTCTTTTTCCCTCATTAAACCTGCACCTCTGTGTGGGGCACTACCTTCTCCATCTGTTGTAATCCAATCACAGGTAGCAAGACTTACAGTCCTATATTTGCAAGCTGTTGGGCTGTATGCCGGGTCCTGCACTGGCTGCATGCTGGGTCTGCCAGTCCCGCTGTAGATCTCATGGGACCATTGTGCACAGGGACCCAAGCTGCTGTCCCTGTCGGCTGCAGTGTGGGCTGCAGTGCAGCCCACTGCAACTGCTCCCCTGCAACCATGACCAGCTTGCCACAGGTGCCCCCAGCACTGAGGACACAGGGTTGGTGGCTGCTGGTGGCCACAGTGGTGGCCATGTCCCTGCCCCTGACAGAATCAGCTGAGGAATTAGGGATATTAACTGAATTTGTTATAAACAAAATCAGAGCAGGATAATGATAAGCAAAATAAACCTTAAAAACACCTCCCCAAAAGCCCTGCCTCCTTCCAGCACCCCTCCCACCCCCCTCTAGCATCGCAGGGAGATGGGAATGGGGGTCATGGTCAGTTCATCACAGATTGTTTCTGCTGGTGCTTGGAGAGAGGAGTCAGAGTCCTTTCCCTGCTCCAAGGTGAGTCTGCCAAAGTGTCCCAAGTCTTTCCAGCAAACCTGCTCCAGCGTGGGCTGCCGTGTCCATGGGTCTGCAGGTCCTTGCCACAAGCCTGCTCTAGCATGGGCTTCCCATGGGGTCACAGCCTGTCTCAGACATGCCCCTGCACTGGTGTGGGCTCCTCCCTGGGCTGCAGGTGGATCTCTGCAATGCCATAGCCCTCCGTGAGCTGCAGGGGCACAGCTGACTCATCATGGACTTCCCCGTGGAATCTCAGGGGAATCTCCATGCCTGGAGCACCTGCTGCCGTTCCTTCTGCACTGTCTTTGGGGTCTGCAGAGCTGTTCCTCTCGCATATCCTCCCTCTGCTCTTCTCTGGACATAATTACAGCTGTGTATGTAAGAACTTTTTCCTTCTTAAATACCTTATCCTTGAGGCATTACTGCCATCTCTGATGGACACCACCTTGGCCAGCAGTGAGTTCATCCTGAGCCCTCCATTGTCAGCCTGGAGCCATGTGGCAATAGCCAAGCATCAGCATGGGGAGGGACACTGGTTTTGGGGATACCTTGGGGCAAGTACTTGTCCCAAATGAGGACTATGTTTTCACCAAAAGCCAAATAAACCAATAAACTGCTGGGCTTCCACCTTCATCTGTGTGGTGACAAAATCTCTCTAGCCCTGGGCAATACTTGCTGATGACCACAATGCCACTAAATTCCTAGAAATTTTAGTGTTTGGGTAGGTTCTTGAATTTTGTTTGGATGAACTTCCCACTCCTTACTATGCTGTCATACTAATTCTAATTGTTCTTTTGCTTCCTGCTCATTTTCTCCCTGAATCATTATATCCTCCTTACAATAGCATCTTGTAGCATCTCTGGCGACTACAGTTTGTCCAGGTGTTCTTCCATGATTCTGTTGTAGAAGGTGGGACTATGGAGCCACTCTCAAGGTAAGCAGGTGAACATATACTGGCTGCCTTGCCAAAGAAAAGTGAACTGATTCTAATGTTCCTCGGCAATGGGTATTGTAAAGAAAGCATTAGTCAGGTCAGTTACTGCATACCAAGTTCCAGGGTGTCGTTCTCTTTTTTCAATTAAAGTGACAATATCTGGTACCACAGCTGTCAGTGATGGGTGTATTTGTTATGTTCATTTATTCGCCACATTCCATCACTCTTTTTAACAAGCCAGATAGGATTATTAAATGCAGTAGCTGTTGATTTCAACATCTAGTAAATCTTTAATGGTCTGTGAGATTTCTTCATGTCCTCCTGGTATATGGTATTGTTCATCCTTTGGTGGCAGGTAGAATTTGTACCACAAATATTTTAGCTTTCCCAACTAAAACTGGCTGGGCTGATATACATGTCCTGGTTTCAAATTGATACTTACCATCAGGTAAGTGGAAAGTCAGTGCTTTTAAAATACCAATTCCAATTATATATTCAGGGACAGGAACACTTATCACTGAATTAGTTTGCTTTGGCAGATTGCCAGTTTTCATCTCAGCTTTTATCTGTTTGGCTTCAATTTGTTTGCCACCTAATCCTGTAAACAGAATTTTTTTGCTCTTTCAACTTTTTAGGGCTACCATAAATTAAAGAGGCCTGCACTCCAATATCAACAAGGGCCTTGAGTGTTTGACAAGATCTATTTTTTCAATAAATTTGAAGCCCCATGTGAGGACAATAGTCTTTTCTCACCCATCCTTGTGCTGAAGCTTGACCTTCATCTCATTCTGTTTTTAATTCTTTCAGTTGATGCAGCATTTTGATATCTGACCGTGGATAGAGATCGGTATACTGATCCCATCCCCTTTTGTCCCCCAGAACCATTGACTCACCAATGGGAGGCCCTTCACTGGCAGGTGTGCTGTCCCATTGAGGTTCATGGAGGGGAGCAGAAAATCAAATTGCTTTATCCATGATGTCATCCTTTTGGCCTGAGCTGGAATTCTTTACTTTTTTAACAGGTTTGTTTAACCCAAGCTGCTTGTCTAATCTCCACATCTCATTAGTGGGGAGCCCATCAGTCTTACCTTGGGCAATGCCATCTTTCAGCAAGGCAACAAACATTTCTGTTGAGAAATTCAATTCTCTATCACCTCACCAATCCTGTTATCACCCCTCCTCCTTTGTTTGGGTCCCCATTCCCCCAAATCTCATAACTCTTAGATTTTTTTAATGACTTTTCCTATGGGTTTCCTGTTTAATTTATTAGTAAAGTCAGACTAACACTTTTATATGTTTGTGAAGCAGTCTTAATCATCCTATTTCAAATTGAATTAAAGATTCTCCAGGCTTTTGTTTAAATCTACCCATATTATCATTAATTTAATGCTGAGTAAAATCTTCCACAACAGCATGCCTAATTGGACAACCATTAGGATCAGCTTCCAATTTCCTTTGTATTATTGGCTTTGCTTCAGCATGCTTCACACTGTTGTCTAAATTGGTTGAATCCCAGATATCTCCATCCCATTTTTCAGTATCCCAGTCTATCCCTGCCTCTGCAACCACAGCATATACTTTTTTTCTGTTTACTTGACCCCTCTGCTTTCAATATTTATACTAGGCTACCTGGAGAACTGCTTTTTCTGCTACTGTTTGGTAAGTGTCCAACTTGTCCATTAATAGTCAATTTTGGCATTGCAACATAAGTATTTTCCCCTGCAATTCACATGCTTGTTTCTCCAGATTAATCTTATCCTTACATATTAGTTATCTCTGTTGATGCTGCTTTCGATATGAAGCCAGCAAAATCCATCCTCGTCTCCCTAAAGCATTCACTTCCTTTCCTTTGTCTACTGAAATGTTTTGGAAATATTTTACTACATCAAGTGGTTCTTCTTTCTTCAAACAGGAGTCCCAATTCTCACATAAGTCATAACATGACTCCTCAGGGGCCAAAATGCAATAAGGAACTGTTTCCAGCCATGAATATCCAGTTCCACTTCTATCTAAGCAACATTTTTCTTTACTTTAAAAAAAGCCAGTTGTGGTGGTTTAGCCCTGGCTGAACACCTGGTGTCCAGCCAAAATGCTCAAGGCCTCCTCCCTCCTTTGCCTTTCAGAGGGAAAAGAAAAAAAAACAGCTAAGCTAGGGATGTACAATTAGAGGTAACAACCAGGAGAGAAACTTTGATTAATTACCACGAGCAAGGCAGACTCAAAATAATACTTAAATTTATTACTAACAAGCTAAGAACTAGAAATAAGAAATAAAAACATTTTAGAAACACTTTTCCAACCACCCTCCAGAGTCAGTTGTTGCTTTAGCCGCATGCAGATGTAAGTCCAATACTTTTAAGCAGCAGTTCTTCCAGATCTGCTGTTTCTGTGGACTTCAGGGAGACAGCCCGTTTCACCACAGTCCAAACCACAGTTACAGGGTGGGGTCTTTAGCTCTGAGTCCTTCCCCCGGTTTCCGTGGGGTCTGTCCCACGAGAGAAAGATATCTTCTGCTCTCCTGTGGTCATTCCACTGGATGCAATCTCTTATAAATAAGATGGCTGTACCTGCTTAGCGTAGGTTTCTCTCTCCACAGGCTCCGGCCACAAATCTCTTGCAGGACTCCGCTCCATCTTGGGGCCCCCCATGAAGTAACAGCCTCCTTCATGCATCCTCCTGCTCCGACAGGGGAGTCTTTGCACCCCGATGGACCCATGGGCTTTGAGGGGACAGCTCGTGTCACCATGGTCACTCACGACAGTCATCATAGCTTTGAGTCCTTTCCCTGCTCCCGTGGGGTCCCTCCTCCTCTTCCTGCACTGACCTTGATGTCTGTGTTGTTAATCCATGGCTGGAACTTCTTAACTGCACAACAACTGTTATTCTTAAATAGGAGGCGTGAGATTCAAAAACAGGAAGTTTTCCTTGAAGCTGACTATCATTGGCTTTATAGGATAGGGGAAAACTTCTAGCAGTTTTTAACAGAGGCCCCTCTTCCTCTTAACAAAAACCTAATCAGAGAAACCCACCACGCCAGTTCATTTTGTACCCTGTGCTGTGATGCCAAATTTATTTTGCTGACAAGCAGGGTGCTCATCAAAATTACTATACACTAGTCATTGTAAGGATGAACAGTTGCCTAGACAAGCACAATAAAGCACACCCAAGTGGTGCTTGTAACGTGGAAAGAGCTGCTGCAACAGCTCCAACCTCATCACCCAACAGAATCTGTACACAGGTGAGTGTCCTGAGTGTGGGAAGAGGTTTTGAAGCAGCTCCCATCTCATTGAGCATCAGCAAATGCACATGGAGGAGAAGCCCTTTTGCTGCCCCAACTGCAAGAAGACTTTCAACTGCAGCTTCTGCCTCATCACGCTGGTGCATCCCCACCGGGGAGAGACCCTACAAGTGTCCTGAGTATGGACACACTAGTAAGGGAAACCCTACAGGTGCCCTAACTGCAGAAAGAGCTTCATTCTCTGCTGCAACTTCATCACCCACCATAGGACCCACACTGGGAAGGGAAGAGACCTGGTTAGCCATGTTTCTAGTGATCCACATTGGGAACACCACTGGCCTGTGGTATCCACACTCCTGGTTCCCTGTAGGCCCCTGGATGAATGCAGGGGGAGGAATACCTATCGCCATGCAGACCAATGTCAGAAATTCATTGGGAAGAGCAGATCTGTTGACTTTAGGCCCCCAGAAATCTCACCTGCTCTATCCAGTCACTTCTGGTGGCAACAAGTAACACTGAATGATCTTCAAGGTCCTTTCCAACCTAAATAATTCCATTCTTCTAATTCTCTATGGCCCACAGGCATCTTTCACCTCACAGTGATGATGATCTTGCAGTTGTGCCAATAGTTTGGTCCCCCTGAGCCTATTTGTTTTCCATTAATTCCAACTGGCTGTTCCAGTGCCTGGCCTGGGTCTCCCCATATGGAGTGTTCCCCACAAAGTGCCCAGTTCGCTGGTGAAGTGTCTGAGCTGCTCCCGGTTATAGATGTACCTGTCCCCAAACCTCTCCTGCTTAGGGCCATTCAGGAACTGACATGACTTTTCCCATAATCTGCAACCCCCCTGTGTGGATGTGGACATGGACACAGGTCAGGGAGTTCTCACCACACCTCCAGGAGCCCCCAGCACACCCCAACAGGTTGGGAGCTAAGGGAGGCACCCTGGACCCCCTCTTCCCACCCAACTATGCCCCAGGGCCGCCACAGCACTTGCTGAGGGGGGACCTTCATGAACTCCCTACCTTCCTATCACCTGCCATCCAATCTCCCTTTTCCCCCTTCTCCCACTGCTTTCCCATCATTCCCACAGTCCCCAGCTCTACCCCAGCTAGGTTTGGGAGTGTTTCCCTTCCATACCCTGCCCAGTTTCGGGGTCTCAGCCCCTTCCTTATCAGTTTCAGGATCCACTCCTGTTTTAATCTGCTTAAATATTGCAGAATAATTTAGGTTTGAATATTTTCCCACACAAAATTAAAACTCACGAAAGTTAGCTGTTTATTCCAAAAACCTGATTTTTTAATTAATTAATTAATCGCTAAGAGATGCAGAGAAAGGGAGAGGAAATAAGAAAATATTAGAAAAACACTGAGATTACTTTTAGAAGCAAATTAAAAAGTACCACCAAAACCAAACTACCTTCTTTGCTGAATCAGTGAATCAGTGGCGGGGAGGAGGCAGGAGAAAAGCAGTTTCTACCTTTTTTTTCTTCCTGTCTTGCCTTGTTTTCTTTCTGTTGCTTGTGATAGTTAACTGTGGCCCCAAGGGGTCTGGTAGGCTTGTGAGGATGCAGTCTTTGGCTTGTGATATGTGGGTTTGGCTTTCATGATGAACTGTTTTGCAGGCTTTCCCTGGGCTGAGCAAAGTCTGGTCTCAATGCAGCAGTGTTTTCTGGCCTTAGTTTTGGCTTTTCCCAGGTGGTCAGCTGTAACAGATGATTCACAGACCCCTTGTGGTGCAAGAAAAAATCCCTTTAATGGGCGATACACACTCATATTTACACCCTACCCAGTTTCGTTTTCATTAGCTGTACTGATTTAAAGGTAAACCTGCAGGAGAAATGAAGCCAACTCCAAAAGAGATTGCAAGTCAGAATTACAATTTAATAAAAAGATCACAACAAGTACAATGATGCAGAGGAAAAATCTGTTTGACCCACAAAAAACAGATGTACAACCCAGCACCCTGAGGCATGAACAGAATGGAGCTCGCCAGGCCCTGTGCCAAGCACCATGGGCTCTCCCCTACTCCCCTCCGAGTGCAAAGTGAAAGGAAAGACAAAACCTGTTGATGCAGATGATGGCTGCAGTCTGGTCAAGAGCGGCAGTCACAGTCCTGTTGAGGTCTTGGTCCTCCTCTGGATCCCACAAGTGGTACCAGAAGTCCCAAACTCCGGGCGAGGAGTTTCACACTGGGTGATTATGAGTCATGGGGTACTCCTTGATGGCCCATTAGCAGACATGACCCCTCAGGCTGGATATGAAGGTGCTAATGACTCCCCGGAGGGGAGTTATCACACCTGAGTTATCGGTGTGAGGACAGGAAAATTTCCTTCTCTTACAGAGTTCTTAAACACCCAGCTTGTAGCCTGAGGGGCTAGGTGTGCCCTGGACAGCTGCTGCAAATGATCCATTGTTAGCGGTCCATGAGAAATGACATAGAGGGTATAGAATACAAGGCCCTGGCCACACCCACATAGTGACAAATTGGTCCTGGCCACTATAACCAGGACATTAGTGTATATCACGTGTCCTTTTTCCACCAATCAGCCCCCAGTTCATGCAGTGTGCATGCACACTTGTTCACTACCTCTTGCAAATAATTTCACTTTCATTTCGGAACATAGTAACAATGTTCCACTTCCGCTTGGGAATGTAGCATGGACGTTCAGCTTCCGCTCCTGAACATAACATGGACATCCAGTAGTTCTCTACCATTTTAATCCTTTCCCCACATCTCCCCCCTTTTTTATTTAACAACTGCAGGGCAAACACTGCAAGTATTCAATTGCAGTTATTATTCATTAAATGTAAGGAATATAAACCAAGATCAAAACTAATACTCCCAATAAAAAAATTCCAACACAATCATTTAATTCAATGCCTAATCATAAATCTCTTAACCCAGAAAGTCACCTTTACAAATAAATCACTTTAATATTAACAGTCCAGAGTTTATGTTATCAATTTTTACCTGAGGGCAGTTTACGTGAATAAGGCAGAATATATCTGTTGTCACACATTTACATGTTCACGCATTCACACACTCACATTCAGGGTGGCCGCCAGTCATGCATTCACACAGATAGATTTTGGAGTTTTCAAGTTGCTATCTATTGTGATTGTAAATCGAGAGCTTAGCATTCTTTTTTCTTATTTTCATTTTTTACTTCTTGTTTTTCATTTAATAAGTTAACAATGGTTAACCACACATTTCCTTGGTCTATGACACCTTGTTCTAGGGGTGTTCCTGCTGTTCCGATGAGGAAGCAATATAGGGCCGCACACATTGAGAGGGGGTCCATCTTAGCTGAGAACCTGTGGAAACACAAGCATATCCTCTTCCCCAATTTATGAGATCTACCGGTCCTGTCCACTGTCCTGAAATTAGGTCTTTTACCATTACCAGTGGTTTGTGAGAAGCCAGCATCTTAGATTCATGCTGGTGCTCATAGCCACTAGGCCCTATTCATCGCAATTTAAAAAATTTAAAACATATAATGCCTTCCACAAGTGTTCCTGCGGACTAGAGGTAGATGACTCCCCCTTTTTTATTTTTGTAGTGTCTCTTTCAGGCTATGGTGTGCACATTCTGCAATAGCTTGTCCTGTGGATGAACTAGGAATGCCGGTAACATGAGAGATGCCCTAATCTATGAGAAATGTACTGACTTTTGCTGAACAATACACAGGGCCATTATCTGTTTTTATACATTTAGGTACACCCAAAACTGCAAAACAAGCAAGCCAGTGTTTAATGGCATCCTATGCTTTTTCTCCTGTGTGTGCGGTGGCAGTGATATACCAAGACTGAGTGTCAATGGTGACATGTGCATATTTTAACTGACCAAATTCAGATATATGCATGATGTCTGTTTGCCATAATTCATTAGCAATCAAGCCCCTAGGGTTAGCCCCTTCTTTTGTTGGCATAGGGACATACTGTTGACAGTTAGGACAGGACATGATAATATCCCTGGCCTGATTCATGGTCAGTTGAAACTGTCTTTTTAAGGAATGTGCATTTTGGAGAATGAAAGAGTGTGAAAGTTTAGCTTGCTCAAGAATTTTTGGAATGACCTCTGTCATAGTGACAATGTCTTCTCCTTGATTGCCTTCTGCAATGAGTCCTGGGAGATCTGTGTGGGAACGTACATGTAAAACATAAAACCCAAACCGCCTGTGATTAATAAGAAAACACCAAGTGCATAATTCAGCAAGCAAATAAGGATTGGACACTTCCCAAAGAAACGAGGCTTCAGGTTGGGACAGTAAACCTGCAGCATAACAAGTGTCAGTAACAATATTAATAGGTTTGTTACAAAACACTTCAAAAGCCATGCATATAGCAATTAATTCTAACACTTTTACAGAACCTTGGTTTATGACCTGCATTTGTTTTTCCCATTATGTCTGACAGTATTTATCCATGTAATAGCATCTTTTCTTGATCATCCAGAGGCATCTGTAAAAACAGTCAAATCTGTTACTGGTCATGTTTGACAGTGGCATGTAGTCATCAGAGGTAGATTTCCAATTTCTGCCCATGATCGGTGCTTAGGGAAATTAATAGATAAGTCACCCATGTAGTCTGCAAGACCTATTTGAAATCCAGTGTCTTGTCCAAGAAGCCAGTTCAAATTGTCCTTTGTAACTGTAATATGTATTGCTTCCAGGTCACATCCATCCATGGCTTGTAGTCATATTCAGCCTTTAATGATAAGCTTAGCAAACATTTCATTAACAGTCCAAACAGTTTTAGATGGTTAATGTGGCAGGAACAGCCATTCTAGAATCCATAAGGGGTCTGATTCAAATTGGTCCCACTGAAATAAAACCGCAAATAGTGGAAATTTACTTGTTATAAGGGCTAAGTGAATGTCCAGATCTGGGTGTCATTGCCAGCCTTGTCTGTTCTCAAGGGCATCAGAACACAGTTACAAGGCCTGCTTTGCTTCCTTTGTTAAGGTTCTGGTAGAGAACAAAGCAGGTTCACCTTTTAACAATTCAAATAGATGTAATTTGTCTGTAGAAATGCCCAAAATCAGTCAAAACCAATTTATGGCTCCCAGCAATTGCTACAATTCATTTAATGTCATAGTGCCTTTTACCTTAAATGTTACAGACTGTGGCATAATTTCCTGCTGAGTGATCCACCATCTGAGATAGTTCTAGGGTTCAGTTCTTTGTATTTTCTCTGGTGCTAGTTGAAGTCCTGCTGTTTAGATGGCATCAGTTAAGGCTGCTGTTATTGCCTGTAAGTCTGTGTCCTGAGGAGCAGCTACCAAAATATCGTCCATATAATGGTAAATAACAGCTGATGGATAGAGCTTCCTAAATGGCTGTATTGCAGTTGCTACTACTCTTTGACAAATGGTTGAGCTGTTTTGCATACCCTGTGGCAATACAACCCAATGGTAGTGTTGCATTGGTTCAGCCTGATTTAAAATAGGGACAGAAAAGGCAAACATCAGAGCATCTTCCAGTTGTGAAAAGATAATGAAAAAACAGTCTTTTAAATCAATAGTCATTAAAGGCCATCCTGCAGGTGACATGGCAGGTGAGGGAAGTTCTGGTTGCAATGCACTCATGGGCTCAATCACTGCATTAACAGCCCTTAGATCATGGAGCATGTGCCCACTTCTCACTCTTCTTGGGGATACTGATGCCAAAATAGCACAGAAAAACTGCTCAAAGACATAATTTTATCTTTAAGCAGCAAAGGTATTTATTGGATACAACGTTGGAGAGCCCCCGATTCGCATCGGACAAAGAAGCTCTGAAGTTCCAGCATAAAGTTAGGGGTTTTATACAATTTTTCCAGAGTGGGTAACAAAATTTTACATACATAATCATTAGGTCTAGGCATCTAATTATAATATTCATAGTAGGTGGGGTTTGGGCGGAGCCTGGGGTGAAGTCATCTTTTGGGGAGGTTTTTGGTGGTCATTCCTGTTTCTTCAGCCTTAAAGGGGTCGTTTTCTCTCCTCTTCCTTGGTTGAACTTTTCACCTTTTCTCTACATGTCTGGGCTTGCAAAGAAAACCTCCGGACTCATCCTGACTTGGGTCTTCCTTATCTCTGTGGATGCCCACTCTCTATGTTATCTCTCTTGGAACATAATGGGAGGGATTCCTTTGGTCAGCTAATCTTTAGAAACTGGTTTTCCCAGTTTAAAACAGCATATCTCTTAGCCCAAGGTACTGAGTGTCCTCCTAATTTAGCTTTTTAAAATCCTTGCCCTGTTTCAATACAAAACACAGAGGTATTCCAAGGACTAGAGGTAGGGACTATATGTCCTGCAGTTAGTTGTTCTTGTACCAAGGTCTGCAATTGTGTAAGCGATTCCTTCTTTAGGGGCCACGGATTGACCTAAACTGGGTCATTCATTTTCCATATAAGTTTACATCTTGCCTACATAGATTCCTGGAATGGCTGACCAATGACCCCTAAAGAAAAGCCTCCGTTTTCCCTGGCATGATTTGCATGATTGTACTAAACTACCCCAGGGCATCCCAGCCCCCTAATGTACATAGTATTGGAGCTATGAAGGGAGCTATCCATGCAATTTGCCTCTGTGGTCCCACCACAGTACGAAAACGTGCGCTTTGTCGAGGTCTCTGCATACCACCAACCCCTACAATGGTTGACTCAGGGGACACCATGGCCCAATCTGAGGGCCATTTAGTACATTTAATTATAGATACATCAGCCATCAGCCGCAGTATTCATCAAGCCCTTAAATTTTCACCCATCTATGACATACTGTCATCGGTCATGAGGCTGTGATTGTTTTGGCCCAAATAATCTGAGGGTCTCCTGTGCTTCCAAAGGCCCCCCAACCCTTTTCCCGTTTCCCTGAGGGGGAGACACTATAAAAAGGAATTAATTGGGCAAGCCACTGTCCTTTAGGGACATAGCAAGGCAGTACCAGTGCCCAGGCCATAATTTGTATTTGTCTAGTAGAATTAGAATCAATTATTCCTGGTAGAATAAACAAAAGCAATTTAGTGCTTGAGGATCAGCCAATTAAAAGGGCATCAACTCCAGCTCCCAGTGGTCCTCACACCCCAGTGGATGTATGAGTGGTATGAGTACCACTGCAGTAGATATCAGAGTGACTGATTCTCTGTTGGCCAGGTTCAACCCTGCGCTCCCAGTGATGGCTGAGGTAAGCTCGCCCACCAGTTGCTTGGACTTGCATTTATTTTGTTTTCCAGGGCATGTGGTCTCACCCCTTGCCTCCCGTTTCCCTGCAACATTGGCTTCCCTTTGTGATTAATTCGAGATCAACATTGACTAGCCCAATGCCTGCCCCTCCTACATTTGGGGCAATCTCTCGGAGGAGGCTTATTAGGGCAATTCCTTTTAAAATGGTTGGTTGCCCCACACCGAAGCATCCCTCCTTCTTTCTCCCCTCCCCAGAGACACGCAACTGCACAGCTAGCACCATGGCTAGTGAAACTGTATGATGGTCAAAGAAGCTATATTTTGACGGGCTCACACCATCTCAGTAATGATGCAAGTTTCTCACTTAGGAATATTTTGTAGAGCTTGCTTACAATCACCATTTGCATTTTCAAAAGCCAACTGCCTAAAAAGCAATTCTTGTGCATCATCGTCTACTTGCTCTCCTAAAGTAGCCTGTAATAAATCTAAAAACTGCGAGAATGGCTCTGTAGACCCTTGTAAAACTTTAACAGAGGACAGGTTTGCATCTCTGCCTGTGCCAGGGAGCTTTTGGATTGCTCGCAAGGTGAGTTTCTTAATCAAGTCATAAGTTTCTCTGAGGTGATCGGATGGAATTCCAGGTGCTGCATGCATGCCTTCCCCAGCCAAGGGGGCATAGGTGATACCTTGTTGCTGATTGTAATTATCAATAGCCTGTGCAGCACAATTTTCCTGAAAATCAGACAACCACACAGTGTATTTTGTTGTTGTTAAAGTCATTTTCAACAAAGACTTCCAATCATGCAGTGTAAATACATGAGGGACTCAGCGCTTCTAAAAAAGAGAACTTGTGGGATGACAAATACTGCTTTCTCTATCTGTCACAACTCCTTCATAACCTCATAAGACAAATTCTGATATTTGAGGTCTGTCATGGCCAGTAGATGACAGGACATGCAGTCACTACTTACCAGTCCCACATGTGCAATGTCCCTTATCGACACTTCTCCCATTTACCCACAGAAACTTTATTGCACAACCATTGTCATCAGAAGGAGGAAAGATGACCAACTCCTGTGCAGGGCCAACCAAAAAAACTTTGTCTAAGGGATCATTAGGCTCACTGTAAGAATCTCTGGTTGGAAACACGAAAGAACATGGTGACAGAGGCAGAGCCCCCACAGCCAACACACGGTGAGAACAAGATGGCAGCCTTTCCAGTGGTGTGCAGTCTCCTTCCCCCTCATCCATCTGGTCAGAGAGGTCTCCCATGCTCTGATTCTCATCCTCCATTTCCGGGGGGAAGAGAGGACAGAGTCTGCAGCCATGGCAGGAATCGGCCTCTTTTGAGCTGGCATCACCACTCCCCATGTTATCAGATGCCTGCACACCTTGGGGTCCCCAAATCCAGCCTCCTCAAAAGGTTTCTGCCCGACGTTATTCTAAATGCTTTCTTGGAGAGTCTCATCCTGTGGGAATCCAGGCACATACAAAATAATCCAGTCTAAAAATGTTATTAATTTTGTTTTGGATATGTCTTGATTCTGCCTGTGCACCAGGTGGTGAAGAGCCTCTAAGCCCTGCTTTTGTTCTTGGGACATATTATCTCCCGTGTTCCCAGCCACTCAGCTTTTATTTTCTGTTTTCTCCTGAAGGTGCTGTGTGCATGCATTGTCTCAAAAGAATTCCATTTTCCTTGATTCGGCTGAGCTCTGTCACTGGAGGGACAGCCTTACTCCCATCATCTCAATTGAAATCCCTGATTCAAGGTGCCATTTGTGATGGATGAGGCATGGAACCTTCGTTGTGGTGTAACAAAAAATTGTTTATTCTTGGCATGTGTGTATTATACCTGATTCAAATACAGTTCTCCAATCAGCGTGTGACATGCAAGCACACTCCCTCTACCCAGCATCCAGCACACGTCCCCTTCATCAATCAGTATCCAACATGCAGTGTGCATGCAGTGTTCACGCAGTATTCACGTGCCTGGCTCCTGGTACCAGTCCGTTCTCTCCACCCTGCAAACATGGCACCGACATCCAGCGATCCTCCTCTATCTTTGTTTGGTTCTGATTCTCCACACTTTCTCTTTTCATCTCCTCTGACTTTTCTTTTTCCTTCTCCTTTTCCTTCATCTGCTCCTTTTCCTCATCCTTTTTCCTTTGCCTTTTCTCATTTCCTTTCCCTTTCTCTTTCCCTTGCCTTCTCCTTCTCTTTTTCCTTTTGCTTTTCATTTTTTTTCTTTTCATCTCTTATCCTTTTCCCTATTCCTTTCTGCTTCCTTTTCCTTCTTTTTCCTTTTTCTTTTACTTTTCCTTTTCATTTTTCCTTTTCCCATTTCTCTTACTTTTCCCCCTTTCCCTCTACTTTTCCTTCTCCTTTTCTTTCTCAATTCCTCTATTTGGGCTGAGTTAGATGCTAATATTTTCGGTCTATGTTTGGCCCAGCTACCTGTGACGAGTTGTGCTGTTCCTGCCAAGTTATGGGAAAACAGGCTGACCTTGAAAGAGGCATTTCTGTGTAAACTAAAATTAATTGGGCTCTCACGATTGGCTGTTGACCCTTCAAGGGCACTTGAAGGAGGAAGAGAGGAGGAGGAGGGTGAAGTAAATCCCCAGACCCAATTAATGAAGACCCTCTGAAACATACTGCACAAGCACAGAGAAACACACACATGCGCAGAGAAGTACCAATTATATAATGGAGGTGGGGGAGGTGCCAGGGATCTCTGGCAGTCCTGGCCACACTTGCTCAGGTAAACATCACTTCAGCAACTTAGAAAAAGGACAGGTGGCTCATGCTCAGAGCTGGCTTGCTTCACATGACAAGACAACATTGCCTTTTGGTGGGGACGCCTGCCTTTACCTGTGAGCCAGCTGACCCTTGAGGATGCAGCCACTGTTTGGGAAGTCTGGATATTCCAGCAGTAGGTAAGACAACTCCATGGGAAACACCTAACCAATTTGGGTGTTTATACCTGGGGGCTTATTTTCCCTTATCTCTCTCTCTCTTGAGTTTTTTCCTGTTTACTTGGCCACTTTCGGTAATAAAACTACTGTTTGGGTTAAGCTTTCAGTGGTGTCTCAGTTTCAGCTTCCACAGCCCTTCAGACCCTCCCTGGAACAATTCCCTTTTCCTTTTCTTTTGCCTTTGACTTTTTGCTCTCCGTCACTGTTCCTTTCTGCTTCTGATTTTCCTTTTCATATTCTATTTAATTTCCATTTCCTTTTTCTACTTCTTCTCCTACTCCATCTCCATATCCTTTTCTTACTCCTCTCTTTCCTTCTCTTTTCCCTTTTCTCTTTCCCTTTCCTTCTTCCTCTCTTCTCATTCCCCTTTTTCTTTTCCTGCTCCTTGTCTTTCTCCTTTTTCTTTTCCTTCTCCCCTTCTCCTTCTCCTTCTTCTTCTCCTCCTTCTCTTTCTCCTTTTCTCTTTCCTTTATTCTTTCTGTTTTTCCTTCCCCTTCCCTTTCCTTCTTCTCTTCTCATTGCTGCTTTCCTTCTCATTCTCTTTCTTTCTTCTTTTCCATTTCCCTTTCTTTTTCTTTTCATTTCCCTTTCCCATTCCCTTTCCATTTCCTTCTCCTTTTCTTTTTCATTTTCCTTTTAAATTTCCATTTCTCTTTCCTTTTCCTTTCCCTTTGCTTTCCCCTTTTCCTGTTCTCTTTCCTTTTCCTTTTCCATCTCCTCATTTTCCTTTCCAATTTCCTGTTCATCTTCATTTTCCTTTTCTTTTTCTTTATTTTTCTTTCTGTTTTCCTTCTCTTTCTCAATGTCTTTATCCTTTTTTTTGCTCTTCCTCTCCTTTTCCTTTTCTTTTTCCTTTTGCCTTTTCTTTCTTTCTTTTTTCTTTTACCTTCTC
The DNA here is from genome assembly GCA_013396755.1 of Sclerurus mexicanus. Lineage (NCBI taxonomy): Eukaryota > Metazoa > Chordata > Aves > Passeriformes > Furnariidae > Sclerurus > Sclerurus mexicanus. Next base: position 18,121 of record VWZF01004608.1, on the reverse strand, counting down.
CTTTTCTTCTTTCTTGTCCTTCTAGTTCTCCTTGTCTTTCTCATTCTCTTTATTTTTACTCTTTTCTCTCTATTTCTTTTCTCCTTTTCCTTTTCTTTTACCTTTTCCTTTTCTCTGGGTGAGCGTTATGTAGCATGCTTCTCCCACCATAACATGGATGAGACACAATGAGTCCAGCACACTGCTTCTGTGGCAGATGATGCTGCCTTGCACTTTCCTTCTCAGCTCTTCAGACTATCCCATTCTATCACTCTTGAGTGTGCTTGTAAAGCTGAAAGTTTCCAACTCCACTTTGCACAGGGAAATGTGGTTAAAGAAAAGCTTGTTTGGACTCCTGCTCTGCAGCTTTCTTCTCAGCTCTAACTACAATCACACACTTATTGTCTTCCAAGGCCTGAGGAGACTGCGATACCACTTGCACAGAAGGAAGGGAGATGGACTCTGCAGCCTCTGTGAGACTTGAGAGTGTGTTTAAAGTTACTTGCAGCTGAGAAGCAAAGTGCAGAGCAGTGTGAGTGCAGTTTTCAGGCTGTAAAGGGAAGAGGACTATCTCTGGATTGTAGTGGGAACACAAGGTTCTGAAGAGAAGGGGCATGCTGTGAGCAAGCTTTTTGTCTCAGCACATTTCTGTGGGCGAGCCTTATGTAGCATGCTTCTAATACTGGAATATATGTGAGCACACAAGCAAACAGGAAAACTGTTTCTGTGGCAGCAGGCGGGTGCCTTGACCTATCTTTCTCAGCTGTTTGGACTGTCCCATTCTGTCACTCTTCCACTGTGCTACCAAAGCCAAAAGTTTCCTGCTTCAGTTCGCACAGGAAAATGTGCTCAGACAAAAGCTTGTTGGGACTCCTGCTGTGCACCTCCCTTCTCAGCGGAGATTGAAAGTGCAGAACACCATAGTTTTCAGACTACAAGGAAATTGGACTGCCACTTTGTTGTTCGAGTACACATTTGGACACGGATGGGAAGGTCATTGAAATCTTTCTGTGTTAGCATATTTTCTTTGAGAACAATGGAGAACATTTTCAATGTTGGATCTTCATTTTTGGTGGTTTGGAAGAAAACCCAGGTACATTTAATTCTTTTTAAAGTAAACACCACCATCTAGTGGACGTTCTCTAATGACACTGTTCCAAACTTCCGCCAGATGTGGGTGTGCACACATAGGAAAAAAAACCTATGGTGGAAAGTCGAAGGTGAAAAAGATTAGTCACCAGTCTCACAGGACCTGTCAGAAGACAAAGTTTTTGCTGACCTTCCCTTCCCTATGCAAAATCTTATTTGCACCACAGCCAAATGGCAAGATGAACTACTTCCAAAATTTATGTACAAATAAATAATGTCATTCTTGCAGAGTTCATCGACAGAAAAAAAATCATGCTGCAAAAATACAACTCACAAAAATGTCAGAAGAGCAAACTGCATTCACAGCACAAACAAGTGAAAGACCCCTTGCCTATACAGCCTGTAAAGTCCACTAGCAATGAACTGCTTTGAGCTTTTCTTCCCACCACTTTTTACTATGCCATTTGGTCAGTCTTGCAGTGTGCTTGCAAAGCCAAAAGATTCCAGCTCCCCTTCACACAGGGAAATGTGCTGAGAGAAAAGTATGTTGGCACTCCTGCTCTGCAGCTTCCCTTCTCAGCTCAAACTACCATCTCTGAAGGCCTGAGGATGCTGCTATTTCCCTTGCACAGAAGAGCAAGAGGGAGATGGACACTTTATCTTCTGCAGGCTTTGAGATACACGCAAACCATGTAAAAGCCATCAGGGGCTCTGTGGGGACTCTAGCAAAGAAAATTGTGCTGTGTAAGAAGGTCCTGCTGAAAGGGTCTCTGAAGTGTTTCAATTGCTCCATGGGAGCCATGGGGACCAGGCAGGATGATCGCAGCAGCTTCCCCATGCCCACGGACCAAGGTGGCACCAGCCCCTAGCACAGGACCACCTCACTCAGGCTAACCAATAAGATGCCCCCAGCTGACTGCAGTGTCCCCAGGACTTCCAAAGCCTTCCTGAACAGAGCACTGCAAGGCAAGCAGCAGGAAGCCCCAGAACCCAGAGCAGGATGCAGGGACACACCTGCCACCACCCCAGAGCAGCATGTCACCACAAGCCGTGGGGCTGCAAAGGCAAGGCAAGAAGAGGAAGATGGACCCTGGGCCAAGAAGCAGCAACAAGGCCAAGTGTCCCACAGTCAGGGCTGGGGGAGAAAGATGGCATTAGGCCTGTGGACGGATAGATCATTTGGGGATCTATCCCAGTTCGAGGCATAGATTGGGAATCTATGCCAGTTTGAGGGAAGGGAGAGTGTTTATGTAGTGAAGTTGAAGATACAGATGTAGTGAAGATGTAGGTGTAGATACTGTTGACTGTTTTCTTCTGGTTATTAAATAAAACATTTGATTCCATAACCTGTCTGCATCTGCATAGAATGGGGAGGGAGTACAGGGTGGGACCAGGAAATGGCACCAAGCAGATCCACCAAGTCCCAAAGAGTACCAAGGGCACCCAAAGGGCACCCCAGGCCTGAGTCACTGCTAGAGGGTGACTCCTGAGTCACTCCTGGAGGGTGACTCCCCCATCACTCCCCCATGCTTTAGCATGGCAGCCAGGACAGCGGAGTCCATGAAGGATGAATGCACACGGCCCCATGCCAAAAGCCACCCTGAGCACACCCTGGGCACCATCCTCCCACCCTGGTGCTTTAGAAGGCTGCTCCTAGTGAGCCCACCATGTTCCCAGGCATCGCACTTCAGCCCCACACAGAGCTCCTTCAGGCTGCCCTGGGGCACCCGTGGACAGGGGCAATAAGGAACAGGGAATAATGTGCTGGGAACCGTATGCAGGGCTTCACACAAGTCCAGGGAGACCACATCCCTACATCTCTGGAAAGTAACACTTGGAACGTCTCAAGCTCTGGGAAGGTATTGAGTTCTGTCTTGGGCTGGATGGTGAGCAACTCTGACTTGGGAGCTGATGGGTCACAATCAAAGGGCAGGCTGGGAATGGGGACACTGTTGTGGGTGTTTGCTGCAGGTCTCCTGAGCAGGAGCCATGTGTGGGTGAGACCTTCTATAGGCAGCTTGAAACAGCCTCAAAGTCATGGTCTTGCTTCTCATCAACCACTTCAGCCAACCTGACAGGCACTGCAGAAGCAACACAGCCAAGCTCACACAGTCCACGAGTTTTCTGAAAAGTCCTGAGGGCAACTTCCTGACCCGGGGCATGGAGCCTCCCACAAGGAATGTTGTGCTGCTCTGCCTCATACTAACAAACAGGAAAGGCCTTATTGGACATGAGAAGGTCAGGGACATCCTTGGCTATTACACTGTGGAAGGTCAGGGACATCCTTGACTATTGCACTGTGGAGTTCAGGATCAGGTGAAGAGGAACCGTGGGTCTCAGGAGAGCTGACTTGAGCCTCTTTAGGGATCTACTTCCTTCTTGCCTCAACTCCAGTTTTTCACTCACTCCCTGCTCTAACTCCACAGCCTCATTTGCTACACACCCTGTCTCCTAAAACACTGCACAGTTGGTCTTTCTCAAGGGACTAAGCTCCTTGTTTCCCTGTCCTTCTAATGCCAGGCAACGGGAAACACCCTCATTAGTACTTTTGATCTCTTGCTGTCCAGCCTTCCTTTCTGCAACAGTTTCACAGTTTTTCACTCTGGTTCTGTCACTATTTCTTTTAATCCCCAGATTTTTCTCCACAACAGCCCATTGACATCCATGGAATCACTATACCCAGAACTGCCAGGAGAGCTCCACAAGTTCAGAGGTTCAAGTGGGCAGAACCTCTCTTGGATATGCCCTTTCCTGCTTTGAACATTCGATTCCACATGAGGAGCCAGATGCTGAGCACTCCTGAGAAACATCTTTTTCTAGACAAAATCCCCAACTGCAACAGCTCACAGGACAGACAGGCATTTGTATGATTTTCTTCAGATGGGAAGTATGTTTTAAGTCATTACTAACCAATACATATGAGTGATATAGTAAAGATGTCTTGGGATGAAATTCTAGCCATGGATCAGAATCTTCTACTGACTGTAGCTGGTTCATGATTTCACCACAGACCAGAGATACAAATTTTTGATGCAATAAACAATTCTGAGTCCCGCATATATGGGGTAGTTTAGGATGTGTTTAGATGAAATAATGAGGTTACTTGCCAAACCTCATAAAGTGAACTTGTGGCACAACCAGTGATGCACTTCTGATATTTGTGATTTCTTATTCTTGACCCAAAACCATCTTTCTTATTGCTTCTAGATAGCTCTCTTCATCCATATGGCAAAGAACAGATGAGTTAAGGTTTATTCTGCTTTTAAACCAATTTAGTCATATGTGGTATTGCTGACATTGGTGAAGAAAAGTTATCTTTGAACACTAAGGTAGCTTTTTGCATGCAAATATTCTTGATTATGAGTATCAGTTGAAAAATAAAAGAATAAGAACTTACTAGATCATTCCTGCTTAAACCAGTTATCTTTCCACCCTGTAGCATAAATCAACATTCAGGAAAAGACAGAACATTTACTAAGCTTTACATTCAACCAACATTTATGTAATAGGTAGCTCCAGTCTATTAGACCTTACACATCTTTCTTGAATACTGTTGGGCAGGAGGGGTCAGCACAACAATCCAGCAGTGGTGCAGTGTGGGAAACTGCACCAGGCCTGCAGATTTCTTGATGGAGCAAGAAGAGTTTGACCATGGCCAGATTGTTGTGTACCCATGAAGATAAACAACTTGCAGAGACTGAGAGAAGCCAGAAGAGGCACAAAATAAGAAACCTAGAAGAGTTTATATAGAGACAGACATTTATAACTGTGGCAAATAAATGATTGTTTGCATGCAATAAGGACCAAAATGTTAGTGCATGTACACTTAAAAAAGATATAAAAGCAGCTGTGTGAAAAATAAAGAAACCTTAAACCTTTCACTTTTCATATACATGGGATCTACGCCTGATTTTTGTCATGTCCATCTCAACAATGACAGTGCAGTTGAAGCAAGAACCTTTTATTTCTTCATCAACATGGGCAAATGTTGCTTGGAGATGCAGAGAAGTTTTTTGTCTCTCACATTTGGTTGCATTTGAAATCCTTTCAAAAGGACATTGGCATCTAAGACTGGAGTCAGTCTGGAGGAGGCTTTCTGGTCACAAATGCAAGGATTACAGATGTATTTTTATTTCTCTTTTAAATGCTGATTACCAGAAAGCGGAAGTGTTTTTCACTTTTGGTTCCAGTGTCCTGAGGTTTTTAATGGAAAGGGAAAATTATGAAGGTCACGTATTAATATTTCATTGAACACCAGTCAAACTGGTTGGCTGGCAGATGTTTTATGCCTTGCCACCTGCACAGAATTCAATTAAGGAACTGATTCCCATTAACTTCATCTGATGGATGGGGGAAGGAAAACGTGTGTGTGCAGTGCTGGAATAGGGAATGAGATTTTTGCAACCTTTCATTTAAAAAAGAAATCCTCTGGGGTCTGTGAATGGCAGGTTGTACTAGTGATCTCTCAGAGGTGTTTGGACCTAATGGCACAATGACACCAAAGCTAACCTTTCTTCACCAACCTCCTTTGTGTCAAGGACTGACATTGCTGATTTCAGAAAGCAATGATTGCTTTTCCCCTTGCTGTTGAGGAAAAGACTGGTTGGAAATCACTGTTTGCTGTTTTGATTGAATGCATCAGGACTCTGGATATTTCTAGTTTCTTTAAAGGCATGTGTCAGAACGCTGGTTATCTGGAGCTCACTATGGAAAATATTCTAGTTGTGGTGAACTGCCTGCCAGGAAAGACTGATGGTTTGCTTCAGTAAAGAAAATGAAACTAAAACAATATCTGAATTTGAAGCTCTGGCCACAGTCTACTTGAGATGTATTTGTGTTTCTGAAGGACTCCTAAAGAAACTTTAGTCCTAAAATCAAAAGAAAACATTTTGCATTTGAGCTTACTTTTTTCCGATGTTGGCTGAGGTGAGAACAAATAATATCTACAAATTGACAGTTGAAGATTTTCATCTTAAAGGAAAATTGAAAAAAACCAACAAATCTAGCTCTCTCCAAAATGATTGTTTTTATGAGGCTGTTTGGCTAATTTTGCAGATATGAGAGCTGCAACTAATCACACTAAAATCAGACTGCTTGATGCTACCTCAGACACATTTTGAGTCCTTGAAACCATAAGGGTAGGCTCTTATCCAGCTAGCAGCATTCCCAAGAGAAGTCAAAATCACATTTTCCTGGATCTGAGTTCAGGAATTTAACCAAGGTTTGCTCCACTCAGCAATTTTGCAGCACAGCCCTTTTGCAGCACAACCATTTTGCAGGGTACCTTCCCCTGTCCTTGCAGTCTTGCTTGTGTTCTTGCAACCTTTCAGGGCTTTCCAGGAGTTTGTCAGTTTGCTGTGACTCTGTTCTCTCTGTCCATCTTGTCCATATGCACTACCAAACAGCTTTTCCTTCTGTGAACGTCCCTGGGCAGAAATCAATATGGAAAAACAATTCTTTCTGCAACAATAATTTCTAGGGTTCATTAACAGCATAAAGGGATGGATGATGGTAAATGACAGATAAGAATCTACCTATACCCTGCTCCTGAGACTGGGACTTGTGGGAGTGGACTTACAGTATAAGTTTTCACTGTATTGTAAAATGGATTCCCTGTCTTTTTTCCCCAATCATATTTCTTCTTCCCAAAACCCCTTGAGAGAATCCTTATCTCCCTAACTTAGTATGCAAGAATTCGTCCTTGGAAGACTATGTGAAATCCCCCCATTGGCCCCCTAGTTAACCCTTTCCCCATTGGTTGTAAAATCCTTAAATACCCTGGACCATGTTGAATAAACTCTCTCTCTGCTTCTCCTCTCTGGTGGTCTCTGTGTGTCTCCTTCCTGGGGCATTTCGGGGACCGCATGGAGGAGGGGGGACAAGGGGGAGCATTCCCCCTGACTACCATAGGGACTCAGACAAAACATGCACTACAAAGAGATACGTTTCCATAAAGATGTCCCCAAAATTACCACATACTGAGTTATAAATCTTCACAACTGGATAGTCCCTTCCATCTCCAAATTTTAAACAAGTAATACTTGAGCTGAGGAGTGCAGGCAGAGGATACTTTGCCTGAACATTGTCCCACAGGTTTTCTACAAAATATACATGAGCAATACCACTTGTGCAACAGGGCACAAGAGTATTAGCACAAGGGTTTGGACAAGAAATGGAAAACATCTCTCACTAGAAACTCAAAAACATACATAGATCAAAAAAGTAAGTCAGAAAAGTATGTGTATTTGCTCCAGAGAGTATTAACATCAGAACTGATTGTATTATTATTTAAACAAATAGATTAATAATTGAAGAGAGAAAAAGAAACAGCTTCTCAAATATCTTTAACACTGGAAAATCAGGGAGGTAGCAAGGGATACATCCATCTAACTGTTACAAAAACAGTGTTATTATTAAAAATGATTTAAAAAATTCTATAAAATCTTCCTTTTTATTGTTTTTCTAACTTCATTTTCAGATGTCTTCCCATTATCTGCTCTACTCAAAGATTCATTCTGCTTCTCTTTAAGATGTTATCCCTATGTTAGTTTGCCNCTCTCTCTCTGCTTCTCCTCTCTGGTGGTCTCTGTGTGTCTCCTTCCTGGGGCATTTCGGGGACCGCATGGAGGAGGGGGGACAAGGGGGAGCATTCCCCCTGACTACCATAGGGACTCAGACAAAACATGCACTACAAAGAGATACGTTTCCATAAAGATGTCCCCAAAATTACCACATACTGAGTTATAAATCTTCACAACTGGATAGTCCCTTCCATCTCCAAATTTTAAACAAGTAATACTTGAGCTGAGGAGTGCAGGCAGAGGATACTTTGCCTGAACATTGTCCCACAGGTTTTCTACAAAATATACATGAGCAATACCACTTGTGCAACAGGGCACAAGAGTATTAGCACAAGGGTTTGGACAAGAAATGGAAAACATCTCTCACTAGAAACTCAAAAACATACATAGATCAAAAAAGTAAGTCAGAAAAGTATGTGTATTTGCCCCAGAGAGTATTAACATCAGAACTGATTGTATTATTATTTAAACAAATAGATTAATAATTGAAGAGAGAAAAAGAAACAGCTTCTCAAATATCTTTAACACTGGAAAATCAGGGAGGTAGCAAGGGATACATCCATCTAACTGTTACAAAAACAGTGTTATTATTAAAAATGATTTAAAAAATTCTATAAAATCTTCCTTTTTATTGTTTTTCTAACTTCATTTTCAGATGTCTTCCCATTATCTGCTCTACTCAAAGATTCATTCTGCTTCTCTTTAAGATGTTATCCCTATGTTAGTTTGCCTCATATATTTTTATTAGACCAATTACCAAGTAATTTACATCACATTGCTTAATTAAAGGGAAACCGTTTTGTTGAGGAGTCTGTTGGAGGATGAATGAAATCAATCAACTTCAATATAAGACTAGCCTCTTCATAAAGCCATTTATTTCCAAGTTTAGTCCTTGGGAAACAATAAACAGAATGCTATCATACTATCCAGAAAATATGACACTATGGTACATCTTAAATGTTTATGACAAGTCCACTGCACTGTGTTGGAACAATCTCTTTTTATAACTCGGATTAAAAAAAAACAAAACAACAAACAAAACCAAAACCAGACCAAACCAAACAAACAAAAAAACCCAACCAAACAAAAAAGATCCTATTTTAACAAGGGCTGGAATGCTATTAGGTGGCCATTAATTGTCCACAGATGATTAAGGGAAAATTGAGGCAGAAGAAAAATTTTCCAGGCCATCACTTCTGCTGGGAACATCAGGATTTCAAACACTAGTAGGAGTTAGAAGAGTGTTTTGGTGAAAAAGATATTTTACCTATTTTTGTTCACTAACATGTCAGCTCTGCCATACTTGTTGCAGTACAGCAGTCATGCTGAAAAACTGGTAATTATACTTCTAGCAGTTCTCACTACTTTACAAGGACTAGGTGTAATTTGTTTCTGAGGCACCATGCCTCGCTAGGCCCTTGTATATAAATGCACAGAGTGCTACAGTCCTAATGTGTTCTGGGGGGCACCTCGATGACAATTGCTTCCAGAAAATGCATCATGCCTAATATTGCTAAATTATGAAGTGATGGAATAGCAGCTCTAAGCCTATTTTGGACAGGAAGCTCCTAAAATTTTTACATATTCTTCCCTTGCTTCTTCTAAAATTCTTGTGTCCTCCTCTCTGTTCTTCTCTACCATGTACCTGTTAGAAATAGAATTGGGGTTTTGCTGAAGCCCATGTATCCTCTGCCTGCACTTCTCAGCTCAAGTATTACTTGTTTAAAATTTGGAGATGGAAGGGACTACCATGCTGAATTGCACGGGTAAAGAGAAGAGGAAGGAGGGGATAGTTAAGGTTTTGGTGGGTGAGACTTGGGGTGGTTTTAACCCCTTTTTAGCGCCTATTTTGGGGGCTGGGGGTCTTGGGCAGGTAGATGGATTGGGCCAGGCTGTGAGCTTCCTAGTACTAGCCAATAGGAACAGAAGCAGGGGACCCCCCCACACTGGTCGGGATAGGGTATAAAAACCTCTGTTTCTTGCTGGCCTGTGTCTGTCTCCTAGGCCAGAGGGACACACCAAATCAGCTGAATTTGTTAAATAAAAAGTTTAGTTTTGCTTCAAAGACTTTGTCCCCTTCTGGATTTTATTGGTAAGTGTGAGAATTTCTCACAAAATCCTCAAAACAAAACCAAAGCCTCAAAAACCCATTCTTTCTTACATTTAGAAACATAGAGAGGGGGGTTATAGTTTCAGAATCTTGTGGTAGAATTCCATCCTCCACCAACACAGAGCTTGAGGCTGGTGCCCACCTCCTGCTGTTAGCCAACAAAGGAGATAGTGAGCACTCCCATTCAGAGATAAAGACTAGGTGGAAAAGTAGTCCTTCTTCTTTTTGGTTGTGTTTGGTTTTTGGTTTTTTGTTTGGGTTTGTTTGTTTGCTTTTTCCTCCTTCTCCAGCTGGGGGCGGGGCACTGGGCAGGGGAGGGTGGCAGCTCAGAGGGAGCCCGTTCTTGGGTTTGGGTTTTGTTTTTCTTTTTGTCCCAATCCAACTCCAAGCTCAGGGAGCACCCTGTGGTTTGGATTTGCAATGGACCTTGTTTTGGCTGGCTGTGCCCATACCAGGCAGGGAGGCTGCTGCTGCTGTTGCTGTTCCTGCTGCTGCTTCTGCCTCTTCTTTCGAGCAAAGAACGGGAACGTGCCTGCTCTACACCATGGAGAAGGCCCCACATTGTCCCTTTGCCCCTGCGGAACTTCTGTCATCTCTGCTGTGTTTTCCATCATGTCTGCCATGGCTTTCACCATCTCTGCTGATGTTTCTTTTTTTCTTTCAGCCGGTGCCAGCAAAAGGGGACCCGCAGCCAGCTGAGGAGCGACATCTCCACCTGCTGTCTATAAATATAATTGCACCCAAAGGGGAGCAGAAAACTGACTTCGTTCAAAGGGTTAATTGCAAACTGGTCCTTTTTTCTGGAGNGGCCCCACATTGTCCCTTTGCCCCTGCGGAACTTCTGTCATCTCTGCTGTGTTTTCCATCATGTCTGCCATGGCTTTCACCATCTCTGCTGATGTTTCTTTTTTTCTTTCAGCCGGTGCCAGCAAAAGGGGACCCGCAGCCAGCTGAGGAGCGACATCTCCACCTGCTGTCTATAAATATAATTGCACCCAAAGGGGAGCAGAAAACTGACTTCGTTCAAAGGGTTAATTGCAAACTGGTCCTTTTTTCTGGAGGACAGACAGATAGACAGACAGATAGACAGACAGACAGATAGAGATACAGGGGACCCGCAGCCAGCTGAGGAGCGACATCTCCACCTGCTGTCTATAAATATAATTGCACCCAAAGGGGAGCAGAAAACTGACTTCGTTCAAAGGGTTAATTGCAAACTGGTCCTTTTTTCTGGAGGACAGACAGATAGACAGACAGATAGACAGACAGACAGATAGAGATACAGATGTTAAGAACTGTTATCCTTTCCTACACATTTTTCTAATTAAAGTTTGTTCTAAATTTAAAGGACTGAGGACATATTTTTTTCATTTGTTTGTTCTGTCTTTTGAGGGGAAGAAGGCCTTTTCCTTTCTCTTGGCCAACATAGACATCTTAGTTCTCTTCTGAACTAAGATGGCGGAAAGGATGTTTTTCTGTTATCTGCTATCAGCCTCTACTCTGCAAGCTTAAGAGAGAAAACAGTTTAGATGTCTAGTTTTGCTCCACTCTCCTGTGTATGCATTTTCTTAAGGCTGTTGGAAATGAAAATCATTATAAACAGCACAATACTGTGGCCCTCTGTTGTTCTGGAGGCAATGAAAAGTGACACCACACATGGCTAAAGGAAGCCATGGTGGAAACTGTGGTGTGGGCAGGTGTTCAGGTCCATGCAAACAACAGCAACAGCACTGGCATTGGACCTGGAGATGCTATACTGACTCAGCCTTTCTCATCACCCTCCATACCACAGTTTTGACTCATTGGTTTCATTTTCCCTGTAAAACCTCTCCTATGGGTTGCCTTTTTTCTTTTGTTTATTTCTTCTTTTTCACCTTCTCTCACCTTCAAGGCATCTATTTGCTGGGTTAGTGAGAACATATTTTTAATGCCATAGAAAACAAGAAAATTTTTTTGCCTAATGACAAATAGCAATTGGTCTTCATTATGTAGGCAATACAAAGAAAGAAAAGTGAGTGAAGCCTCAGTAGCTGTCAGTTTGCTGTGACATAACCATCTCATAACCATTTTTTTACTGTGATAAATTAGCTTCAACAGCACTTGACAAAAACAGCCTGCAATTGGATTTTGTAGCTTTGGCCTGGTATTTTGAGTAAGCACTGACAGCAGAGCAAAGTATAGGCTACACTGAAACCAGACACCCCTGAATTAATCTCAGCTCTGTATTGATAGAAACACTGATGTGGAGTTTGGTTTCACTTGCAGTTTGCTTGATGACATTAGCTACTTAGGGCTTTATTTCTGAAAAGGAGACATTCCTGATTTTCTGTCATTTCTATTGCAGTACACTCCCTTTTTGATTTTGCCAAGACAAAATAGGAGTACTCAGGATTTTCCTTGCCTTAATGAAACATCTTGAGTTCAGTATCTTGATCAGTTCTGGACACATTTTTTAATGTTTACTACTCATAAAGGAGAGGTTACATTTATCACGGTCCCTGTAGGCAGTATATAAAATCCATATGAATCATGATTGCCTTCATTCCCTGATCAGGAAAAGAAAGAGTAAATTGAGACTCCACTCATTGTCACAGGATGGGTAAAGAGAAACTCCAGGACAGCCTTGTATTGTCAGCCGGTGTGCTTTTTTTTTTTTTTTTTGTCTTCAAAGTCTGTGAGTACTGCCACACATGCTTTGTTCTCTTGCAGGGAAGAGAATAACAATTATAATTTTGCAAACAACCCAGCAAAGGGTTGCCTTTTAAAATCCTGAAGTTTCCCTCCCAATGAAGAGATACTGGAGACAACAATAATTTGAAATTTTTAGATCATGACCCAAAATGGTAGAAATGCTGTTTCTTACCACCAGAGAATCTAGGCATAACTAATGAAAAGACCAGATTGTGAGTTTTAGAAAACAAGAGAAGAAAACAACTTTTCTCATGGGATAAGGTTCACCCAAGGATCTCATTGCCATTAACACCAGCAGGGTAAGCATGTTAAGACAGGGACTAGACAAACTCACATGAAAATGGATCTGTGAGTGGCTCCAGGCACAAGGAGCAGGGAATAAGACTATCATCTGCTTGTCCACCCCTGAATGAGACATTATGTATGCAGTGATTCATGATGGCAATTGCTCACCACTCTGCTGTGAGGGAGACATACACAGAAAGTCAGGTAGAGGTTGTGAATGTTATGTTAGCTTTGAGTTTCTGGGTTTCCCAACTTGGCAGAATTGGTTTGAGCTGATCTGTGCCTGTAAATTACATTCTTCAAGCCAATGCTTCAACTGGGAAGGGTAGTCATTTCCCCAGCTGACCTGCCAGGTGTTGTGTGACAAGATATATAGGGTGGTGAAATATTATCTCTTAAACCCTCATAATGATCCTGCACCAATGCCAGATTCCACATTTTTGATGAGTGTGCTCTTCCTGGTGATGGATGAATTCAGAGAGAAAGCAAAGGCTTTCCCCTCTGGGGAAATATCTGAGTGAGCTGTTGGAACACACCATGAAACACTGAACCCAGAGCTATTCTGCCCTAATCTAAAACTGCACTGAGTCAGGAGCAACTGCTCCTCCCTGTTCCCACAGAAAGTATGCCTATTTTTAATGTCTCCTATTCTTTCAGGGGTTTAGACAGGGAAGAGGAGAAGAAAGAAAGGGGAGAAAAGGAGGAAACCCCCCAAATGCTGAAGGACTTTGGCATCTCTTGTGTAAAAGGGGAAAAAATACCAGCCACAACAGTGATCTACAGTTCCTAGCTCAGCTAACAAAACTCAGCTAGGAAACTCCTTCCTATCTGGGATGACCTTCGTGAAAGTTGTCTCCCAATTAGGATTTTCCTAAGTGTGTCAACCACAGGAGAGCAAACGACTGACTAGTTTTCAATAGGACCAGGAGCTCTTCATGTGCTGTTTCAGAATCTCACTCTCTAAGTTGTGTTTCTTCCATCTCCCTTGCATTGGATCCAGAGATTCTGCAATTGCAAAGGAGACAACACCACTGGAAAATTAATCTTGTCAGGGGCATGGGGATGTGTTTGCAATCTTTCCATCTCATTAGTGGTTGCAACATGATTCAGTCTATGCAACGGATCTGGCAGAAAAGCAGCAGTGGGCCAAGGCCGAAGGAGAATGACACAGCTGTCCTTTTCAAAAGCAGTTAGCAACTTGGTCAGATTAGGTATGCCAGCAAACAGGAGACCTTAATTCACCTAAAAGTTTCTGCTATTCCTCTACAGTCAGGGAAGTTTCACACACCTGGTCTTCAAAGGAGAAGGGACAGCTGTTCTGTGGTAGCAGGATAGCCAGGGCTGGGAGACTTCTTGGCCTCCCAGGTGTGAAGAAAATATGTGGCTGAGATTCCCTCTGACAGGCTGGGTGTTGAATGCACTGGGCTGGGACCAGGGGCTTCAGCAGTGGAGTTGTGTTGTCAGTTAAATTGCACCAGTGAGGGTGGATAGGAAACACGGGGACCAAGTGGGCTTTCCCAGAATTGTTCCAGGGATACAGCATAGCCCTGGGACACCCACCCTCTCAAGGATGTCTATTACAATTTATCTGGTGCCAGGTACCAGGAGAGAAATACAGGTAAAGTGGATTATCTGAAATGGTAAAACTGTACCATGCAGAATAGCCCATCAAAAATGGTCTCAGGAGAATATAAGAAAATTTCATCTTCCATTGCATTGCTATAGAGTATTAAACCTCTAAGTTTGTCAAGTACATCTGAGGTGACAAAACAGGAAGTTTTTTGAGAGACAGAACTTCCTCAGACCCCCAAAGACAGAACCAAAATGACTGGCATTTTCTCATACTCTCTGTCATGCATTTGACAAAAGCAGCATAATGCAATCCCCTTTACCTGGTATCAGCAGAGAAGGAAGATTCTGTATAATAAGAGGATAAAGAAAATTGAAGGATTTATAAAGAATATTGCTGAGTCCTGAAAAACAGAAGATGTTCTTTATCAGTGCAATAAAGTGCTCTTGGGACACGTGCCTTCAAAGGGGGCCCCTTATGAACGCTGCAGGGAACAATCAAATTCAGAACCATAACTCACTGATTTAAAAATACTTTGCATGGGTTTGAGGAGGTTGCGCCTTTTATTTCATTTTGAGTTGCAGGAAGAGACCAATGAAGTTACAAATCAAAACTTGCAAGGCTTCCCTCAAGTAATATCAAGTAGTTGTGTGTCCTTATATGCTTAGCTGATGTTTTCAGCTCTCTCAGCCATGATAGCTCCAAAGTCACAGGAAAATCACATCACCTTTACTTGACTGTGTGAATTCACATGGAGGAACATGGCAATGGCTGCAAAAGTCTCCTTCAGGGATGAACAGAAAATGATGCTACACTCTCTGTGCCTTTTTGGTTGGATCATGTTATCTAAAGATACTTCTTGCAAACGGATTTTTTCCATTGTATGATACTGCCTGAATGAAACTGTGAGAACCCCTATTCCAACATGAATTAGCCACCTGCTTGCTTTCCAAGCAAAATTCCAACATACCTTATCACTAATCAATTCATGTTGAACTAAATGAAATAAAAATAAAGTTACTCATTCAGGCTGCACAGTTGTACAGATGAACCAAAAGTATCAGATTAGGAAATCTTACCTACAGGAACAAAGTTATTTTCATTTGATGTCTCAGGAAGTCCTACTGGTCTCAATTCCTAAACCTGTCCTGACTGAGGTCAGTGGGGATATTTCTGTGTAATTTAAAGAGCATTTGATTACTCTTCCATTCCATAGTACTTCCCTGTAATCATAAGGAGGCTAATTACTTCTTGAGTAGTATCTGCTTCTTCTTATTATTAATTATTTAGCAATTAGTTATAAGGCATTGCCTCTCAAGGATGTGTCTCACCTATAATAGGCACCAATGCAGACACTGTGCCCTAAGGAGTTTTCAATCTCTTTTATTTGTATGACCCAAAAGTTTCATTTACATAGTAACTTGACAAAAACAAATGAAAAAGATAGACAACTGTCTAAGGCTGAGGGACCAGAGGTTTATGGAATCGGTAACATAGGTTCTTTTTACATCCAAGTGACAGGTTCACACCCGAGACTGGGAACAGCTACAAATATTCAGCCTCAGATGGCTATTCTCTGAGAAATACACACTTGGCTCCTGTTCACCAAATCTGCCTCCCCATATGGCTGCCCTAAAGGGAATGCCCAGAGGGCACAAGTGGGATTGAACACAGGGACCAAAAACCAGCCCTCTGCAGACGGAGACTGAAAGATGATAGCAGGGAAATTTGCTGTCCATTCTACATCCCTGCTACAGTTCTGGATGTGAGTTCTGGCTGCTGAAAAGCTGCTAAAAATTTATCTCGTTCTGAAGAGATATGAGAAATAAAAACATGGTCTTATTCCAAGCAAATGAATTTGAAAGGGATTTATTAACTTGAGTGATGCGTTCCTCTGAGGGAAAGGAAGGATTGCACACTCCTCGTCAGGGTGAAACAGGAATGGCATTTATTGAGGGTTGGGTTCAGACTTTTATAGGGGTCCAAGGAAAGTTCTGGAAGGTAGGTGGGGTAAGGGGAAGAAGGCGCCAAATAAGGAATAGGTGGGTGGTATCAAGGAGGAGCGATTATCATATAAGGGAAGGAAGGGAGGAATGAATACAAATAAGGGTAGAAACAGGTGGAATATTTCCATATAAGTACAAAGGTGCAATGCACCATCAACCAATCACCAACTGTACCACTAACTGACCAATCACAACATGTAACTAGGGTATAACCAACCAATCAGAACATTCAGAATTTTTATAACTGCATTTATACTTATTCTAATGCATATAGTCACTATTCTACATTAACTGCTATGTGTTAAACACTGGACTCCTCTTTGGCACCTTTCTTCCAAGGTCTGGGCCGATCATGAGAAGGTAGGTCTTCTTTCTTCAACAAGTTTAGTTCTCTATTTATTTAAGATTATTTAATTTCCAATGATGGTAACTGTCTGAGGCTTCTGCCACACTTGAGGGTTATATTTTTTGACTCATAGGTGTACCACAGAAGTTGTGAGGTGCCTGGCCCTGTTTGGAGCTGGTGCCAGGGAAAATTTGTGTTTGGGAATAGGAAAATTATGAAATGGATAAAGATGTAGCTAAAATCGCCTCCCTGCCACATAGCAGACCATTTGTCCAGATGGAGATAGCCATCTTGGCCAAGGGACCCGCCTCCCGGTGCAGGGGGGCACACCACAACCAACCAGGGAGAGAGGAACGCCCCTTCTATTACACAGGTGGGGCGGGACTTTTAGATTCTACTAAAAGCACCTGTCTTAGTTCAAAGGGGAGAACTAAGATATCTATGTCAACCAAGAAAAAAATAATCCCTCTCCCTTTAAATTTAGAAAAAAACAGAATTAGGAATATATATATATAAAAGGATAAAAATTCTCAACCACAATGCATTTATATGTATATCCAAAAAGGACCAAACACCAACAGCTTGTAATAAAATCTTCCCCCCTCCCCAAACGACAAGGCTGTTTAAATCCTAACTTCAGTTTCAATCTGTGCAGCAACAGGCTGAGAATGAAGCAGCAGTCAGTTTTCTTCCAGTATTTCCAAAGTCCAGATACTCAGTTGTGTGCAGCAGACAAGCAATTGAAAACAGCATTACAGCTTAAAAGCTTCTGTATAAAAACAGATCTGCTCTCCTACATAATTAGGAATTCACTAAATCAAAGTCACACCATCATGAGTCTGGTGACCTTTTAAAAGGTCTAGCCATGCTGCTCTCTGGTTCAGTTCCTCTGTGAAGAAGACTTTTTCATGGCATCAAGAGGTATGCAAAGCAGCAACCAGCCTCCTGTGCAAATATGAGACTGCCCTGCTTTCTGCAAACAACTACCACTCAACCATCCTCATGAGATAGTCTGTTCATATTTCTAATATTGCAACACATGTTCAAAGCTTGTGGTCTGAACCAAGAACACCACCCAAGTATTCCAGATCTGTAATTGTTTTTTATTGTTGATTGAAGAGTCTCACTACAAATTGCTTTCCCGTATAATCCCTGGAAATAACATGAACATCACACAAGGCAGAGAGCGATGCATTTAAAACCACCTCTTGCAAAGTGTCACAACAATGTTTTACGGAGGCTAAACCTACTCCAGATGCTTAGCAGCTTCAATTTACCACAGAACCTCCGGCTGCGAAGATATATGAGAGAACCTATGCAGGCATCATTTAGTTTAGAAGGCCTGGGGATGCTGCTTCATCCCTTGCACAGCAGAGAGGGAAAAGAGGTGGACACTTTGTCTCCAGGGAGCCTTGAGAGATTGTCTGATTCCACTTGCAATTGAGAAGGAAAGTGCACAGCACT
>VWZF01004607.1:1275179-1287184 GCA_013396755.1 Sclerurus mexicanus | reverse complement strand
TTGTCCTATTGCTCCGCACCACTTTGCAGGACCTGGCTCTGTCCTCTCACACCCTCCCTGCAGATACTGATAGGCATTGGTGAGATGAATAGGGATGACAGACGTGGCAGATGAATTTTCTGAGCATGAGAGCAGGCCCGGATTCTCATGGGGGCTTGGACTGGACCAGGTGGGCCCACTGTTTGGGAAGGACTCACCCCAAGTGCCTTGATGCTGTAAGAAATGTAGCACGGTGGTTTTTCATCCCTTCAGAAAGTTGTCATACTACAGCAGAATTAAAGCCAGAAACAAGTTTTATCCTTTATGGTTCTTGAAAGCACTTACATCTCTAGAAATGAAGATAGACCTGCATGTCAGCTGACAGCCAGCCTTAACTACAATGTCAGGAAAATAGCGCTGTGATTTACTCATAAAAAATTGAAAGGAAAATTTTCATTTTTTTAATGCTAGACAGAAAACATCTACCTCAGCTTCATATCTTCTGATGAACAGCCATGTTCTTGAGATAGTAAAGTGGACAACTGGACTATTTTAGGTCATTGAGCGTATTTTGAAGTAGCAATCACCAAAATTACTTGCAGATGCCCCATTATTACATAGCCAAGAGTGACTATGATTCTAACCTTATGATCAGACATATTTCTACTACTTGATTCTGGCAGAGGTGTTTGAACAGTTCCTGCTCTTACATCTAGTGCTTATAGATGCCCCTAGCAGGAGGAATAAATAGATCTGCTCTTAATTACATTTGGCAATTCTCAGAAAGGAGCCTCGAGTTTGGAGTGCTTCTAAGACACTGCCCTGCCAAACTGCAGTTCATCAGGTGGTGGAGCTCTGCTTTGCACTGCCTAAAGGAACTGAAATCATGCTAAAGTCAAACGTAGTTCAGGAACAGCAGTGACTGCTGAGAAATGAGGTGTCAAATTCTCCATTTCACCCTACCACCACCATCTGCCACTTGATATTGTCATTCCCAATTTACTTAGATTTGGAATGCAAGAAACACTTTGAAATAATTGTTCAAGTTCCTTGCAGTCAAACCTCACTAGCACCAGTTTCTCATCCCTTGTCTGTGGAACACATTGCTACCACAGGTCTGGCTGACCAAAGTGGGAAGTTTAATGTGTCCTTTGGCATCTTGTTGGCTTTTTGTGCTTATCTGCTCCAAAATCTGTAGAAATGAATGGATTGTGCTTCTACTTGAAGCAAAACATGAAACCAAGGTTTTAAGTTTTGCACTGATCATCTTCAGGCTGGACAAAAGAGCACCACTGATTTTACAAAAGGGTTTGGCAGATGCAGTGGTATGAGTAGAAAGACTCTCTCACACTTCAAGGCTTTGCTGGTGCTGAACTTAGAATTGATTCTCCATGGACCCCTTGAACATATTTGAGTTCTTCTACCTGGACAGGAAGGCAGGAAGGCCTTGGCAGTGGTTGCTGAAGCCAGCCTGTGCCTTTCTGTAATACTTCTCACAGGAGTGGTCAGCACTAGACTTCGCAAAACTAACACGTGTTCATACCTCACCTGAAATAACTCTGAAGGTCAACCAGACAGAACTGGGCAGCACCCACAGACAGTAATCCTCTCCTGAGCGTGGGGTGGCATTCAAGCCTGACAGCCATCAGCACGTGTCCTCCCTGACTGCTCTCAGGCAGGCTGCACGGCTCCTGCGGCCACGCGCAGTCCCTTAGCCTGCAGGTGAAATGAGGAAATAATCTTTTTTGCCAGAAAGACATAAAATATACTCAGAATATATTCAACTTTAATCACCGCAAGACAGGAATGCTTTGCATCAAAACTGCCAGAGTCTTATGTATCTTTTCTTCATTCCATTAATTATTTACCTTCGGTTTTAATAATACAGTTAAAGGCACTATATATAGCTCATGCTCTATCAATAAATCATGCTTGTGTGTCTTCCTATTTATCCTATAAATTATAGGTACTAACACACTTGCATGGCTCTGCTAAGCAATTCTAGCAAAGAAATTCCCACCAGAGGATCACTAAGAGTCTTTGGAGGTGAACTCAAACATTCCTCACTCAACGAGAGCTACTTTATGAGATTTTAAAAGATCATCAGTCTTCTCATAAGCCCTGACCAACCTCTTTATCACCTTCTTCCCTAGCTCACCACTAGCAAATTATTTCACATAACTTTCTGGAACATGATTTTGGTCTTCCACAGCAGAGAGAAGCTTGAGAGCCTACAGCCAAATGCTTTCTCAGTGGATTATAACAGGGAAGGGACCAGAACAACAAAGACAATATGGCAGTGGCCTTGGTGAAATTAGAAAGGGTAAATCTGTAAATGGAACAGTATTATCAATGTTGCAGAGATTATAAAATCAGGATGAGTTGTCTAAAAAGCAGGTGACCACAGAAGAAGATAATCCTGGTGGTTTGTTGCCAGAAGACAGAAACTGAAGTTGAGAATGGAACAGCTAGAGAGTAGGATGTTGGGCAGCACGCAGGTCTGCTGGGGAAGGGAAAACACATGATAATAAAGGATTGGTCCAAGATAAAAGTCTTACATGTGTTCCCTTTTGTTAAGGAAATTTTTGGCACTAAGCTGTCATCTCCATCAGACAGATTTATTGGCACAGATCACTCACTGTATCTGGTAGCTCAAGCTAGATGCCTCAAAAGAGGGACCTCATGGCAATTACAATCTTAACTCCTCGTTCCTCACACAACAGCCTGGACCAACAGCAATATTACAGTCTGGGGTCTTCTTGCTCTTCATTGATTCACTGTTTTTTTACTAAGTGATTGCCATGTGGTCATCTCCACAACCTCTTAGGTCAGTTTTGGTGGGGGTTTTGGTCAGTTCTGTAGTCCATGTTATAACATGAATGTTACAGTTCATATACTGTGATCTGTAACTATTAATTTTGTAATCTTTGTAAAAAAGTGTTGAGTCTGGTAGGACACAATGTTCAGCAGTAAACTGTCACCTGTGCTAAAAGTTTAACTGTGCAGAGAACTATGCACTGATCTCAGAAGGAATGGCAGTATATCACGCCTCAAAGCAGTGGATGCACTGTACAACACTGCAGGAATCCATCTGGAAGAGTGAGAGCCCTGAGCCAGCAGAGAATGGACTTATGCACAGCGGTATCATGCACAGCACACTGTGACCCTCTGTGGTAGTAAAGAAACTACACATGTTCTTAAAGAAATGGGCCTACATGAGAGCAAAACTGGATTGGGACCAAGCAATGGCAGCTTTCTTGCTGGTGGGAGAACATGATAGTTGAGCAGAGATGGTATGTGTGTCCAAACATCCTCAAAGATCCACCTACAGAGCCTTGACTGACTTTCTGCAGTTCTGATGTACCTTTGGGGTGGAATCCTGGCACTCTGAGGCAGCAAGACTGCACTGAGTAAAGGCTGCTGGGCATCCCTGGGACCAGGTGAAGCAGAGATATTTTAAATCAAACCTCTACTTGTTCACCAATAAAAAGTACACATCCATGCTTGATGTGAGTTGACTTAACCACGTAAATGAGGGGGAAGGATTGGGTATTTTAAAAGCCCAAAACAGCAGAGTATTTACTCATGTCTAGTAATGCATCTGCTGAGCATTATGTTGGCTTTTGACAGCCACCATGGGATTTCCTCTTTCTTGTTTATTTCATCAGTTGTTTCTATAGAAATGCCATTTTTATCAGAATAGATTAAAATATCCTGAAATAACACACATCTTCAGCAGATAAAGACATTTCTTGCTCAGTCTATATATTGTATCCCTATCACACGTGGTTTTCCTCCCCTCATTACAAAATTGAAATAAAACGCAGTTAAAAGTGAGTCACTGTACAGCTGGGATTCCAGAGAACAGACTGCTGTGGAAATTAGAATGGGCATTCAAGCAAATGTATTTCTCAAGTCAGGTCCCTGAGACGCTGCCTCTGAAGAGTATTGCAGGTGAAAATCCGTGTTTGCATGGATGGTGAATGTGCTGTCATTGACAGTCACTGCTTCACAGAAGGCTGAAATGAAAATGGTCTCTGAGCTGACCCTGCCTGACAATGCCCTCTGTCCCTGCTATCACTTAGAAAAGCAACATTTCTTAAATCCAGCTTCCCCAGGCTAAGGACAGCACCTCCCATGGCTGCTTCTGTGGGATCTATCTGACAAAATCTGAGTGGCATAGTTGATGCATTCAAATCCACTGTCATAGATTCTAAAGGAAGCCTGTCAAAGTGCTAAGTCTGAGATTTCATGCAATTTGAGACAGTTTAAAGCACTGGGTATGCTCAGATGATTATCCTCCATGGCAAATCTCCTGAAGAACTGGCTGTTTTGCTGGCATTCAGGATTTGTTTCTTTCTTCTTTGCAGATTATTTACTATTGTATTGTGGAGGAAACCTTATACTTTTGCGCCTAAACAGGATGGAAGTGGATGTGCATGTGCTTTATCCAAACCCCATCTGTACTAGTCAGAATATATACTGAAAGGAGGGTCATGGGAAGTTTCCTTCTTCCAGGCTTCAACTCTCACACCCTGGGAATGAAAAGCATGATCTCTGCAATGCTTTTGCTTTAGGAAGCTTAATTTGGACCAAGAATGATTGAAATTAGTTCACAGGAGGGCTACAAAGGTGATCAGAGGTCTGGAGCACCTCTCCTAGGAAGACAGGCTGAGAGTTGGTGTTGTTCAGTCCAGTGAATGAAAGGCTCTGGGAAGACCTTCTAGCAGCCTTCCAGCATCCGAAGAGGGCCTACAAGAGAGTTGGAGAAGACTTTTACAAGGGCAGGTAGTGATAGGACAAGGGGAAATGGCTTTAAACTGACAGGAGGTATGTTTAGATTAGATACTAGAAAGAAACTATTCACTATGAGAGTGGTGTGTGAAATGTGTTGCCCAGAGAAGCTGTGGATGCCCCATCCCTGGAAGTGTTCAAGGCCAGATTGGATGAGGATGAACCTGGTCAAGTGGAAGGTGTCTCTGCCCATGGCAGGTGGATTGGACTACTTTATCTTTAAAGGTCTCTTCCAGCCCAAAGCATTCTATGATTCTATGAATATTCAGCGTAGATGCATGCACAGCAGCTGGCTCCTACTGCCAGTGGACCCAAGCCTGAAGTACTTAACTAAATAGCTGTGCTAATGCAGCTAGATCTGCCAAGAGTTTTTAACAGGGATGATCATGATGTCCTGATGATTTACGTGATCTGGCACAACTGCAGTCACCCAGAACTGGGTTTTCACCTTCATATTTGGAAATGTAAAGGGCTGTGATGGGTAGCCATGCCTCATCTTCATCAGTACTTGTCCATGAGTCTTTATGAGGCCAGAGCTCATTTCCCATATCCTTGGGAGTGACATGAAAAGCCGTGGGTTCCCAGAGGAGCATCCTGGTGGTGCGCATTTCTTCTTCTCAAGTAGCAACATGCTGCTTCACTCAGCTTTTTGGTAGGCAAAGACAAGCAGCCTAATGAGAAACAACTGTCTAAAAGGAGAGCCCAGCAAACTGGAAGAGACACCTGGAAGAGAGGTATTCTAAGGAAACTACCAGAACTGTATTGTTATCAAATGAGATATCTAATGGCTAGGTGTGGCACTGGTACATAGTGCTGGGTCACTTGAACTCTGTTGCCATCACATAAACAGAAGGAATTACTGTGCCAGTCTTCCACAGTATAGGAACTTCACCCTGTATTTCCAGAGGCTCAGTGCTTGTGAGGTTTGGTGTATACATGGCACCAGTTCCCTCACTGATGGTATTCGGTGATAGAAGTGAAGAAATGAGAAACCTTTACCTGTACACTCTTTTCTACCAGACTGACATGTAAGCATCTTTCTAGAGTACTCTCCTATGCATATGATTTGCATTACAACAAGTTCTTTTCAGTGTTGTGGGGTTTTTAAAGATTTATTTTCAGAGTTATTTATAGCTCCTGTGAAATCTCTCATGACAGTTGCCTACATCAGGAGCAAAGACGACAGTGACCAGAGAAAAACTGACTGGCAGAGAACTCTTCCTCCTGTTGGTGGCAAGCAGTATCATTAGCAACACCAACATTTAAAAGCCCTTTTCTTTATCAGCACAGTTACAGGAGAAACAGCAGAGATCACTCTAGTTCTTGCTCAGTGTCACAATGTGGGAGCATTGGTTGCTCAGGTGCATGTGTGCACCTTTTCCTTTTGGTTTATCACTGAGGACCATGCTTTTTAGAAGTCTCTTTGGCACTGGACAGCAGCCCTGAGTCCTGGCAGGCTGCCTTCTAGAGACACACAGCAGCAGCAACTGCCCAGCTTTCTTCCCATAGGAAAATGTTGGGAACTCTCCAAATTATCAACTTGGCTCTAAAATGGCACTGCCCAGATGGCTGTTCTGCATCAGAGGTCATGAGCTATGGAGGTCAATGGATAGATCTGGGCTTCTTAGTTCAGTTTGGGAAAGAAGTTGGCCAAGCCCTTTGATAGCTAGATATTTCCTCGTAAGGATGAAAGGTATTTGTTTATCTTCCAGCCATACATGCGATATCTTGGTGCTTGGAGCTGTTGATATGCTTAGCCTAGGATTGCTCCTCTGGTCAGCCACTGTATCTGAGGACCTCTCTTTCCTATATAAGATAACAAAATATTGTGAACGGATTCTTGCATTGCTATTTCTTTTAGTTTACAAAGCCCTTCACTGCTGTGGATAGAGAATGTGGGGACTCAAATCCCTCATGATTGTCCATAGCACCCCATTAAAATTGAGATGCCTTTACAGTATTTGTAAAAACGATTTTATCCTCATTTTCTCCAAAGCAGTTTGTGGACAAAACCTGGCTAGCATTAAGGCTGAGCTACCAAGTCCCACTAAGAGCAGGGTACATCAGCTGAGGCTTGAAAGGACATGAGCAGCAAGCATCAGCCTCAGAGGATGATGGTGGACTATCATAGATATGACCTTTTGCTGCTGTCTGTCTCTCAGAGCATCTGCCCAATTCTGTGCAGGTCTGTTCAGCATACCTGGTATAGGAAGTATCAGCCTCTGCAGAAAACAACAACCCAGTGCACAAAGAAGGGCAGAGGCAGGTCTAGGTCCCTCATGTTGTCCATGGCCCTTCATATCTTACCTGGGACTGAGAGTATTTGTTCGGTCTCTGTCAGCGGGGGTTGGTGAAGCAGAAAAAAGAGAGGTTGGATTCTGCTCCAATACAGCAGAGTAAATAGCCTTTGCTTATTCCTAAGTGCTTCTTGGGAATGACTCAAGAGAATGCTGTAAGGCAAGATGAAGTTCTTGATGACAGTGATAGGGAAAGAACTAAGAAATGTTTCTCAGATCTTAAAGGTTGAAAAAGCTGGCAACTTAAGTTGTGGGGAGTGGTGATTGTTCGGGTATTGGAAATAGCACATCAAAAGGAGCAAGATAAAGGAAAAAGCAAAATCGGAGACAGGTGTCAAATTTGAAAGACACAGGACAGAAGAATAGATGAGAAGAGAGGACATTTCATTCTGAAAGGAAGGAGCGAATGTCAGTGCAAATTCTGGTTAATCTGTGTGATGTGGCAGTATTACATAGCCTAAAGATTGGGAATAGTCATCGTTGGCCCAGGAAAGAGTTGGAGACAGGGCAGGGATGTCTAAGAGAACAGGAGGGAGACAATATGGAAGCAAAAAACCTGGAATGTAGAGGTGGACTGAGAAATACAATGAGCAATGCCAGGAGATGACAATGGGAGAAGGCGACAATGAATGAGGAGCACTTCGCTCCTCTAGAGATAGCCCTTGTCTTGGACCTCACATCTGCAAGTGTATCACTTAGTCAGATCGGGTCCCCAGAGGTTTTGTACATCTGCTGTTAAAGCCTAGGCCTCTCAGGGCACCAAGCTTGCTGTTTACACCAGGGGTGCCTCTGTGCCAGGGTGGTACCAATACCACACGGCTCATTTCATGCTGGTAATTGGAAAGGCATCACATGACAACGGGCTGGTGGTTCATCCCACTGCGGTCCCCGGAGCTACGATCATCACACTGAGAGCCAAAATGCCCCTCAAAATAAGGCATCCTTTGTCAGCACCAACAGATTAGAGTATGCAAAGACTTTACAGCCTAATAGACACTATTGCCTTTGTCCTCTTTTCATCCACGAAGGCAGCAAACTACAAGCACTGGAGGATGTAATCCAAGTGCTAATAAATTATTGATGTCTCCCTTCAGCTTTTTACTTACTAAAAGGATATCAAAGCTCATTTTGTGAATGGTCCAGACAGATTCTCTTTTGCTATATCCGCAATTTGATTCACAAATATTGTACTAAGTGTTAATATTGAAGCAATGCAGTGTTCTCTCTTTACAGGCTTTGCAAAAGATAATAGACATGTTTTGGATTACACAGACTCATAAATAGATACAATAAAGGAAAAGCCACTTGCTACTCCAATAGACATTTGATTTTGTCATATAAAAAAGGCAGAACTTATTATTAACTAGGAATACACTTTTTTTTTAATATTAAAAGCCTGATTGAAAGCCTGTTGAAATCACTGTACTTGATCCTTACAGATAGTCTGCATAGTTCTTTGGCAGCACACAAAAGTTGTAGAACAGCATGGCTTAGTTTATATTTAGCAATAGCTCCTCTCTTCCAATATGCCTATTTGCACAAGTCAACTAACAAGCTATCTGTACTGGAAATAGTCATTCCATTACTGACAGCTTTGGAGCAGTATGTGGCAGTTCCTTAACAGCATATATTAATTTATGCTATTTTTTTGAGCAGCACAGAAGTAATTTTAAGCCCTCACACTGTAATTTTCCTGGTAAGAATCTCCCCTGCACAAAAGTGTTAATTTTTCTATTTCAAGGGCTCATTTTTCTCTCTGCAAGTTTTGGTGTCAAGAAATGCTCAGGATCTTGATAGCTGTTTCATCTCAAAGACAGACACCAGGTTTCCAGGTATATCTTTAAAATGGTACGAGCTCTTTGCAAATTTAGCTCAAATGCCATCTCTCACTAAACAGCAGAGAAAATTCTGCCTGCTAAGTCAGTGCAACAGCCCAGCCGAGCTCAGAGAAAGGATTATCTACGTTTTAACAGTAGCATGCTCTAAATGACAGGGTGCTGATCTTAAAGTACACAAACTGCAGTTCCTGACTGCACCAGTTTCTTCTTGCTCTGAATAGAGGTGGCAATGCTACAAATGCATGTTGTCTCTGTTCCTTGCTATCTGTTTAGAAAGACTGAATGACCAGGCACAAAGCCCAGAAGAAAGAGCTAATTTTTGCAATATGGTATACATATTTTGCAAGCCAGCCTACAAACTGCTTATCACGTTTTTGGTGATATATACATAAATATTCATAATTAATCTGTGTTAGAATAGATTAAAAGGTCCCAAAGAACAAAAATAGCCCCTTTAGGCATCTCATACCTAGTGACACTGATCCTCTGCATTTCTGAAATTAAAAAATGAGCTTCTTTGCATAGATTTTGTAATACTCTCTGGAGTTCAAGCTTCCTTTTTTACCCTGTTCCTTCAAGTTGTGAAGACGACCTTGCTAGGAGAGATTGATACCTTGAATCTGGAGCTAGAGAGGTGGAAATAAAGGCACCTGGTGAGAGATGACATTTCCAAAGCTTAAATCTCAGGGATAGCAACCTTCATTTTTCCTTCTCCAGATCTCTTTCATCTCTAGGCTTTTTTCCCATGTTTTGGCTTCAGGTACCAGCAGAATTCTAACAGTATTACAGATGGGAAGATGTATATGCATGTGCCTTTCAGATCGAAAGTCTGAATTCAACTAAGGGCTACATATCCTCAGAGACAACTTCATCTGGGAAAGGTGGAAGGGCCAATTAGTCAGTCCTTGGGATTGCTTGCAGCTGTTAGCCAAGCAACAGTCAGGATTGGTTTAGATTAAATAAACTGCAGTTTATTCAACATCAAAAACAGAGTGTCTGTGGAAATGAAAATAAATTCATGAAGCTGTTCAGGCAGCCCCAAAGCCTAGTAGGTATTAGATGTATTTATTAGATAAAGGTGACCATTCAGACTGGGATGGCAGACAAATCTGACAGGCTGAGCTCTGCCAGGTCTTTGTTTTCTGTTCTTGTCTGACTCAGCTTTTCAATTTGATGCTCTTATTCCTGGGCTGCTTGGCTTGCCAAGCCAACACCTTTTGGGTGCACAGCCTTTCCATGCTGCCTGTACAAATGGGGCCCCCAAATTCAGAAAACTGTTGATCCTTTTCCTTACTGAACAGGGATGCTTCTTCACAGCTGTTTCGTCATATACCAAAACACATTTTTTCTACCTTCCTTCATGTTGCCTTTAATTGTGGCTTTTTAGCAGTCTCTACAAGTAGAAATTTGGCAAAAATATAAAGTTCAGCCCTGATTTCTCAGTGCACGATTTTCTGGCTTGGCACATTTCCCCTCTAACCACAACATTTCATCATGCCCCAGCACCCATTTCATAGTGTATACAAGGTCACTGAAACCTCCTAGACAAACATACATGAGCTGATGAAGCAGAACAGTTTTAATATCTCTCTTCCCCTGTAAATCATGGTAGG
Source organism: Sclerurus mexicanus (assembly GCA_013396755.1). Taxonomy (NCBI): domain Eukaryota; kingdom Metazoa; phylum Chordata; class Aves; order Passeriformes; family Furnariidae; genus Sclerurus; species Sclerurus mexicanus. The sequence continues at coordinate 1,276,663 of VWZF01004607.1, read as the reverse complement.
TAAGTCACAGGCACTTCTTATGCATTCTTTGTGGCTCTCTTCTGTATCCCAGATGTGGTCTACTCCCTGCCCATCTGCTGACTGTCTTATCCTCCGGAGATCATTGCCCATTGTACCACTTACAGAAAGGAAATGGGGTATTTTAAATGTGCATTTTCATGTGGTTTATAAACCTGCATGATATTGCCTTCCTCTGCATCTGACAGCTTCTCTCCAGGGTTGACAGAAGTAAAAGCCAGACTACTTTGCACATATATTGGGTGCAGCCAAACAAATGCCATTCCTGCCAGGAGGAGATGTCATCGGGCGAGGACAAGGCACGTGTACGTACCTGTAGCTACAGTGGTAGTAGCTGTACTGCTGTGGGAGCCAGAGACATGTGAGGCAAAGGGAGTTTGTCACTTGTCTTCCGTGGACATCCTGCACCTCCAAAAATGGGAAGGTTTCTCTATCTGGCATTAGCCAAGACTTGTCTAATGCAATGAATATCCTAAAATTCAGATCTAGCAGAGCCCAACTTCTAGAAAATCCCAGTTTGGGGTCTTTTTTTCCTATGTGTTCACACACTAAGCATCATTCTCTGCTCTACAGTCCTTCTAATCAATCTCTTATGCAGCCCGAGTGCCTTGAAACTGAGTCTTTCAGAGCAGTATGCCCTTGAAACTGAGTTTTCCAGAGCAGCATGCCTGAAAAGGCAGCATGCATGTTGTGGCAGCAGTTGAAGTAAGAATATTAAAGTGAAGGTCGATGATTAAAGAGTGTTCAATTGCCTGTTTACAAAATTTTTACGAAGGACTTAAAATATATGCTGCTCTAGGGCACAGGGAGAGAAATGGATCAAATGAGATGAGCCTCACAAGAGTGTAATGAAATATGAAGCAAACATGCCAAGGTAAGATGGTGCAGTACACCAGTCCTGAACAGCAGGATGACTGGATGCGCTGAGCGGAGGATGCCGGCAGGAGCAAGAAATATTGAGAGTGCAGGGAGTTTGCAGGCGGCTGACAATGTGAGGGGAGACCTGCGCAAGAGGCAAATGAAACCACAGGAGAGGCTAAGGCCGCCAGGAGGGCAGGAAGGTGCAGGAGCAGCTGGGTGCCTCCATTTCCTGTGCTAGCTACACCCGGGAAAAGGAGGTGAAGGTGGGCAGCAGGGCCTTTGTGCTGGGTCAGCACCGGGGCTCCGTCCTGGTAGCGCCGCCCTCTGCCCCCCGTGCGCGCGTCCAGCGACCAGGGAGGGGAGCGGGGCATCCCCGGACAAGTTTGTCTGGCTGCTCCGGGCGGGAGCGCTTCCCCAGGGCAGCCTTCCTCCTCCGCCTTCTCCTGGTGCTGCTGCCGGCCGCGTACCGCCCCCAGCCCGGGCAAAATGCGGGTTCTGGGGAAAAGCGGCAGAAGTGCCGGAGCAGCGCTGCGGGCGGCGGAGGCGCTGAAGATGCGCTGAAGATGCGCTGAAGATGCGCTGAAGATGCGCTGAAGATGCGCTGA
>VWZF01004607.1:1247550-1274035 GCA_013396755.1 Sclerurus mexicanus | reverse complement strand
TTGGCCTAGGAGAGCCAGCGCTTCCCTGGGACCTGTGAAAGGGTCGGGAAGACTGCAGCTTTCCACTGGTGGAAGTGGGTGGAGGAGCATGCTGAGCGTGAGAAGGGGCTTGCAGCCTGGGGATCTGTGTCTTTCAGGTGTTCTGGGGCAAAGCAGGAGGTCATGCCTCTCCTTTCCCCTTGGGGCCTAGGCACTTTTCTTGCCTAATCTGCAATAAAAAATAGTGAAGAAAATACAGCTTATTTTGTTTCTTCAGATCATCTGTGAAGCGCTTGCTTTGGCCTTGCACATCATAGGGAGGGAGTGATGGATGTGTCTGGATGTTGACACAGAATTCTGAGCCACAAGGTATTGGCCAGACAGAGCTGCAGGGCTGTGTGACCGTAGGTGACAATGCGTGTGCAATCCTGTACACTTGGGACAGCAAGCTGTCCTATTTTAGGAATGCCTGGGATTTTCTTCTGTGCCTGATGTAGCCTTTGCTTCCAACAGTTTTGACAGGTCTGCCATTTACAATATGTAATCCATGTGGTGATTATGGAAGTGCGTGAACTTTCTTTATAATATGGAGTTTAAAACAAATGTACATGCTCCCAGGAATGCAGAGAGCAGCCTTAAGGCAGGCAGAGAAGACTGAAAACAGAAGTGAAAGCAACCCTGGAACATTGCTGCGTGCAGTTACTCTACTTTTGTTTATAGATCCCATGGTTCATCAACAGTCTCATAATCCTGTAGTCAAAATCTAGTAGCCTCAACAAAGCCCATGTGAAGCTGCTGTATACTTAGGCTAAAACCAAACAGCAGTTTGTAAACCACCTTTAATTGAAAATTGACTTTGCAGCTCAGGTTGAAAAACTGTCCTCCACAGGTGAAAATTTAGGTTTTCTCCTCTTTGATTGCTTTTTAAACACCTGCGACACAGTTCATTGCGAAGAGCTGTAGCTGGATCCAGGATACAGCTGCTGTTCCAGTGGTAGAGCTCCCCAATGTAATTACAGCCCTGCAGAAGATCAATAGATGGTTAATGCTGGAAGAGGTTTTTTGATTTATTTGGTCCAGGACCAGGAGCTACTGAAGGCTTTCCAATATATTAAGTCCACCATAAAAACATCTAAGCCATTTCGAGACATGAAACCACTTGATCTCTCTGCTAAGCACGTTATATCTTGCTTCACTCATCCTGTTCTCAGTTTTTCTTCAGTTCCAACGCAAACATTTGCACATTTGGGTCTGTATCTCAAACACCTGTAACAGCAATACCTTAACACTGCAGTCCTACAATACTGGTCTTTTCCTTGTGCTTTCCCCATCACCATGTAAATAACCTTTTTACACCTGGACCTGCAGTTCCATATAAATACCCCATATTTAATGGGCATTTCATGGGCTTCTCTCTTCAGCCTTGTCATTTATGGATTTCACTTGCATCAAATGCATGAACCTAAATGGTGACAATAACTGAAAATTGCCTTTGTTGGATAATAAATCAATGTGAGATACAACCCTGAGCTATTAACAGAGAGCGTGTCTGAAATCTAAGTTTTTATTTTTGAAAGAAAGACAAACGAAGGTGTGGCTACGGAGTGAGAAGGAGCACGGCAGTTCACTTACCTGCCATGGTGCTTGTTCTCTTCTGCCAAGGACTGCTGACTTTGCTGAATGTCAGAGCAAGTCCTCCGGTTACCTGCCAGTATTCTGGTTTAGGTTTTTTCCTATTGAGATATTGATTGCTCGAGCTGGATGACCTGGAACAGGCATGCTTTTGGTATTAGTGTACAATTCTACCATCCCATCAACTCTCTTGGAAAGGAATCGAGACCTTTCAGGAGAGGGAATGTAAAAGATGTGTTTTTCCAAATGTTTCAGCAGTTATTGCTGTCGATTGGATCTCTGGACATACTTGCCTTTGCTTTCCTCTCTGAAACAGCAGAAGCTACTGCTGTGTACTGCCCTGGTTAAGCAGTGGTCTGGCTATTTTTCTTGTTATTACTGTGGCTACTTACACCTGCACTGAAGAGTTGATAGTGACTTCCCTGCATTTCTGCCAATTTACAATTCAGTTGGGCCATGGCCTTACATATTGAAAACTTTAAAACTTAGTTGGAAACCAAGGTTTTGTTTTGGGTTTTTTTTTCAGGAAAGGAAAGCTAGTGAGTACAAACATAACTTATTTGCTTCCAAAGCCAACTAATCACTGAAGAAAACTGAAAGCAGCAGCCACCTGACATTTTGAAATACGTATTTGTATTGTCTGTACTGGCAGAGTGAAACAGGACTTGTCCATGCCTGGTTTTATCTTCTCTTCCACATTTAAGAACTCTAATTGGACATGATGTAATATAAGCAATTAAGCCATTTAAATAAAACAGAAAACCTCATGGGTCAATGTTCCTGAAACCCATGGTCATCGTCTCTCTGATGAAGATGTTACGGAAGAGAGTGGCCACTTAAAACTGCCTCATTTGCCTCTTACTGCCACTGAGAAATGCAACAGGAGCTCGTTTGAAAAGCACTGTTTGTGGTCACAACAGCGCCAAAGGGGTGTTAAAACTTAAGAAAACATATATAGTGCTTGTTTGCAGGCTACAGCTTTAGAGACTGTTAGGTCAAAAGATAGCTGGGACATTTCCTCTAAAGTGTGCCACTGAAGAGACACCCTCTGCTTGAAGGATTGTCTCCATTTAGTTCTCCAGCTTTTTTATCCCTTCCCCCCAACATTTACTGCATTTGTCAAGGCTTATTTTATGGCATTGAAAACACCAGGCATAAAAGCCCTTAATAACTTAGACTGATTAGCTTTATATTGTCCCATCTATGTGCTGAGTTGTACCCAGGTGGATGAGAGGTGGTAGGGACAGTGAAACTGACAACCCTTTCAGATTTATCAGGCCTGCTGTAGGTGCCCCGTCCTCACCAGCAGATCTCCACAGTCTGATGAACTCCGCTCCCGTGCAGATCTGCAGGAGCCCATTGGCACCCTGCTGCCTCTGTGGCATCCTCCTCTTCCTCTGGAGTCTTGTAATTCCCAAGACTTTTATGGACAAGAGTAACAAGCCCAGGTGCAGGGGATGGAGAGAAGGGAGGGCACAACAGCTGTGGTTGAGGTTAATGTTCCCCATCAACTTTTAAGCAAAAGTTGTGGAAGGACCATTGGGTATCAATCTCCAGTGAGGGGCTATTTCCCATGTAAACATCCCCCTTCAAGAGCTGTGCAGGGCACTCACCTAACAGGCACTTCAGAGGAGGGCGGGAAATGTAAGACATGATTACTAGGGAAGCTTTGCTCTTCCTTCCCCTTAGCTCTTCCAAACCTCATGCAAAAGACCTGCTTGGCTAAGCTCCTGAATGATGGCTGGTGGTTAGCCTGGTGGAAGGCTGTCACCATCCCAAGTGAGTATGATTGACCAAACAGTTATTTTTTTAGGCAGTGCATGATATTCCCCCTCTTGAGTGAGGGTCAAACAGGACAAGCCCCTTTCTTCTCCTCCTGCCCTTGGTTTACTCCACAGACGTAAACCAAGGAGTGCTCCTCAGTCCTTGTTCTGGGTGACTTCCCTTGTAGAGACAAAGGAAGAAGTCTGTCAGGAGTGGCATCTGAGGAATTGGAAAGCTTTTTTTCATGATCCTGCAGTTCCAGGCAGTATTTGCATTGCAGATTCTGTCATAAGAATATCCATGCTGAAACATCGCATCTTTTTTTCTGCTTTTGTTCTTTTTGTTGTCCCACTTTATCCTCTGATCACGTGTCTGTTCTTTGTGCCCTGGAGTTGGCCGTCTTCTCCACTTCACATGAGAAACTGTCAAGGGTTTTTAAAAAGATAGGAAATATCAAATTAATGTATCTGAGCTCTGAAGGGCAGCCTTGGCTCTGCCTGTGTGGTCTTCTACTGGCAGAGTCTTGTGTTCTCTCCAAGAGAGAGTGCTCCTCGTCACTGTGGCTGAGACTGAAGTGAGTTGCTTCTTCTGGCTGGCTTTCCCAATCCTGCCAGCAAGGGAGTTTTCTTAATGTAGCATTGGGCTGTAGCAACCTGGGAGCTCATGGAGTTCTGTTGCTGGAGGGTTATAAGGACAATTGAGGCAAGTAGCTGTTAAGTATGTAAGATGTTGCCTCATGGAAAAGGGATGGATTAGGTGACTCGGTGGTAGGTCCCCTTCAGACCTGGTTCCTAATGCTGTTCTTTCAGGTGGAGAGGCAGTCACCTCATACCAGTGGAAAAGCAATGGGTCTTCACACTGTTTTGAACTTCCAAATACTCTCCTTGTTCTCCATTTCTCACTTCAGACACCCCAGATGATGATCTTCCTCAAGAAGGAAAGTGGATACCAAGGATGTATTTCAATCAGTGCAAGTCATTTCAAGAAGTGAGGTAGGAGGTATCTTCTCCCTGGGAATGGAGCACTGTATTTCCTCTCATGTGTTTCTGTGCCTTGGAAGAAAATAGCTCACATCATTACCAGTGACCAGGGACATTGTGGAAACAGGGAATAAAAGGAGTGAAATATCCCAGATAGTCCATCCATAGTGAGTAGGGCTTGTTTCTAGGTGTGTCCTGGCACATGGTCCTGAGCTGACACTAAAAGTAGTGACTGCTGAGCTATCATCAGTACTGTAAGACCCTACAGTGACACTGTCATGACACTGTAGATAAGGCTGTAGCTGAATTTTCACTTAGAGTAGGAGTTCTACTTTTTGGAAAAGCACAGTTAAGTAGTTAATTAGTTTTTAAATCCTAATAATGGAAAATATAGTTCACTTTCAGACTCGAGTCATTCATCGTATTCCTCTGAGCTTAAGACCTGTAAAGTTAAAAATAGCACATAGTGAAACTTTTTGAGGTCGCAGTTGCTGTAACAGCTTTGTTAACTCCCCAAAACTCTTAACTGGGTAGCTTCATTTAAGCAGCACTGCACAGAAGAGCTGGCGATGTGTTATAGTGGGGATAGATGTGTTATAGCTGCAGCGGAGCCAGATGGGTCTCTGCCAACAGCAGCACACAAGGCAGGTCAGGGGTCAAGGCTACTTCTGACAGCCACCCATGTCAGCTCCTCCCTGAGTGCTGGCTGCACTGCCCACAGCACATCTCTGCAGCCATAAAAACAGGGAAGAAAAGTGCCTCAAATGGGCAGGACAGATGGTGAGTGGGAAGGACGGAGGAGCCTGGCTGCACATGGCACCAGTAGCTCAGCAGCACCAGGAGACTGGCAGCCCTCCCAGTGTGGGGTTAAGGTTGTGAAACGGTGTCTGGTGTATCTGGCAGTCTGTCTCAAGGTGCCACGCATGCCACCGGGAGAGGATGAAGGGGCTCACACCATGTGAAATGCATGAACTTCTGACTTCCAGGGCTTTACATCAGGTGAATAATATACAGAGAATCCCAGCTCAGGCATAGCATCGTTTCTGTACAGCTGAGGTGTTGCACATCCCAGTTCAGCATTCAGCCAGCTGAGGCCTTGGTAAGGAAAGACTGATAATGCTGGGCCTCCAGCAGACATGTGGAAACAGCCATCTGGGGAGAGTGGGGACCAGCAAGGCAGGAGCTGACAGCAAAGGGCAAAGAGCAGATCACAAAGGGTCATGCTCCTGGCAAGGAATCTAAGGGTAGGTAGTTGAGGTGACTTGCAAATGTGGAGTCTGAATAATACCTTACCAGGGAAGAGAGCAGGATCAGTCAGAGACTTTTGCAGGTCACAATGTATTTAGCTTTGGGAGAGAAGTGATTTGTGAGAAAGCACTTATGGATAGAGGCCTTCTTCATACCCATGTGATTGATTGCCCTTAGGAGCTGAACTGGGAATCCAGTCGATCAGTGAATTAGTATGGTAACAAAAGTGTTTCAGCATGAGGCATTGACATCTTAACTTTGAGTATCTCTTGCAAACCAGCATGGTGTGTGCTGGAGGACAAGAGCTAGAAGAGCCTGAAAGCCCACAGGCACAAGCCATGCCTTCTCCCTGACCCTGCAATGGGCAGAGGGAGCACAGAGCACCATGGAGGCTGGGGTGGTAGCATCTGCCAGTAGGGTCCTGCCACATGGGGGTCCCTCTGAGGACCAAAAAAAAGACAAGATCTGCATCATAGCTGCCTGGGGCTGAAGCAGCCAGCAGAGGTGCCAGTACCTGATGGAGGAGGGGGGTAGTGAGGGCATGTGCTGAAAGAGTGGGGATGACAGTCTGTCTTCAGGTCTGAGGTGTTCCATGGTCCTTTGCAGGGGAACGACTTGTCAGCAGGCCAGGGTAGGAGATCAATCCTCTGTTTCCCACCAGCTGATACTCAAAGTGGCAAGATGCAACAGCTCACATATTGATGAGGTGCCTTCATTGCAAGTGCTGCTGCAATGCCCATGTGAAATCACTTTATAAGTGCTATTTTTCCAGTGTCTTCAGGAGGTATGAAAAGGCATGCTGGCATCATGACATGGGTCAAAGTCAAATCAAGAAATAAAAGCCAGGTGTCCTGGCTCCCAGGATCCCTTTTAACCATTAGGTATTTAAATGAATTTCCAATGTAGTTTTCACCTGCTGTGCTGTCATGTTATTGCAGAATGTGTCATAGAGAGAAGCAAAGGGGAGAGAGAAGTAATATTTATGACAAAAACTTGTTTCTCAAAGGGAAACATTAGCTGCTGGGATACTACCTCATCTTAACCAGAACACCCTTATAAAAACCTGACAGTGCTGAGGTCACAGCTGTGTTCAGCAAGGTGCAGAAAAGGGGGAAACACTCTCCCCAAATCTGATGGAGCAGCTGAAGCCTGAGCAGTGGCTGGATATTAATGCAAGGGATGCTCAACTCAGCAGCATGAGGGACCTGGCATGGTCACAGCTTGACTGCAGCAGCTCAGCACCATGGGGCTGGCAGTCCCTCTTCTGAAGTGTGGCTGACGGCTTCTGACTGGGAGGTCACATATGGGAAGGCTGAAGGTTGATAGGTCAAGTCATAGAGCCATGTTGTTCTGGTTTTACTAGATAAAAGGATGGCATTTCAAATAAGTGAAAATAAGAATAAAATGTCATGGTTCTGGGCAAAGTTTCATTCACAGTTCCCTTTGAAAGACTTCCCCAGACTTCACTGGAGCTTGGATCTGTCCTGGATCATATTTCTTTTGAGGAATTGAGAGCTGTTTCTATATCCTCCATTTAAATCTCATGGTTCCTTTAAGCAAAGATTAAAAGGTATTAATAATACATAATGAACTATTTTTCTCATTTGCTAAGTCTCTAAACAGAAGCATTGAGTTACTATGCTGCAAGTAGCTGGTGTAGAACTAATACTCCTTCAGCTTCTTCCTCACAAGGCTGTCTTTCCTGGTCCCGTTTCCCCCCAGAGAAACTGGTCCAGGTTGTTGTCTAGCTTGGCTTCAAGTCAGTTCCTCTCTTCCCCACGTTGAGGCTCAGACACCCAAGACCTGTGGTGATGGTGAGAACACTAAGGCACAGGACATGCTCCTCAAAAATGAGAGCACTGGCCACCCTAGGGACCTGAAAGCGGGAAGGAGCAAGCTTTGGTACGCCACTGAACTATGGCACTAACATCCCCTGCTGCAGGCTGATCATGTGCACGGCACAGGAGAACACACACCTGCTAGCTGCTCACTCCTCGCCCACCTCTGGAGAGCTGCATCTTCTGTGGAAAGGTGAGGGAGAAGCGGGTTTTACAGGATTCCTGTGGAACCCAGCTGAGACTTTGCCAAGCACATAGAGGCTGGCAGATAGCTACTCTACCCCACTCTCCTCCCCACTGCCCCCATCGCTCCTGGACTGAAGCAGTGGTAGCTGCTCCCACCATTCCTCCTGTTTTCCCTTGGCTGGTGTCAGTTTTCCCTTCATTTCAGCAAAGCCACCGGTAACACCAGTGCACCAGTCAGGAAGTTGCACCTAGCTGATCCCTGGGCGCTATGGCACTTCTGTGTTACCTGCAGCTTGCCCAAGGGTGCAGGGAGCTGGGTCTGGTGTTCACAGGCTGGAGTACACTGGAGCTTGCTCCTGCCGAGGTGAGAACCTCTCCGCTCTGCAGCCACAGGACTAATGGATGGATGCATGCTGTCATCAGCCCTTTCAGGATCTCCCTGCAGAGTGGGAGCAGGGGCAAGGGCACCTGCCCAGGAACCTCTGTGCAGCAGGGCTGGCTGTGGTGGAGAGCAAGCAGAAGATACTGAGTGGCACAGCTATGGCTCGTGTCAATCACTCAGTCTCACTAATCTGGCAGTGGCTGGGAACTGCATCCCAGGAGCTTTCCTGGGGTTGTGTGATGCTTTTATCAGTGAATTGATAAGTGTTGAGGTAAGCCACATTGTTATACCTGTAAAATTTATCCTGTGTCTATTAGAAACCACCAATATTCAAGGCAGGGAAGTAGGTAATATGAATTAAGTATGATGGGTACTTAAAGTGTAGAAAAAATAACTGTTTTTGGAGCTATTCTCTTGCTCTGAGGCAGCTTGAATCCCTGCGTTTCTTTCCTCATGAACTCACACCCAGCACTGGCATTACTGGGAAAAATCCTCTGCCCCCAAATACACTCTTTGTGTTACTGAGTTGAAAGCCAGTGGCAGCAATATCAGCAATTTGGGGGAAAAGCAATGATTTTGTTAGTGCAGCATTTTTGTGATCTTTTAAGAAGCTGCCACTAAAATAGCTCTAATTTCTATTTTGTAAATGGTGACCACTTTGTTGCTAGGATTCCTTGGCACTGAAAATGTAATTGCACAGCTTTCCTTGGAGCAGTGTGCGGAAGTGTCACCCGTGGATGTGTCCAGGGCCAAACACTTCACGACACTCACATGTACACCCTTGTATTTTAGTGAGTGGCTTTCCCATCCTTCTGCAATGGGCAGCATCTGTATTGTCTTTCTGAGATTTTCTTTATTTCTGCTTGAAAAACTCCGAAGTATCCTGCAAGAGCTAATGCTGAATCTGACATTTTCGAGGACTGGAGGCTCCTTCTGTCCCAACCTCTGCTTTCCTCATCTTCAGATGCTGGCTAGAATTCCTGAGGGTGAATGTTGTGAAATAACAGGCTGTCTTTGTGTGGTATTTCCGGGGCGTCCTAGCATCTGAAGTTCCAGTGGATCAGCAATATTTGTGTCTTTTCATCGTTTTGACTTGTGCGATAGAGTCTGCTGGGGAGAGGATTTAAAGCTACCATTTTGTGCACCTTCCTACCCTGAGGTGTTTCCCCTGACAGCTCTGTTGATGGAAGGAGGAGATCAAATCTCTGAAGGGATTCAAATGAGAAACCAGGCGATCCCTGCTCACCACAGGAGGGCAGTTGACACTACAAACACGTGGAGTGCATGCAGGCTATTCTTTTCAAACCTAGTAACAGCATTTCTGCTACGCATTGACGACATGGCCTCCGCCTGCAGGGAGTTTTCATCCTCACAGGAGTTTTGTGGCGAAGAGCAAATGGTGCATCCAAAATATACGTGCGGCAGCCAATGTGCTACATGTTCAAGGACTGGAGGGAAATTATCTTTGATGCAAAATGGCTTTATTCTGTTGCCTTCTATCCCTTTTATTTCCCTTTCCCCCTGTGCTTTGCAGCCATGCTGAGAGCACTTGCTACTGGCTCAGCATGAGCTAGGGGTAATGGGCTTCTTGCCGTTCAAGATGGATGGCAGGAGGAATTTTGTTTTGGGTTCCCCAGGAGGGGATTGATGAGATGACTATTGTAATATGTCCCTTTTCCCTCACTAGGCCTTATTACTGACACCCCATGCAGTGCCAAGATTGGGTCACATGGTGGAGGAGCACTTCTACTCACCATTACACCAACGTCTGGTTTAGCACAGTCCTTCAGGCTCCTTCCTCACTGTACTAATTAGTCTCTAACCTAGGAGTTCATTTGGCTCTGGAAAGCAATCAGAGGTTGTATGCTGACACTCGTGCCGTTGTCTTCTCTCTGGCTACCCCAAACACCAGGATTGCCTCAGGAGCTGGAAGATGATGGCTGCACCCACATCTGTTGCAGCTGCTTTGGGACAGTGGGTAGAAGTCTTTTTGTTCTTCTTGTGCCATCCCTGTTCACTGCAGAAATGGTGAAGCCTTTCTCAGCACCAGGGGCTAGTCGTGGTGTCAGGGCTCACCTCAGTTATGATTAACAGCACAGCCTAGGGCTTCTCTAGCAAGGACTCAGTGATCCTGTCTATGTTATGTCCTGCCATGTCCATCAGGAGGTGGAACATTTTCCACTGCCTCATCCTGACCAAGATGGAGGAATCTCTCATAGTTACAAAGAAAATTCTGCTTTCATACAGGCAGGTCGCCATCTGCCAAAGTGTATGACTTTTGGTTATTGATTATTCTTTCCCCTCTGGTTATCTCATTGTAATATATTAGTCACAAGCATAAATTCACAGAGACAAATCCAGTTATGACTGATGCTAATTTATCCACCATTTTTTCTTCTTTCTTCCCTAATTTTATCTTTTCATCCAGTCCTCTATTAGTGTTTCTCCCACTCTTTTTTTCCCTGTGGACAGGAAGATTATTCTTGCTAAGAAAAAGAAGTAAAAATAAAAATACCTGATTGACTCTTTGCTTACATGAGTAATCTCAAGCCGTGGGGTCGTTTTGTTGTCGAAGATGGTTAAAGACACCCTGTAGCCCCAAAGCCAAGTCTTGGCAGAGAGCAGGAGCATGCTATGATGCCACACATCTTGCTGAGACACAGCTGCAGCATCAGTCCTGCAGCATGCTGTCACCTCCATGTGAATCTCTGGTCCAATTTAGCACAGCCTTATCCCACCCCCCAAGCTGTGGGGAGGAGATAGGGGCATATATCTGATTTTTGGAGAAGTTCCCAGCAGTGAGAAAGCAGCCATTAAGGAGTAGCTGCTTTCCAGGCCATAGATGGGCTGGGAGGAGTGATGGCTCATACAGTGCTTTGGTGCTGTCAGGCTCAGTGCTTCTTCTGTTGATTTTCACCCAGGTCCTTTCCCTGGGTCTAATTCCCTCCTTCCCCTACCCAGGCTTGCTGGTCTCTGTCTTCATCCACCAGTGCCCTTCCCCTGCCTCGACACTGGCATTTGAAGCATGTCTTGGCTATCTGTTTTCTTCCTCCACTTCTTTCCACGTTCCATGTTTCCTCCTCACTTCTCTATTTCCATTCGGGCCATGTCTTTGCTACCCTCTGTTTTCTCTCATTCTTTCATTTTAGACATGATAGCATTTTGCTTCAGCAAAATTGCAGCTCTTGAGGTCAGCCAGCAAGGACAAGCACACGTGGGGTTTAAAAGGACAGGAAATGCTTTTGGCATGATTTCCCCAAAGGAGAATTTTAATGCTTTTGAAATTGGGGAACACAGATATCTGTCTTTGAACCAGACACTGATGGTCAAACCTGGGCCCCAAACTGTCCACAAAACAACCAGAACAAATTCATGCTGTGCCAGCATGTTTTCTGCTTATACAGCTCATGCTGGAATTCTGAAGGAGACTGAAGAATGAAGGCTGACAGAAGAGGAAAAAGTCATTTTGTCAATAGAGAGCTATGGGGAAATAGCAAGGATAAAGCAAAATTATAGATCAAATTTTTAAAGAATATGACTCCAAAACAGTTTGGTGCACTTCCTTTGGACATCCCAGACAATTTCTCCCCGATCTATTGGTGTCAGTTTGGCAACTTTCAGTGCAAATTTATCAGAAGGGGACAAAACAAGAAGTTTGCCATTGTCCCCGTAACCATTTGCGTGCTATAAGCAGTACTAAGGCAGCCAGAAAAAGAGATGTTTCAAGCCCACACTGCTACACAGCTACTTTTGGAGTAAAATGCAGCTACTGATGAAGAGCATACAGTAACAGCAAGCTACGTGATAATGTGCCCTACTGAAGCTTTGGGAGGATTTCTCTTGGTATTGTATGCAGAACTGCATGCAGAATTATTCCTGGCAGTGAGCACAGGAAGTGTGAGGAGCACCTCAGTGTCCACATAATGCTTACAGCCTTGTTTTTATGATTGACACTTGGCTTTGTGAAAACAGTTGTCTTGTGTAAGTTAATGGGGTATTTAGCCATTAGACTGGCAGAGTCCTGCAGGAATAATTACCAGATTTGACACTATCCACTGGAATTAAGCATAAAATTACTGCTGGTAACATTTACAGTTGGCACAAACATTAGCGGGCAGGTCTGTAATGAAGAGACAAGCACAGTTCTCCTTAGGGATCTGCTTGATTTGATAATTTAGTTGTTGAATCCAAAGCCAAATCTGAAGTTACACGTTACAGGGTGGAGAGTGCAGCCAATCCTTCAGCTGCCCTCAGAAACAGTGACTCAAAAAATACCTGGGAGCCAATTGAGCGAGTGGTTGAACGTGAACTCCTGGGAAGTTGCTAGACAGAAATCTACTAATGAAACTCTTTAAGACAGTAAAAAGAGGGAATGATTTGGAATGGAAGGTGATTTTATGTTTTGGTGTGATGCCACTGAAAAAAGTGCTGAAGTACTGTATTTACTTACAGGGTACAGACTTAAGAAGGATCTCAAGGTGCTGAAGAGAGAGCAGAGCACCAGAAACAGCTAGAGCAGTGAAGTGAAGGACTGGAAGACCTTGGCTCATTTATATTGTCAAAAAGAAGGCTGAGAGATGTCAAAATGGAGAAATACCTTCAGAGAGAGAAGGCAGTCATGTGAAAGGAGTCTTTCATTACTTGGAGAATGGGCATCCTCACTGCTATGAATGGGGGCTGAAGTGAGACAAAATTACAATGACAATGAAATTTCATCACCAGAACAAATTACAAAGGGGATTGCACCTTCTTCATTTCTTTTAGACTATCAGTTAGTGTCTTTAAAGATAAGCTTTTACCAGGCACTAGTATTTGGGCTGTACATAGAATGGTAGAATGCAATTGCATTGCCTGTGAGATAGAGAAGCTATGGGGAGAAGGTGCAGTATCTCCCAGTCTTAAAGTGTAAATGTAATTTGGGTTGTAATATAATCTGAACCTTCCTGACCGAGAATAACCTCTCAAAGTTAGTAGGAGAAATTTCTTTTACCTATAAGTGCTTTTACCTATAAGTGCTAAAGAACTGTCTGGCTGTTTATTCTATCATAAGGATCCCCGCCACGTGGCTAGTGGGTGAGTCTGCTGTCAGGCATGTCTGTATCCAGAGGTCAATGAAAGCAGTGGGCCAACACGGGTAAAACAGAGGCACCAGAGTTTCAGGTTAGGCACTCAAAAACCTGGGCTGGTGGAATCAGTCTGGGCTTCACTGAGTGTGGCAGTGTGGCACTTCCTCCTCCTGCTGAGGGGCAGCTCCCTTGAAAGGATGGGCCACTTCAGCTTGGACCTTGGGGAACTAATTCATTCTTATGCACCAGTCAAGAGAAAGGGGACCTAGAGACACAAGCACAATTTGCTTATCTGCAAATATGTTGTTCTGGTTCTCTGGCATCAGTATCACATTTCAAATATGCCTTTTAAGGAAAAATCAGGGTTTGGTGGAAAGTAATTTCTTTTTCATTCTTAGCCACCTCCAATGCTGTCATTTGCAGGCTCACATAGGATGGTTAAATCTGGTTGTTTGTGAGGAGTGAAGGGATGGGTCAGAGACAAAACCCTGGCCACCAGCCCTTTGCTCTTGCCACCAGAGCACACTTGGCTCCAGATGCTAAGCAAGGGACATGCCAGGCTGTGCGCTCCACCTCCACTCTCCTTCCACCCCTTTGCACTAGGCAAGATTAACAGCCCAAATCTGTACCCTCCTACAACAGAGAGCACGTTTGAATTACTTTAATTAGGGTTGCTGCAGCCAGAACCTGGCCAGGAGGAGTAGTGGGTGGGTGTGCCCCTGCAAGGGAGGCTCCAGTCAGCCTTTGCATACCTGCGTTTGATCTTGGGCATCTGCCATCAGAGGGCGGCTTTGAAGGCAATTGTCCTTTCAGCCACTGCCTGGATGTTTTATCATTTGCAAAAAAAGTTTCTTAAAGGCGAAATAGTCGAAATGTTGCCAGCCTGGAAAGTCCTGTCTGCTGCAGGTGTCAGTTGAAATTCCGGTTCTCCATTGGCAGTTAGGGCTTTCCAGACTATTTTCCAGCAACTGCAGCAACAAATTAAATAGCATCTATCATTTAGTGTCTCAGAATGCTCCACACCACCAGACAGCAAACAGACAATGGGAGGATATGGAGCTGAATTCGTTTTGTGTGGTACACAGGTCCTTTGCCTGTGCTTTCTGAAAATGACGGGCCAAAAAACCCCAAAGCAAATGTAGAGCAGCACTGTGGGGCTGACTGACTGCCTGGGGCCGGGGACAGCTGAGGGCAGGGCTATCCCTAAACCCTGTCCCTCTCCACAAGGCTCACAGCACAGGTACCCACAGCCCTCCCCACACATGCCACCTCTTACTCATGGTATTTTCCTCATTTGTGCTGAGATCTACTAGAGAATTTGGGAAATTTTTTTTTGTTATTCTTTTTAAGTGTGAAAAAGTAAAGTGAATTTTGGCATGTGATTATGGATAGTTTGGGTAAGAGTTAGGAGTCTCCAATCCAGTCAGGTACAATGAGAAGAGTTCAGCAGCATGCCAGAGTGTAGCAGGATATTATTTTTAGCGTGTATTTTTAACACAACTTGAAATTCATAAACAATGATACTGACAGCTTAGCTATGGTGATTCACAGAATTCCTTCCTAAACAGGAGATTTTTACAATTTGTACTGTCATCAAAGCTGGTTGGGACCTTTTGGGTGAACCATTTGATTTGACAAATCCATCCCTCTTCGCAATGCATAGCTGTAGAATTAAAGAACAGTTTGGGTTGACAGGGACCTTTGAAGACCACCTCATTGGAAACCCCCTGCCATAGGCAGGGACATCTGGCACTAGACCAGGTTGCTCAAAGCCTTGTCTGGCCTGGCCTTGAACGCTTCCAATGATGGGGCATTCACAGCTTCTCTGAGTAACCTGTGCCTCATTTAATCTGCCCAGATGTTTCTCAGGTCAGTGTTGGAAACAAAGCCCAAAGAAAAGGCTCCTATCCTACAAGAAGGAGAGCAAGGACACTTCTATTGATTTGGGTCAGGCACCCAAATCAGCAAGTCCTAGCTTATGGACAAAGTGCCTGGTGACTAAGCCTCCATCTATTCCAATCTCTGTTTGACTTTCTGTCAGGCTCTCTGTCTTTGCTTACTTCAATTATGTTTCTCTGTTAAGATTTTCCAGGAGTTATGCTTTTATTCCACATCAAAACAACACAGATCCCACAGCATTCCTCAAAGGACGCAAGTCCCGCTTGCTGGCTGGCCCAAGTTATCATGGAAATTACTAGTTTCCTTAAGCAGTTATTGTACTCATCCAGAAATACAAGCTTGCCCTCTTTGGATGTGCAACACTATGCACGGAAAGGAGAAAATTCCACATAGTTCCACAAACATCATTCTTGCAAGAAGGTGGTATGTTAATTAATAAAGTCTGGGAGCCACTAGTTTAGCATATTAATGAATTTGTTATGCAGAGAGAGATGAAAAGATAGATTTCCTTATTAGATTTTTGAATGTCTGATACCTTTATTGTAATTATGTTCTATTTCATGTCTTTCTTACAAACACTCTAGTAGTGTTTCTAATAGTGTAATTGTGTTAGATGATTATTTCAGCAAAGGGAAGGAGGAATTAGGGCATATAGGCCAGATGAATGTGTTCAGAACTTGAAGTAGGCATGATAGCTGTTGGGGTAGACCCTGGAAGAGAGATCCTTTTATAACCCAGGATGTGCAGAGAGTGGGATTTGCTTCAGATCAACAGTGAGAATGAGGTGGTGGGTCAGAAGAGCCAGGAGAAAAAACCCAATGTTTTTACCAAAGAGTTTTGAACATTAAGGCCCTGCTGAACTGGACTGGTAGGTGTGTGAATCAGATGTGGCAGTGGGCTCTATGTCTGCATGTCTTCACTAATGCAAAGAGGAGAAAAGCTGCCTTTTTTACAGGCTGCTGTGAAAATAGTGGAGAAAACCTGGCTTAGGCTGATACAACCCTTTTGGTACAGTGGGTTGAAGACCATTTTTGACATGCCTCCAGAGAATGCATACAGAAATGTCATCTTGGACCTGCAAGCCTCTGAGCTACTGCCAGCCCAGCTGGATGCTGCTCCAGGAGTGGTGAAACTAGAGCTATCTCATCCCCCAGACTGAGATGGCATTTCACAGAGATAAGCACATTAGGAGGCATTTGCCCACTCTGATATAGCCACTGATTGCCCTAACCAGCAGGGCTGGTTGAATCACCCCTTGGGCAGAAACCAGCCTGTGGGTTGTAGGTTGGACCACAGAGAATTTGTTAGTCAAGAGAAGTGAGATAAAGGGAAGGTGGGATTGTGGTGCCTTTGGCAAATAGTGCCTTAACTGATGTGGGACAGCCTCCTCACATGGTTGTGCCCAGGGACAGGCTGACAGCACTTCCAGCAAGTCACAGAAAAACATGGGATTTGTGGAGCTGCAAGGACTACTTAAGCACTCACATTAAAACTGACTGCTGGGCATTTTTTGCTAGATCCACTGGCATTCTTCACAGTACTAACCATAAGCAATTTTACATGAGAGGTACCTGTGAAAGCCTGAATGTGAACATGATGTATTAGAATATTGCCCAGCTGTTTTCTTCTGCATAGTCTCAGTGCCTGGAGTAGAGAGATGTTAATGTTTAGAGTTTTCTTCACATCAGAAGGGGGAAAAAAAAATGGTAAAGCTTTGCAATTGTTATTGCATTACTATCGTGCTTAAAAACTCTAATTCAATATCAAGAACAGACAAAGAATAAAAAGCTAGTAATTTCCATTGGATTTCCCACAAGTCAGGAGAGCCTGGGGCTCTGACACGGGATCCAGTGTACAGCTGGGGCAGAAGCCTACAGTGGAGCAGTAACCACACTGAGACTGAGCAGTGGGCATTTGACAAGAGTTTCAAGAGATGAAACTCTCTGTAACCGTATGTAGACTCAGGGATTCACTCCCAAACTTCTATAGCTATTTTTCAGCTGATTTAGGGACTGCCTGAAGGCACTTTGTGGATTTCTTCAAGGTTTCCTTGCAAAAGGCTAAGGAAAAAACAACCTTATTCTCACCCATACTAAGGTCTTTTCCTGCCCTACCTACAGAAGTTATGAAGCCCGTACTTTATAAACCACTTAGCTTTTCTACACCCCTACACCCATTGTAGCTGCTGTAAAGAGAATACAGCAGCCTGAATACAGCCCAGAATAATAATTCTTTAATTCTGACACATACACACATAAAAGAAGTTTTGGAATAAAAATAGAAATTCTTGACAGATTTTATCAAGATGCATCAGGAAGAATCGGGCCAGATTTTGCCCTAAGTCCCTGCAAGTGAATACTGATGTAGCTCCCTAAAATCAATAAAGTTACTCTGCACTTACACAGTTCAGATTAAAAGCTATGAAATCAAAACCAAACCCCATGAAATCTAGTTTTGCAGTGTTCATAGCAAGTTGTAAACCCCTATATAGTTACTTAGAAGCACTTCTCTCTCTCAGGAAAAAAAAAAGGCAGCAGCATTAAATCTGATTCTACAGCCCTGCAAGGTTAGATGCCAATGCTTCGATCTCATTCAGAGGACAGCAAACTCTTCTTTCTAGTGGCGCCATGCTATTATTTCCTGAATCATAAGATGCTGCTCCTTAAATTCCTTGCTGGTTCAAGATCACTTACTGAATCCTAACTGCTGTAGGTCCAAGATAAGCTTTACTAGGGGAGAAATTTTTCTGTGGAGACAAAAGAGAGGACGTTTCCTGAACCTAGCATCTGCTGGCATCTACGGAGCAGTTTGATGCATTAGAGGTGGCCCCTTGGGAGAAGGAGTAACTATGAGCTTCTATTTTTGCACGAAATCAGGCTCGGCAGAGGGCATGATGATGCATAAGTATCAGTGTGTATCTGCTTTCTCACTGTCATTTCCTCAGTTAGGGGAGAGGGAGAGGATGGCAGTAACAAAACGAACGCAGACAGCCCTCCTCATTACCTACTAGGGCAGTGGAGGGTCTCTCTTCACGCACTTTCTACAGACAGGCAGCTGCCAGCCAGTAATGTAACTCATGCTGCTGCTGCTCTTTGCTGGGAGACAACTCTGTTTCCGTTAGCTGCCTGACTCGATTTGGCATTTTTCATTATAGCTGTACATCGCATGACAATGCAGCTGATTCACTGCACCATGGCTGGGGTAAGGACTGCAATCACACTGTCTCAGGGGACAAAGTGAGAGTACAGGAGTGTGAACTCTGGCTCTACTCCCAACTCGACTTTTGGAACTTGAAAGAGAGAGATGTGCTATGTTTTAAATATTCGCGCATACACCCTTAGCTCCAACACTTAATCTTTCAGATATTTTAGGTCAGAGCTAGTCTTCTAACCAGCCTGGAGCTATGCTGCATCGTGCTGTAATCTTGACAATTTTTTCAACTAAATGTTCTTGAATCTAGTCATTTTCCTGATGGCTCACCTCCAAGAAAATGGTGTCGATCATTTGGTAGGTTTCAGGGCTGGGTGTGAGTCAGCTCTGAGTCAGGCAGCAGCTCTAGCTCCATGAAGTGCTGATCCTCCTATGCTGGCACAACCTGTGAGGCTGCAGCCCTGCAACAGACACTGCTCCTGAGCCTCCTCAACAGCAGCATGTGGGAACCCAGGCACTGGGCACTCACAGAGCAATGGGGCAAGTCCACAGCCCCACGCTTTTGGCTGTTCACCTGCTGCAAAGCCCTCTTGACCTCAGAAGATGGCAGGGTGTGTAAAAGATGCTGGCCTCAGGCAGGGAGAAGGAGATGGGGGCCATCTGACTGGGGTGCAGGCACAGCGAATCATTGCCAAAAACAAACAACTGCCCTCCCCAGAGCCATGAGCAAGCGAGGAAGGAGCTTTGCCCAGAGCCTTCTGTCCCTAGCAGGGTGTTTCTGTTTATATTCACATTTGTATCACCTAGGGTGGTGGCCCAGTCCTCAGGCAGTCAAGAGCAAAGCCAGACAGGGTCTTGAAGGCAACAGACACTGTGGGTGTTGTGCAAAGCGGCTTGACTGACAGATTCCTCGCTCTCTTTTATCTTTCTCTCCCTTTGCACGGCGGGTGTGATTGAAGCAACGCCCCGTGAAACAGTCCCTGAGTGCTTGCATGTGCCGAGAGTCCCACTGGAAATGCCTCCTGCTCTCCATCCTCATGTATGGCTGCCTGGGTGCAGTGGCCTGGTGTCAGCTGGCCCGAGTCACCAAGCTCAGCTTCGATAGCTCCTTCAAAGGCAAGTCCATGATCTACCACGACAGCCCATGCTCAGATGGCTATGTCTATATCCCACTGGCCTTCCTCTCTATGCTATATGTGGTGTACCTGGTGGAGTGCTGGCACTGCCACGTCAAGAGAGAGCTGCAGTACAAAGCAGATGTGGACAGTGTCTATGAGTGCATCAACCGCATGCAGCAAGCCACTCCGTGCATCTGGTGGAAGGCCATCAGCTACCACTTTGTGCGGCGAACCCGGCAGGTGACCCGCTACCGCAACGGGGATGCCTACACCACCACACAGGTCTACCATGAGAGGGTCAACACACACGTGGCTGAAGCTGAATTTGACTACTCTCACTGTGGATACAAGGACATCTCCAAGGAGCTCCTGGGCTTGGAGAGTTATACAGCCACCAAGCTGAGGTTCACCAAGTGCTTCAGCTTTGCCAACACTGAGTCTGAGAACTCTTACCTGACTCAGAGAGCTCACTTCTTCACGGAGATTGAGGGGCTGGATGACTACATGGAGGTGAGGGAAGGCATGCAGCTCAAAAATGTAGATTTTAAAGAGCTTATGATGGCCTACGGAGACCCAGATCACCTCCCGTGGTATGTGTCCCACTATGCTTTCTGGGTGGCAGCTATCCTGATGATCTCATGGCCGCTCAGGGTGCTCATAGAGTATCGGACTGCTTATGTGCACTACCATGTGGAGAAGCTGCTGGGCCTGGAGTACACAGCACCCACCACAGCGGAGGAGCCCTTGTACAGGTACCGCATGCCCCGGGACGCCACGCAGGACAGCACCGAGCTGGAGTGGCACATCTGCACCAACCGGCAGCTGATCCCTAGCTACTCGGAGGCCATGCTCATGGACCTGGCCAACTCCCCAGCCTACAACAGCTACACAGTGTGTCGGTACGGCGAGGTGGCCCACGGCTGTGAACGCTGCAACCGTGCCTCCAGCACCTCCTCCATCTTCTCACGCCATGCTTTCCACAGCTGCAGCGGCAACTCCCACCTCTCCCTCAACACCAGCCGCTTCTCCCTCTGCCGCATCCACGGCTCCCACAGGACAGGCCTCTGGAGGAGCCGCAGCAGCAGCATTGCAGACCGAGGCTGCCAGGATGAGCAGTGCTGCTCCTACTCCAGCCAGCTGGCTGTCAACGAAAGCCCCCCAACCTACCACGATGCCCGGTTCTTCCCTGTCCTGATTGTGCACAGGCCAGAGGGGCATGACGGACGGCATTTCTACGTCAGGCGTTCCTCCTGTCTAGAAACATCTCTGTGACAGGTCTCCATGGTTACTTGGCTCCTCTGTCCCAGAACAGGGATTGCAGAGGTGCCACCAGTGGGGAGTCTGCAACCACCAGTATCCGCAGCAGGTCAGCAGGATGAGCTTCAGCTCTTCCCCCTGCCATTGCAAGAGCACGTAGTCACTCTGACCAACAGCTAACCTCATTTCCAAGAGCTCCTTCCCCTCTGGCTGGTCTCCCTAGTCTTCTGTTCCCCATTCCTCTCATTCTTTCACTCCTCACCCTGTCTCTGCTCCTCAATTCCCTGCATCTCCTCTCATCCCTCCCTCAGTCTTTTTTTTATGTTTCAGTCAGATTTGACTGCTGTGGCTGCTGGAGAATTTTTAAAGCCTGTGCTTTGCCAATATATTTGCCCTCTTGGATGCTTTGCAAGGTAAGAAACTCAGATAGAGCAAGGCACAAGGCATGCAGCCAGCCAGAGTCAAGTCAGAAGGAGAATTCAGATCTGCAGGCGCTGAGTCACCTCCTGCAAACCCCAAACAAGGTGGTTTTTTTGTTATTATGTTTTTCCCAAACTTTTTTCCTCCTCTTCTGTCATTCTTTCTCTCTTTAGTTCATGTTCTCCCCCTCTCGCTTTACCCTCATCTTCCTTTTTTTTCAGTTCTTTCATTTCTGCTTTCCAGTTTTTCTGGGGTTTTGTCAGGGAGGATAACTTTAAGGGTGTAATTGGGCAAAAGGAGGGTTGTCATGGCACAAATGTCACTGACCACTCACGCAGCCACAAATTGTTAGGCCCCTGAGAAGTGCTGAGGACTTTCTTTCAGGAGCAGTGACATACACCAGTAAAGGAAAATGCCCTTTGCTCACCTTGCCCTGCCTGGTCTGCAGCAGAGATACTGCTGTGTTTCCAGCTGTAGTTAACCTTGTCCAGCCCCACCCTTGTTAGCAATTGTTGAGAGCCATAATATAGATCAGTGCCCTGTTAGTGCCACTATTTTTAGGACTGTATGTCTGTGGTTGTTTCATTCCTACCACTTACTCAGTGCAGCACAGGCTTGACGAAGGGAGAGGGACTGGAGACGGAAAGGTAAATACAGTATTAACCCTCCCACACAGAGTCTGAAGCTGCTAGGAAGCTCTTCCACCCACAGTGTCTATTACAGCAGTTGTAGAACTGCTCTACATTATCTTTCACCTTTCTGTGTGCCCTGGGGAGGGCTTTTGGCCCATAGCCCACTGCCACCTTCCCAGGTGAGATGCAGTGACACCCCAGCCCTTGGCAGCAAGCACAGCTGGGAGCCAGCCCCACTGGCCACTCCTGCTTGGAGCTCCAGGCTCTTCCCCCAAGGCTTCCCCTGTAGCACCTTCTGAAATTAGTCCCAGCCATTCCAAAGCCAGAAGGTGTCTGGTCCTGACAGAGCACGCGCTGCATGCACTGCACTCTGGGCTGTGGGATGCCCTTCTGACCTGGCTGGAGACCCTCCAAGAGCCAGGGAGTGATCCAAGAGGCTGTGGCCACACTGAGGACCCACGAGGGACCTCACACCTGCCAAACCTCCATCCCATGAAGGATGGTCACATGTTGAGCAAGCTCCATACCATTTGTCATGTGTGGCTGGTGGAGATTATTGTCCACTCTGATTCACAGGAGAATGCAATACAATTGCAATACAGTCACTTTCAAATACAAAGTGTTGTGTCACCCTACTGTAAAGTAGGCAAGAAACTGAGCCCCCAGAGGGACTGGCAACAAGTGCTTCCTTCCAAGTCTGTTCTGTGTGTGTCAATGTGCACTATGAGATTTGTAAAGTCATATTAGTATGTGTAGATTATATGTAACTCTGCATACTTATATGGTGATTTCTTATGGCATTGACTGTTGCACCATGTTAAATAAATTTTATTTTGGTTTGATGAGTCAGTTTTGTTCTGCTGTGTTTTTTCAATTCCAGAAATGGAAACATTGGCAATACCTGGCTAACCGGCTGCAAATGATGGAACCATCAGAAAGGTTTAAATTCTTATGAGTTGATCTTTTTAATGTAAATACTTCATGTGTGATTTATGTGATATTTTCATTCTGACAGCTTGGCATTTATCACAAAAAATACATAACACATATGATGTGCTAGTTTATCACCTCTAAAAAAATAACCATCCCAGACACATGGAGAAACCAAGTTTGGACTTGGGATAATGATTATGGTTGCACTGGGGCCAAAATTGATAACATTGAAACTTAGAGGAAAATCCAAATTTAGATCCACCATACAGTGACCCAGTCCCTAGTCCCGCATCTACACCGTGCCACCTGCCACCTCCAGGCAGAGCTGGGAGAGCTTTGGAACTGGGAAAAGATCAGGCCTGTACTCAAAGCTCAGCCTCATACCTAACATACTTGTATTGTGAAGACAAAGTCAGTGCCAGTCTTTAATGGTTTCCTGTCCTTATGTTCATTCACTCACTAAGTTAAAACCAGTGTATATGAAAGATGAAAGAGCTGGAGGAGACTGAAACAGAGAGACTGGAATATTTCAACACAGTTGCTTACTGAAGAAAGTGGTAGAGAGGAAAACAAGAAATGAGAAAGGAAAAGATGGTAGAATAATATAAATTAAAAGAGAACAGAGTTCAGCTGTAGCTAACATAATTCCCAAATGACCAGAATAATTCAGTTTTGGCAAGCTTAGCCCAGACACAGGCAGGATGAGCTTCAGCCTTCTTGTGAGCTGCTGCTGCAGCTACTCGTGGCTTTAAATACCATACTCAATGTCTTGGGATGGCCAGATTTGTGCCATATCTATTCCAAGATGGAGAGTTATATTTGGGTCCTCAGAAGTGGCCATGTTAAACAGTATTATTATCTGACATGAATAAGCTCTGGCAATCCCACTATTATGATGGGTTGGGCAGAGAATTGAGACAGTTTATATGCAGTTTAACCCCTTTCAGTGTTTTCAAGAGCCACTGTATTATCCAATAGCTCTCAAGCTGTGTCCTTGGCAGGGTTTGGAAAGCCCTGATGGTTTCTACTTCCTCAACCACTGTGTTCTGGCCCAACTTTAGGGCTGTTATTTAAGAAGCCATCCCTAAGCTGAAAAAGCCCTCACACACATGAAGCTTCCTCCTGTGACTTGCTATAGCCTCTCATGGTGACCAAAAATTGGAAGCAGCTCTTGTTCTAGCCTGGAACTGAATTTGCTGGCTTCCACAGATCTCCCGCTCAAGAAGCACCTCAGTAGCCATCCTGGGCCTCCTACACTGTAAAGTAAATCTACCTCTGTATGCCAGTGACCCGTGAATGCCACTGCATCATTGCTCTTGCTATTGCCACAGCTTCCTGATGCAGGATGAGGGATTTGCTCCCTAGCAATATAGGGGTTAACACTGTTCTTCAAATCCCAAGTCAGAGGATGAAATGGATGCACTCAGGTTCTTGAATCTGAGTGCAAACCAGGTAGCTCTGTGGAAAATGTCTCCTACAAAACACAGGGATTTTGTATCCAATTGCAGACCAACTACTTTGATAATGGAGTAGTGGCGTGTGCCAGCCAGTTTTGTTGAACTTATAGGGCTATGGCTTCTCACGTGGAAATGGGTGTTTTGGAGTGCTTTCTTTCTCACTGGGATAACCTGTCCTAGATGTCCTTTTCGGTCTCAATAATTAGAAGCAGCTAAACAGTACAGGAAAGTGAGGAGGTCTAGCAAATACTTTTCCTGCCTTCTCTCTCTCCCCTCCCTTCCTCTCTGCTTTTCTTTTATCCTTCTCCTTCATCTTCAGAAGTCTCCCAGCACTGTGAATTCACCTTTTGATTATTGTACAGCTCTTCAGGCATTTTCTAGAATGTGCCTATGCTTCTCAGCAAGTCTGGTGAGATGTGGCAACACACTACCGCAACAGAAGTAAGGAAAGGATGTAATGCAGGGAGGCACCAGCTGTGTTCTCTGTGTGTGAGCAGTGAGCACTGTCACTGATGTTGCAGCCTATAGAACAAAGCCATGGTGCTTAATTCAGTGGCACAAGAGGCCGAGAGAGATTGTCTTCAGTTCCTAAAAGCATTTCAGATTCACCAGTTCCTCTGATTTCTGCATGATAATATTGCACTCCTCCATAAGTTTTCCAACTGCAGTTTACACTCCAACTGGCAATGTGTGTAGGATTTCAGTCCAATTTGCATATGGCTCTTCCTGCCTATCACTGTTAACACAAAGCCCTTCTCGGGGCTGAAGCCAGATCCCCTGATGGGGAAAGTTCCCTTTCGTCTACCGCTTCCAGAAAACTTTTGGTGTCTTACACCAGCCCAGAGTCTGGCCTGTGCCACAGCTTTCTGTTGGGTACTCTCTGCAGATAAAAACTCCCTTCTCCAACCCCTTCCCAAAGTCTTTGGGAGCATTGCATTTGACACTTGCATGAAGCACAACATGCCTGTCAAGGTAGAGGCATGCTCCAGGCACACCATGTGGAGTCAAGCCTCCCCAGTCAGGCTCAGCCAAGTCACAGCTCTTGGCTATGCTTCCTCTATCCTCCTTGTACACTGGAGTGCTTCCTGAGCCTATGGAACTACTGTAGTGTTGTAAGCCTCTGTAAATGTAAGGCTGGAAGAAATCCTTAAAAACACTGTAGAAACACAGCATTATTCTAATGGCCTTTATTTTTCCTCATGAGACAGCTAAAATCTGCAAAAGTAGCTTCTTTCTGGAAGGTGCTATTGCCATGAGTAAGTGCAGAAACACACCGTGCACCCAGATAGATGGGTATATATGGATACACGGGGGAGAGACAGCAGTGACAGCAAGCGCGCGTGAAGCTTTTAGCAAGAACCAGTGCAGAACCTCTCAGCCCAAGCGCTGTCGTGATCCCGGCGAGAGGCATGGCACGATTTCCTGGCCCCAAGAGCACCTAGGCTTCCTACAAGCTCTCGAATGGATAGCTTGTCAGTGTCTCCTCCCAGCAGTCTCATTGCAGCAGGAGGCACTTGGGAGGGAGTGACATTTCCATTCCAGTAATGAAATCTTGGCTTTGCTCCAGTCCCCTAGGAATTCCTATCAGAAATGTAAATTACTTGGGGGAGGGAGGAGCGAAGATTAGAGTTTGGAATGGAATTATGTGAGCTTGTCGTGCCTCAGTTTCTCCATCCCCCTCACGGGGATAAGGCAGTTTGCCTGTACTCCTCCGTTTAGCCAGTTTTCCTGAGTATTGCAGTAGTTGCTGGGCAAGTGCTGCACACCGATGGCTGTGGCAGAGCCGAAAGCTGCATCGTGTTGTAACTATATTGCTCCTTATCGCACCTTTCAACCCAGATTCTCACGGTAACTCCTACGAAAAGGCAGCGCCAGATTTTTAAAAAAAACTGTAGGTGACTTCTTCCACGCCGCGCCAGTAACCCTGTGGCAGCAGCGATCTCCCTCCTCAGCTCTCTCCCACTTTCCCACCAGCGGAAAAGAGGGCAGTGCCGAGCCGATCCTGCTCGAAGGGCACGCGTGGATCTCTTCACCTTGCCGGTGCTCCGCCACAGGCCAGGGGTGGTGCACAGGGGTGGCGCACAGGGGTGGTGCACAGGGGTGGCGCACAGGGGTGGTGCACAGGGGTGGCCGGCACCGCCGGGGCCGGGCTGGGGAGCGCGGCCGGGGAGCGGAGGCGGAGGGGGCGGCCGGGGGAGGTGCTGTGTGCGTGAGGCGGGGGCTGCTCACCCCGGCACAGCCTCGGGCTGGGGGCGCTGAGCCCCGGTGGCGGCCCCGAGCCCCGCTCCCCTGGGCGGGGGGCTGGAGGGTGCGCGGGGACTCCCGAGGGGTCAGGCCGGCCTGCTGACTCCACACGCGGGTGGGGGGACACCCGGTGCCCCGGCAGCGGCCGCGGATGTGGGTCACCCGCTCCCGGCGCCCTGGAAACCAGGCCGCCCGGCGGAGCAGCCCTCGGGGGGCGCCGCCTCCAGACACCTCCTGGCCGCTGCCGCCCCGCCCCGCCGGGCGCTCGGAGCGCGGTCCGGTGCCGGGGCGGCGGAGCGG
>VWZF01004607.1:1194413-1247431 GCA_013396755.1 Sclerurus mexicanus | reverse complement strand
CGGACGGACGGACGCGCCGGCAGGGGGGGATCGCCCGGCGGCGGCGGCGACCGAAGCGGAGCGGAGCGGACCCCACCGGCCCGCGGCGGGCTCTGCTGCGGCTCGTCTCGTCTCGNGTTCCGCCCCTCCGGGCCGGGCGCGGGGGGCTCCGCCGCGTCTGCGGGGACAGCGACAGCGGCAGCGACGTGTCGCTCGGGAGCCCGGGCTGTGCGAGCCTCGCCCGCCCGCGAGCAGAGGGGCGAGCCGCAGCCCGAGTAATCCGCCCCGGTGCTTGCGGAGGCACTGCTCTGGTGTGTGCCTAGCGCGGGTCGTCGCCGAGGAAAGCCGGGCGCCAGCGCATTCCTGAGTGGCTTTTCTTGTTTTCCCCCTCCTGAGCTCCTATTCCGAAGTTTCAGCCTCGAGTCGGCAGGCAAAAGCAGCGTGTTGGAGTGTCGCGGCGCCGCGGCCAGCCTCCTCCCGACTTGAGCGGGAGTTCGGGCTCCGCGCTGCCTGTGGAGCGATGTGCGTGCAGTGACACGGGGCTAGGGGGGCTGTGGCACAGGGTGGATCGCCAGATCCGTGTCCTAAGGAGTCTGAGGAGCAAAAAAGCCTTTACCTTGGCGTGCACGAGCACAGGTCTTTCTCTGTCTCCACTCCCAATATAACTTAAGATAAAACGTGTTTTGTTCCTAGGAATCAAAATATTCAGGGATAGCAAGTTTAAAAAAGAAACAAACCTATGTATCATGGATTTTGACAACAAGTGTCTTTGCTTGCTGTCAATTCTGACAGCTGCCTGGTAAGACATTTAATACAGTTTATTTCTTAACTGTGCATTTCAAGACCTGCAGCTCTTACAGGTAGACTTGGCAGAACCTATTTGGATGAGATTATTTCTTGCACAGTAAAGAATGTTGTCAGATGAGGAATCATGAGTGGGCGAATAGAAGGAGGAATAGGTGGAAATTAAAATCCTTATTTGCCTCTGATGTGATTCTCCCTGATACCTGCAGAAAGAGATGCTGCAGCCAAAACTGCATTTTTGTCCTGTAAATTTATTAAAAATCCGTGATCTGTAATTCTTCATTTTGGTTCATATCGATGGAGGGATTATACTTGGACAATGTGTACAACACAGGCTGAACACTTGTAGTGTGTGTTAATTTCCTACATAATTAATTTCTATGTGAAATGAAAACCATAAAAGGTCTCTAACAACATTTCTTTGCTTAATTTGTGGCTAACTCAGCAGGGCGGTCTGAAGGAAGTTGAGTAGTTTGATTTTCCGTGAAGGCACATGTAATGAAAGCGTCTGTCAAGTTGTGCATGTATTCAGCAGCCTGGCTACATTAGTTTCCTGTAACACAAAGAGAGCTGCTATGAAGCTTTCATGTTATATTCCATTATCATGAGTGGTGAAAGGGAGGATGCTTTCTAGCATGCACTTTGACATGTTTGTGTTACATTTGAGTTAAGTAATGCAAGGTTAGATCATCCTCACCCAAGGTGATTAAATCCTTAGCCCAGAAAATGAGCGGTAGCAACTAAAGTGAAATTATAAGTTTGTCGATTCTCCTTCACAGTGCTTTCTATGAATTTGCTAAATTAATAACAGCAGATAGGCAAAAGACTGAGTGTGGGAAACTAGCTGTTAACAGGCTGGGGGATCTCATTAGGGAAAGGAATAAAGACCTTCTGCCTGTGTTCTGGGTTTGCTCCCAGACCACTGGGAGCCGCTCACCCGTGGTACAGTGAGTACCACTGTACTCATCTGGCTACAGGCTGCTGGTGGCAGAGCATTGGCTGGTCCCACAGTGTTTGCTCCCCGTCTCCCAGCTGTTACAACCACACTGTGAGTTCCTCTGCTGCTGCACTGCCCTATGAGGTGGTGCCCTCATAGCTGTGGGAGGGTGGCATTTTGACAAGAAGGAAAGTGGCACATCAGAAATCTGTGTTGGATTACTGATAACAGAGTTTGAGAGCAACAGGGCTGCTCACTTACCAGTGCTCTGGATTTCACAACTGTTGTTTTTCTGTCTGGCTCTGTGGGCTAGCAAGGTATCCTGTGAGAAGCTAACGAGCCGGTGAACTGGGAGAGGTTGTAATGTACTGTGATACATGGCTGGGCAAGAGCGATGGAGTAATTTTTTTTTCTGAAGGATGTGGAGTCCACTGCCAGGACATAATACTGAACTAGGCTAGACCTGTTCTGGTCTGTCAGTCCTGTGCCACTGCATAGGAAATGGCCACTCTCCCTAACAAAACTAACTTTACATTTATTTTCTACCTTCCTGCTTTCCCACGGTCTCCTCTGATCTTCTAGTTCCTCCTTTATATGCCTTTCTTTCTCAAATGCACATAGATAGTTGGCTTCCATATCTTCTCATGGTAACAAATTCCATATATTCACTTCTGCTTGAGGGAAACACTCCCCATCCACCCACGCATGTAACAGTGCTCCAAGCCAAATTCTGATCACTTCTGTGTCAATATAAACCTGAGCAGCTCCACTGACTCTGGTCCTGCTGCTTTGAGGTTGCAATTGTATAGCTCTGGGTATAATGTGGTCCTTTGGCTGCACTGAAGAGTCCTCCAGGTAGGCTCATTTGAGCGCAAACCCACGTCATGCAACACAAATATCTGTTCTCTAAACAGTTCTGCTCCTTGGCAAGGTATGCTGTGGAATAGGCTTTGCTTTCATGGGTTTTGCGAATTGCAGAGGAACAGTGGACACTGAATAACAAGATATAATTGATTCTTTCTCACATCCAAGCTCTTTACAAATGCTTACAATGGAGTAAGCACGATGATTTCTTAGCAGCAGAAGAACACTATAGCTTAAATTGAAGCCTGGGGAAAAGGGGGAGGTGTTGGTAGCGTGTTGAATGAATGCAGTTAGCACTGCTGGATCACTGACACGGCGAAGCTCACAGCATTTCTGTCTGTCTCTGCTTGGGCACTGCTCTGCAGAACCTCACCCTGCTGTTACATGAGTTGGAAAAATCCCCATGTACACGCTGAACCACCACTTTTCTCCAGCAATTGTGCTTTCAGTGCTTGTATTTGGCTATTGCTTAGCAGACATAGTAGAGCAATTCTGAAACTAACACACCCCTCTGCAGCGTGTGCTGGTAGGGTATGTAATTCCAGACCACCAACCTAGAGTAATTTGCTGTACTCCAACCCCCCTTCTTCTGGGGGTGGGGCGGAGTAGTATTTTTTTTTTAGGTATGAAATTTACAGGACCTCCAATCAAATTAAAGGTGTCCCAGGGTCAACCCGTGAAACTAAATTGCAGCCTCGAGGGAATGGAAGATCCTGAGATGTTGTGGATCAAGGACGGAGCAGTGGTGCAAAGCGTAGACCAGGTGTACATTCCAGTAGATGAAGAACACTGGATCGGCTTCCTCAGGTACAACAGATGCAGAGAAGGAAGAATATTGCGGAAACTATTGCACAGTTTTCTGTCAGCTGTATCTATGCAACTGCAGTGCCCTCAGCGGGGCAGGGTCCTTAGGTCTGCAATTCAGTGTGTGGCAAAGGCATAACTGAGAGCAGAATTGAAGCCACTGAGTGCTGAGATTTTATGCCCTAGAACCATATTGGTTTCCTGACTACTGTGGGAACAGGTGCTTTCCTAATGCCTGTGATACTTGAGACATGACTTCAAGGTGAAAGGATGTTCTTGCCTTATTTGTTCATCTTGTTCTGCTATGCAGCAGTATAAATAGGTTTCCTCTCTCGTACTCATGCTGTTTTCTTACTCTCTCTTTTGAACTGTTTGTCTAAAGGGTGAGGATTGTTAATTGAAATGAGACTCCCAGGACTATGTCCCCTTCCTTTCTTTGGGGAGGTGTGTTTGTCACCTGAACTGTCCCTGATTCATTTTGCAATTAATCCTAATTCATTCCTAATACATTTACACTGCATAGTATTGGTCCTGCCCCATTCACGGGCGCAGAAACTCTTCTGCAGAGAAACTCTCTGTACCTTTATTTCAGCAGAAGAGGGGTATCGGCTAATTCTGGAAGTACTGCATTAAACAAGACCCAAAGTTCTGCTCTGTCTTTTTTTATGCATTAACAGAACTTGTACAAGCAAATATGTCATCACTGTGAGAGCTCAAAACTCTTGACTGATGGAGACTCGCTCTTCCCTGAGCTCTAACTTCATCTCCTGTTAGGTTTCTTGGATTGACGTTGCACAGAGTCTCCAATTCCACCGACCAAAAGTCTCTGTGTTAAAGCTTGTCTGTAAGAAGCATTTTGATAGGAAAAAACATCTGTGTACAGTAAAACTATTGCATAACATTATATTGTGGAAACAGTTTGTCGTGAACTATACTGTTTACTTCCCTCCAGTTCCACTAGCTAACTCTGCCCCTCAGTGGCTTGGTCTGATCTCTTTCCTTGCCTCTTGTTTTCCTCCACTGAGAACTCTCTGCAGCATGAGTGATAAGTTAGGGTCCTAAGTCTGGATGTGTCCTTTTCCTTTCTTCTCCTAAAGGGATCATTTCTGCCACCTACTGTGTGACTCTCTGCTGCAATCACTGTGTTTCAGAACATGTGCCTGGATGGGCAGGACAGCTAATGCCATTTGAAGGTCCAGCTCTGATAATCGGGCTGTAGTGGGTCCATTTTGTGGATTTCAGCAAACACTCTCTCTTTTCTGTCTTCCTTCCTGTTCTGTTCTTCCCTTTTTCCAAGGAGGACTGCTAGCACTAGAAAGGTGGGCATCAGATCTGTGGAGGAGGATCCCTGCATGGCAGCAGACACAGGGCTGCGTGTCCCGTGAGAGGCCGTCAACACTGGTACATTGACAGGCACTCAGAATCACACTGGTGCCTGTGGTAGCTGAGGCCTTGTTGCTTTGGGACCAAATTCTGCCCTTGCTTACCATGCACTGGAGCAGGCCAGCATAACCCCTTGAAATCACAAACTGAGAGGCCCAAGGAGTTTTGAGGAGTGAGTCACTCTTGGGATAAGAACAGCACCGAATGCCGTTGAGACGAGGAGGGCCCTTTTCTGACCCATCTGTTCCTTTATGAGGCTGTTGACAGTCCTGTCACCCAACTGAGGCAAAACAGTTGGGCTCGTTGGAGGCTTGCAAATGGAATTTCCTGCTACCTCAGATGTTGTAGGCCAAGCTGTCACTCTTGAAGGCTAGCTAGTTGTGATTCAGGACTGAGATGACCAACGCCTTCCTATCCTCGGAGGCCACAGATGACTGGTTTTCTGCAAGGATGTTTTAGAGGAAGGCTGCTCTGCCAAGGACTCTCTCCACCCACTTTAGAGAGGAGCCTCCCATCTCTGCTGTTTTGCCACGTGCTTTGTGCTGGCTGGCTGTTGATCTCTTCCCCAGAGCTGGCTGTGTCTCAGTGGATGTTTTCCATGTATCTGGTTTGCCGAACACTGAAGGGTCCTTTGGGGCAAAAACATGCTTTATCCACATAAAATATCGATATGGCTTTTGACTTTTTTCAGCTTGAAATCCGTCGAGCGGACAGATTCTGGGAAGTACTGGTGCCAGGTTGAGAACGGGGGGAAGAAGGAAGAATCACAGCAAGTGTGGCTCATAGTGGAAGGTAAGGAGGAGTAGTAGTGCTGGTTTCCTTTCAGGGCTGACCCACCAATATGCTCTAGGTTGAAGTGGTGAGAGCAGATTGCTCCAGTGACAGGCTTCTTGGCTCTGAACCATTGCTACTAACTGCAGTGAGATTGTTACAGAGCAGGAGTAAGGGATAGGAGAATTCCTTCAAGGAGTGGAGCTGTCAGTTCATTGCCTTCTGGTTTTATTTTGGCATGTTAGGAAACAAGATCTTTTCATGCACATGTATTTCTTTCCTGCTCCTAAATCCATTGTTGCATTCATCTCTAAATAATTCATAGAATGGTGAATAGTCCAGGTTGAAAGAGATCTGTGGCGCTCATCTGACCCAACCCACTTCTCAAACCATGGTCTCAGTCCGGTTCTGTTTATCAGCCAAACAGGTCTTCGAGGGCATGGTGCAGTTTTAGCCCAGTGCTGAGTTCTGGAAAAAGTGCTGTACAACAGCACTTCATAGCTGTGACTGTTCCACGTGGCACTGTTCTGTCCAGGGTTTTCTGATAAGAACAACTTCTGCATGGTTGCACAAAAGTAACCCAAGGTGGTATGGATTGGTGGCTTCTTACTGTCTCTAGTTTCATGTCCCTCTAGCCATGATTCTGTTAGATTCCCAGAAGCTAGTAGTAACAGGATGACTTTAATATTTGGTGAAGAAGTTCACGGGAATATTGCATTTGCAGCAAGAATTGGCTTTTTGGATGTATTTGTGAACATTTTGAGCCAGAGCTGAATTGACAGTCTTAAAGAGGGGGGACCAGTGAGGGTGTCGTGGGAGGTGATGTGGGCTGGGCGTTTTATAGCAAAAGGTTTTGCTCGCTCAGAGCCATGGAAACATTCATAGCAGCTCTCACAGAAAGAGGAACACTTACATTCTGCCTTCCATAAATACCAGGCTTTTGTCCACCTAAATTTTCAGGTGCAGTTTCAACTGGAGAACATTGTTTACAGCTTAAAATGCTTTCTTGTGCCGTTTCTATTTCTGTTCCAATTATCATGGCCCGCTCCAGAGGTGGCTGCATTTGCATGGTGGATGCATTAGTGATTGGGTAGCTCAGTGTGCTAAGCTGTCTGAAGCAAAACAAGGTGCCCTTCTGGACGGCACAGGCAAAAAATATCAAAGTCACAAAAACCAGCTGCTGCTAGGTAGGAGGGAGTGTGCTGAGAATGAAGGCCAAAGCTTAAAGTGGGAGAAAAAAAATGCAACCAGAGATAAGAAAAGCAGTATGGTAGAAGGTAGTTAAACTTGAACTGAGCATGTAATCATGTGTAAAGGGAGTTGGGGGATGAAATTAAAAATTAACAACTAGTGATAAGGGGTGAAGTTTTAAAAATGTGTCAGCTCCTAGCATAGAAAACACCCGGGAATGCAAAAGCCTATCAGTCTCACCTTCACTGTTATCTCTACGTATTTCTTCCTGGGCTTACCAGCTTTGTCTAGAAGTGGTTACTCTGTTGATAACAACTGTTGTCCTCTTTGACTGAGAGAGGATCTTTACTACCGTGTTTTTCAGCCTTCTGTAGGTGCTGACACCCTTCAATGCGCCACACCAAGAAGTGTGGACTATTGGTGATGTAACTTACTGTGAGCTTGACTGGATTTCTATGCTGTATAGTAGCTGCTTTGAGTTCTACTTAGGTAGCCTGTATCTGCCAGAATTTGTAGCGATGGTATTTGAACTGTCTTTTTATTAAAAATGTTTGATCTTGTGAAACTGTCCTTAGAATTTACAAAAATGAAATAATTTTAAAAGTGTTTTCTGGCTTAGAAACTTACTGAGAACATGATAGTGTTTGATGCCCAGAGAGGTGATCTCAGAGGCACACTGTGGAGCATTAAAAGTACGGGTTATGTTTCTTACAGAACTTACCCTCTGAAATTGCATCTCTGACCACGTGGCTGTTCCTAGGGCTGCTAGCCCCTGTTGTGGCTACAACCAGAGCCCAAGCCACACCTGTATGGACACATTCCCCTGACTTAACACTGTCTAAAAACTGAACTGTACAAAAAAAATCAGCCTCCTAGGTTGGATACTGGCTTGGAAAAGGGAATAGGCAAAATCATTTCCTTGCTTTGCCACTGATTTCCTTGTTCCTGGCTGCTCAGTGCCTCCGTGGTGCATCTGCGAGAGGGCTGTCCTGGCACTCACCTCTTGTACCAGGAACTGGGAGGCCAAGTGTGTTGCAGTGAGCTGGCCAGGTCACATATGTACGGGGTGGGGGGCGGGGGTGGGCAGAGCAAGTTGCTCAGCTGGATGAGTCAGCTACACTCCCTAAGCTATGAGAGTGTTTAATTGTGGTCTTGTCTGATCTGTTTAGCTGCTCCCAAAGTGAGAAAACCTGCTGAGCTGGGCAGGATCCTCCTGAAAGGTTACCTTGGGTGTCAAGGCAAGTGGACAGGAGGCAGGGATCCTGCTCACAGGTAGAGAAATGGTGATTATTTTCCCATCTAATCTTTCTTGGAGAAGGCGGGCAAAGCAGGCAGAAGTGTCACAGCTGGTATCTGGAAAGTTTATTCATTTTTGTTGTTTGTGTATGAATGCAATAAAAATAATGAAGTAAAATATGTAAACAAAACCAAGCAGTAAACCATATTGATGGATCTACCTGTCCTGAACATTAGCCTTTGCACAGATAGGCACCATTATTCCTCAAGTGACCTCTTTTTAGGCCTGTTTTAGTTTGTTCATTTACTTGCCACTCTAAACGGAATGGCACGGAGGCAAGGAAGGCACAAAGGAACTGCCACCTGAAAGACACAGTGACTGAACAGTCAGTGAAAGACTGAGGGTACCACTTTTGGCTGTAGCTTAGGGGCAATATCAAGCATTAGGCTTCTAGATCCCTATTTAGGAACCTACATTAATTGCCTGCTGGTGGAGGTGCACAGTATCTGCCACATCAGTGGAAGCCCCTGAGCCTGCCATCTCTGGCCAGGGACAGACAGCGTAATTTCAGCATGTGAATGCACAGCGTTACCAGTTTCTCTGTTTCTATAAGGCCACAAATCAGCAGTTTCAAGAACACACTTTTTCCAGATGATAATACCTGATTTTGGGGTAGATACAGTCAAGTAGCAGCTGTGCTTGACACCCAAAGATTTTAATATGAAAGGGAACTGAATGTTTCTTTGGGCTCTTCCAACAACTACCAGAAGAGCACATGCATGGTCAGCACTGGCCCTGATGGCTGGTGAAGTTTGTGTTACTGGTTTGAAGCACTGAAACCACACGAGTTTTGGCACTGCCCATAAGAGGAACCACATCTCTTGATGTGTCAAATTACACTCAGCTATTGCCACTTAGAGATGACCTGAGTTAGTTACCACTGCAGCTGCATTTTTCTCCCTATGAGCCTGATCTAAGACCTGTTGTACCAAGCAGGAGCCTTTCCATAGTGGGAACAGATAGTTATCAAGAGAGCTGAGTCCATGGATAGCCTTCAGCTCTGAAACAAATTACCCCTGACTCCAAGGCACACTAGAAGGCATCTCCAGTCAATTAAGCTTCAGAGAGAGCATTGCAAATGATCCTAGTCTCTAACCAGGGAGTATTCTTTCCTCATTCATGGGTTTGTTAAAGCCACTAGTTCAACACATTCTCAAGCTTCAGTTTTTAAAGCATGGCAAGAAGTATCTGCAGCTCGATTAGCTGTCTTTTAAAGTGGTGTCTGCCACTGTTAAAGTTATTGACTGTTGTCTCTTTAAACTCCAATCTCTCCAGCTGAAAAATCGAGCAAATACTACCACTAAAAGCTGCTTTTTAGGGGAGTCTTGAAGGAGGCTCAGTGAAAATGGTTTTTCAAAGGCATTTTAGGAAGCAAGCACTCTTTATTTCTGACTTCTAGTGGTAGTATTTAGACATTCGTGCCCTGAGGTGATCCAACATATCTGACCCTTGGTTTTTATGAAGGGTTTAGAGGGCATCGGATTAGGCATAGCAGCTGGATAGATGGATGTCCAGTGTTGGGACTGGTATTAGTGGAAATAAACGAGATAGAAAGAGTCTCTCCAGTTATTGTCACTTGTCTGTTGCTCTTCTAGGTGTGCCCTACTTTACTGTGGAACCTGAGGATGTGTCTGTGTCCCCTAATGCTCCATTTCATATGGCCTGTGCTGCGGTTGGTCCCCCCGAACCAGTGACAATTGTCTGGTGGATGGGAGACTCTAGAGTGGGGCTTCCAGACATCTCCCCCTCCATCTTAAATGTGTCAGGTAAGACTACTGTCAATGCAGTGGATCACTTTAAGAATCGGAAGGAGGAGAGCTCTCTTCTGATCATGCCTAGTGACACTGGGTAGCCACATAGTGAGAATGGTGTTTGATTCTACATTAAGGGTTGAGGGGTCATGATCCCATACAAAACCAGATCGATCATCCCTCAGGGTGATGGCAGCTTGGTGTATTTTCTGCTGGCTTGAGGCACACAGCTCTTATGGAGTTTGGGTGTGGCTGGCACTCTGTTAAAGGTGCTACTGAACAGATGATGCATTGGGTGCCTCTTTTGTTCCGCTTCATGGTTATATTCCGTGACTCTCTTGGTGCCATTTGGCTTGAAGTCTCCAAGCATTCACATGTAACATGCCACCTCCTCCTGTGCACAGCCGTGTCACACACTGCTTTCCCCTCTCTTTCCTGCCCCCATCTCTGTTCTTACAGGCTTGCTGAATGCCCTCGTCATTAAAACCTGACTGCCTCATGTAATTGTTTAACACTTTTAGAGTGGTTGTATTGGTGCTGAAGCCGGCTGGTTGATACCCTTAAAGACCAAGGTTTGCCCCAGGGTAAACACAGTGGTACAACAGCAGCATCAGCAGAAGGACTCAAGAGCCAGTAGGTGTTTGGGCCTCTCTTCAGACCATTTTCAGGGACGGGGGATAGATCTCTACCAGGAACTGACTGCACCTATTTTTGTAGGTACAAAAGAAGGTTCTTACCTTCTCTTAAAGGTAACTTTATTCTAGTTAATTGTCCAATAGCTTTGTGTTACATCTTCTCTTTGCTGCTGTTTTATTATTCCCAGCATCCCTGAGCCAAAGTTGAACTAGCTATTTGGAAAGAAAAGTTTTTACAACTAAGTCATCTCTCGGGCCTTTTCATCAGTGCTAATACAGTTACACCCGGGTTGAGTTTCTTTCTGTACATCTTTGGCCATCCTTTGAGCTATCCAGTCCTATTCAAGCTTCCCTTAGAACCTATTTTATATGCTAATCAAAACCTGATTTGTGATTTGCAATGTTTTAAATCATTGGCTCCCTCTCTTACGTAGCCACCAATGCTGTTGGAAATGAAAACTGCTCCCTTATGATATAATCTGCCTGTTGAAATGGAAACTGAAAAAATGGGTAGTTGAGAGGGGAAAGACAATAAAACATAAGTCACTCTTCCTCCACTGAACACATCCCATGGTGCCTCACAAAATTTCTGTCGTTATGGGGCAGTGGTGAGACCTGAATGTGCCCTCCAGTGATTCTTCAAATGAATTGGTGTTGTATATATTCATCAGCAGCACCTTTCTTTGCTTTCAGTGTTCTTTGGGATATCCCTTGGGCAGGTCTTGTCTTTGCAACTGGAAAAATGTAGCAGGACACAACCTGTGTGGTCAGATTACCAAGGCATGTCAAAAAAGACAGTTGGTAAGAAAACAGGCATTGCTAGCTGAAGAAAGTATCAAATTCTGAAGAAAACAATAATAAAGTACTAGATAGAAAGCAAACATTTAGAAGGTTTAGCAGCGTTGTATTTGGAAAGTAGTGCTGGCATGGTGTTAGAGAACAAGCAGTTCTTGGTTTGTGGTGTGTTTTGTATTTTCCTCAAGGCAGGGCTGTGTTTGTTTCTTTCTTAGGACATGCTTGCCACATCAGGTGCTGCTCTGCTCTGCTGCCTGGCCTTTAGCCTGCTGGCAGCATTTTCTTTTGGTTCATGGAGACAAATGGAAGAAGCTAAAATACTGTCTTCTTTGATTTTATAGCACTCCCTCCTCTCTTCCATTACACCTTCTTTGCAATGCCATTAATCTCAGGCTTGGGAGGTGAGTCAAAGGGCAAAGACTCTGTGCAAGCTGTGCTGTACAGCTCTGAAATATTTTTCCTTCCTAAAATGTATGCCCGTAGTGTGCCAATCCTTAACTTTTCTCAGATACAGCCCTATAAAGTAACTGAGAGCCAAGTCAAGTGAAAATAGATGCTGGACACAGTTTTCCAGGCAGCTTTGCAAATCTCTCTCAATTCTGATTAATTTCCAGTACCTATATGCTTTTTGGAGGAGCCAGACATCAGTATGATGCCATGTTCAGGCCCTGTGGGATGGACAGATTCTCATAGAACACAGGGAGCCTAATTCTTACTTGTATCACCGCTGGAAAGTGCTTCAGTGCTGATGCAGTAGCATTTAACTTCCACTTCCTCTGTGTGTCTTCCAAAGTCTGATGCAAGGTGAGGGACAGGTGGGCATTAACTTGAAATAGGCAACATTTGGTTG
Source organism: Sclerurus mexicanus (assembly GCA_013396755.1). NCBI lineage: Eukaryota > Metazoa > Chordata > Aves > Passeriformes > Furnariidae > Sclerurus > Sclerurus mexicanus. The sequence goes on along the minus strand of VWZF01004607.1, from coordinate 1,235,370 downwards.
GGTTTACCTGGGCTGATAGCCCAGTTAGAATATGGCTGTTGTTCAGGTGCAGGTTGAGATCCAAAGTGTTGGGCATTGTATAAGCTCATGGTTCAACACAATCCTTGCTCCAAAGATGCTCACCAGAATTTGAGAAGTGGATATCTACTAACCTGCTGCCCTGACAGATTCTTCCTTCTGTTTCAGTGTTTTCTGAAGCACTTATGAAAGTTTTTCTATGTTACCACACTCTCTTCATTAGAAATATGTTTAGCATGTTAATTACAATGAAATCCATGTGCCTTTGATTGGCACCCAGCTCAACGCTGCAACTGCCTGTACAGACTGAGCTGGATGTCACAAATAATTGAAATTCTGCTGAAGGTTGAAGCTGGATTATATAGCTGTTTGTGTTTCCTTTCCTTTTCTTGGCTGATCTCCAGGTATTAATCAAAGCACAGTTTTCTCCTGCGAAGCTCACAACATAAAAGGATTGTCTTCATCTCGGACAGCCACTGTTCAAATTAAAGGTGAGAGAGTGGAAGAAACTGGGCAAGGGACTCAGGTTTGCTTACTGCGGGGGGAATGTAGGGCTCCTTAGTGCAAGGGCTTGCCTCAAAGCTGCTGGCAACCAGCACAAGTTTGAGCACTCGGCAGTCAAAACAATGCTTTGTGCTCTAACAGCAGTTCCCACTTCCTATGCAGGGCTGTATCCCAGGCTTTGAAAATAAACCACATCTGATTCAGGAGTGGAGATGTGATGTCAAATAACAGTTTTCCTTGAGAAGAAGAGAGCTGGGACAATCTAATAATTTGTGAGAGATGAATCTGATATAAACCTGTAGCTGGGGAAATCTTTCCTCATTGGAGATAGATGCGTCTTTTTAGAGCTAAAGAGTCCATTGCTTCTGCTTGCTTCTATTAGCATCACATTAGATGCCCAAAAAACTCAAGGAAGATGGCCAGTAAGGTGTCACCCACACTGGTTTTATGGATTTTATTTTTTTTAATTCTTTGCTCTTTAAAAACTTCACTGGAAACAAGTAGTTCCTAGCCTGTGCATGACCAGTTGCCATTGGAAGTCCCCAGGTTGATGTGACATTTCCTCTGTTCCTTCAGGTGACTGAAACCAGGATAATCAGAGCAATCAGTTCTTCCCCTCCTCTTCATGTTGAGATCCTTCTGCATTTGAATTTTTAGTCATGCTTTAATGCACATTTAATTACACAGTCATCAGTTCCAGGAGAGGCATGGCACAAAAATTATTTGTTCCAAGTGGTAGCTTATTGCTCAGCACGAGTAAGAGCAAACCTTTATGTCTGTATCAGTATCAGAACTCACAGTTGTAGTAACTAATATTCATTAAAGGACAGCTTAAAATCCAGCTGTAGTCTACCACCCTTACAGTGTGTTTTTCTTCAGGACATTGTGGTTACTGCTGTGCCAAGAATGCAGTATGTTGGACTAGTAAGATTTATAACTTAATTTAAAACCATTTGGAGTTGTTGCCTTAAAGGCTTGTCTACACAGGGGAATTAGTTATTGTGGAATATATCTACTATGGATATTTTTATCCTGGGATAGAATTTAGTTCTCAAAACTATTATGCTTCAAAAAAGTCTCATCAAATCGTAATTTGAAACAATGTTTCACGTAAACAAGCTTTTTTTTTTTTTTTATGTTAACACAGATTATTATTTTTATTAACCAAGATGAGGGGCTAAAGACCTCAGAATTCTCGCATTTCCCAGCAGTTATGTGTAGACAAAAAGTGCTCCATAAGGGTCAATCATCAGCTAATGAATCCACAAAACCTCTTTGGGAGGGGCATGTTGCCAGCACACACTTGTGTCTCTCACACACGTTTTGGAGCTGAGAAAGAGCAAGCTTAAGTGATTCAACAAATGTTGCACCAGTATGTGGCATGTCCTAGAGAAAAAAATCAGATTTTAAATAGCAAGTCCAGTGCTGTAGTCATAAAAGTTCTAACTGTAATACCTCAAACGTATGTCTAAGAGTAGTTATACCTAAGTGATGAGGCATTTCTAAATAGAAAAAGTTTGACGATCTAGTACAGTCTTTGTTAAAATTAAAGCAACACTCCTAACAAGGACATCAGCAGGAGTAGGAGCAGACTCAAATAATGTTTATTTAGTCCTTGATCCTACGAACATGCAGAATTCAATGCAATTACTCTTGGATCTAGTTGTCCATATACATGCATGTTCAGGGCCTTCCTCTCTTACACAAATCCGTCTGCTAATGAGGACTCTTAAGTCATTCTACAATTTGTTAAACAATTAGTTTCTTCTGTGTTTCCAGAGGCAAATATTTTTGCTAGGACATTTACGAACTGTTAATATTTCTTTCTATTTGTTGCTGTTGTTGTTCATTATCTATTCTCTGTAGTGCCCACAATGTGCTGGGTGTACTCCAAGCAGAAAATTACTGTTATTGTAGCCCACAGTCCCCAGTCGTGTACAAAGCCCCATTGTTTCAGCCACTCTCCAAGCACAGAGGAAGTTAAACTCTCATTATGTTATTAACACTCAAGGTCCTGTTTTCAGACAGGCTTTGCTCTCCTCTGTGTGTGGAGCTAACACTTTTAGGGTTATATCCAGTGTTTCAGAGCACAACAGGAAACAGCCGCCCATGGTTTTTTCCCAAGAGATGATAGGGAAATGCATCTGGCCCTTCTACAAGTTGTGGAGTTAGGGGAAGGTGCTAGCAAGCTAACCCTTCTCAGCAGCTGCCTGCGTTACGGAGTTATGTTAGCAGTTGATTATTTGTTCTCACTGGTGGTGTAGCCCAGTCCTCCTTTGGGCCTGCCATTCAGTGTTGAAAATTACATGATGCTAAACCCAAAAGTTACAGTGGCTGCAAAAGACTCAAATTACGGACAACATTTCCAAAATACCCAAGTAAGCAGTGAAAGCAAGCTTTTCCCCCCCCCAAAGAGCATACAAACCTGAACACCAACATCAAAAAAGAATGAAACAAAGATGCAGGAAAGACTAAGTTAATTCACAAATAACTCATTGCCTGTCTTCCATCCCAGACCCTTGTTCTGCTGCTCCACCTCCCACCCATGCACCTGGTTCTTATCTAGGTGGGAGCCCTCTGACCTCTGTCCAAGTAACTAGTTAACCATACATCAAAGGCTTTGTAGAGTTAATCTGTGTCACCATCTAGTCCCTGCCCCATCCTGTCCTCTAGGCCCTCTGTAGAGACCTCAGAGGCGGCTTTGGGCTATACATTTCTCCTGCAAGATGGCCCTACTGGTAGTTGTCCGTGGTGCAGTGAAAGACGAAAGTGCTGTCTGGCAGAGTAGAAGAGGCAGATGGAGGAACCCTGGTTTGCCATTACTTGTCCACTGCTGCTTTCTGCTGGATACAGCTCAGGAGAGGTGGAAAATTCGATCTGCAGGCAGAGCCCGTTTACTGAGGACCACTGGGTTTTTGAAAGAGGACTCCTGAGGGTACAATTTGTTGAGATGCTGCAGGAAAAGTATCGCTCATGGCAGCAGTGTAGAATTTTTTAAAATGAAGAGGATTAGGGGAGACGTTAGTGTTCATGAAGGTGGTAATTTTGTCAGGAGCGAGGTGCTTGAATGAGAACGAGTCAGGGATGAAAAAGGGATGGTGAGGGGTATATCGGGTAGAATAGGAGGTAGCTATGTGGAATTACAGTGTGAGGAAAAGAGAAGTTAAAGGAAAGCATCAAGGATCCTAAAAAGAAGCCAAGCACTCTGATGCTGTGCTGCAGTGGTAGAAAGCAAAAACATCTGATCAAATGTGCACTCTGGGAATCCTGATTTTGTTCCTGGCTGTGCCCTTAATTTGTAGAGTGGTATCAGCCATGTGACAGACACTCCCTTTGCCTTGAATTGCCCATCTGTAAAACAGTTTATTCATCCCAAGCCTGAGGAGGCCGTTTTCAGTTCAGGTTCCATCCCAGGGTGTTTCAGTAGGAGTTGCCAATGGACACCTGGAGGCAGCGCTTTCACAGAACAAAGTGGCCTACTGCAAATCCAGCTGCAGGGGATTCGGGTCACTGCTTCAAACCACCCTTTGCCTGGTGCTGGCAGAGCTGGTGTCAGGGGCTGGAATGAGAACCAGAAGTGGGATTTTAAAGCGCTGCTTTGGTTCACAGTGTAGGTCCACAGGCAATTGTCTACGATCACTGAGTTATGCATTGCAATGGAGGGGGCAAGGAAGAGGGCTGAGTAGCAAAGGTGTAAACTTCACACACTTGATTGCTATCAAAGAGATCAACCACTGCCTGCATGCATCAAGCAAGTATGCTGGCCAATGAAAGAATGGCTGCCAATAGCTTGTTCAATGTTAAAATAATAGTTTAATTCACAACAGTCAAGGACACTCTCTAAAGATGTGATATTGTACCATTTCTGTTAGTGATTTCACTGCGTAATTTCTAGCCTCAAGCCTCTTCCATTTCCCTGTGAATACCTGCTCAGATCTGTGTATACTGTAAGGTCTCTGTTTCTTTTATAGCCATGCCTCTCCCGCCTCTCAATGTAACTGTAAGCCAAGTCACCAGCAGCAATGCCAGCGTGGTCTGGGTGCCAGGATTTGATGGCCGTGCACCCCTCCATTCTTGCACTCTTCAGGTATGGCTTCTTTGGATTGTGCCCTGTCCTGCATGAATAACAGGACTCTCCTGAGCCACAGCATTTCCTGGGCCATCTTTTGCTCTCCCAACTTACTTGTAGCAGCGTTTGAATTCTTATTTCGCAGTATCAAAACATAAAAACTTTAACAGGATGCAACTTGGGGCACATACAGCTGCCAAAGAGCAGATCATGAACTTCATCTCAAAAGTTATGAATTAGAGACTGGCCCCATTCTCCCTCTTGGCAGATTATCACATCAGTTGCTTTGTGGCAGTGACTCCATACAGATTATGACACTGCAGCACATATGAAGCACCATAGCACTCTATGGGAAGTGCCCATGAGAAGCTGGAGCTGCAGGATGCTGACCCCTCCTGCTAGCATGGAACAGCTGCCCCATGGTAACCTGTTCAGGTGCCTTTGACTCCCATGCCAGCTGAGCCCTGTGCTTCATGCTGCCAGAGGAAATGCAGGAATCCAGACATACCAGTGAGCCCAAAGGATGAGGAGCTTCCAAAGTATAGGATGTGGTACAGGAAAGATAGGAATGATAGAGGCAGGAGACAGATTGGGCTTTTTGGTACAAGGTCAGGCCTTTTGGCACATTTCAGAGTAATTTTGCATCCTGCCTCTAATTCTTGATTGGCTTTCCATTGTCAAAGACCAATTCTGCCCAGAAAATCAAGGGTCATAGTATCCTTTAGCTCTACTGTGTGCAGTACTCCACATCTCTGAAAAATCTGACTGCTTCGTAAGGTTACTGGGTACAATAGGATGTGTCTGCCTTCAGGGACAGTTAGTTTCTAGCATTAACCATAGAATCAGACCAAAGAGCAGGTAACCAAATGTCAAAAAGAAGTGGTGATTCCCAAAGTGGAGTGTGCAAACAGAGCTGGCACATTTCCCATGGATTTATCTGCCAGCTGCGAATATTAGGCCCTTATGTTTTCCCTACCTGATTACAGCAGCATTGTGAGCTGGAGTGGAATTTCTAGGGGGTGTTGCCAGCTGTGTAGAGGAGAATTTTAAACTCAAGGTAATGCTGGAAGCAGTCTAGCTAATTTAATCGCAGTCCACTTTTTACTTGGGAAGGAAATGAGAAATTTCACACTTTGATGTTTATTCTCTTCATAAGCAAAAGAAACCATCATCTTGTTTTAACTCACTGGCAGAAAGAACTCCTGAATATAGCTGGCCCTGGTCTCTGGGTTTTGTTGCTGCTTCTATTCTTGTTCACAGTAAAAAATGGTTTTCTTCCTCTGTTTTACAATGCCAGTTAACTGCAGTTGGAACAGCCTATTCTCTCTGGCTTGCATGCTGCAATGCTAATCACCCTGGGGTTTAAGTTCCCCCTCTCATTTTTGGCAGGGGCAGGGGTGGGGGATGGGACATGAGGAAAACAGACTGAATCAGAGCAGCCTCAGTTTCTGTCCACTCAGCAGTCTCTCACTCCTTTTCTAAGCCTTTTCTGTTCTATTTGGGGAGGACAAAGTTCCTGCGTTTGAGTCTGGGAGCAGAGTAACTTGGCAATAACCCTCCACTGTCAGAAAACCATGCTTTCTCTGACTCCCACATTGAGAGATGATGTGTGAGACATTGACCCACATTTCCATGTGAAAATGCACATGTTCCTGGCTCCTCAGGATTGCACTTCTGCTCGGAGTCTCGCAGAAAAATAAGGGGGATTGGAACTTTGATGTTTTTTTTCTGGCACTTGGTAGTCAGTCGCAGCGGTTGCCCCAAGAGCACCACATTCAGACAGGCAGATTGCATCTGGGATCAGCACAGGGAATCACAGTGTTTACTGACTGTTAGCACGAGCCATGTTCCAGAGTGTGAAAGGGGCAGGTGCAAGAGCACCAGCTCTTGGGGTTGTTGAACAGAAACACCATATCAAACAGACAGAATTGACACAGCAGTCAGATTGTTTTTTTCCTGGTTTGGATGACACTGATGATGACAAAGATACGCTTTTCTGTTTTTGAAATTTGAGATTCTTCCTTTTTATTAGCCAAATAAATCAGTATACCAGAAGTGTACGTGACAGTGAGCAGAAGGGCGGTGAGAAAGGGAAAAATGGTGCTATATAAAGTCCATATGACTGTTTCACTTTTTTCAGTACACCTTGCTTTTACTCCCAGCTTTGCGATTTCATGCACTTAAGAAAGTCTGAGCCTGGGAGCAACGCAGTGATTTTTGCTATTGTCAGTACAAAAGTAAGAACATTGAACCTGTCTGTGCATTAAAAGTGATTCAGATTTAAATTAACATTTGAGCTGCTTAAAAGCACAGATTTGAAAGAAAGGAAAAAAAAAAAAAAAGAAGGGTTGCAGCAATGGTCAAAAGTTTCTTCTCTGTTTCATCTGAAACAGTTTAGTTGAACCAAGCCAGCAGTGCCTACCATGTCTCTAATCCACTACTGAGAATGTACAAAATTCTGAAAAAAGTTCATTAAAAGGTGACAGTAGGCAACAGGAAAGTTGATCTCCCAGTTTTCATGGCCCAGATTTAAACAAGCCTCAGAAGCCAGCCACTAGCATTGAAAGCAACAAGAATATTTGGCTTTCTTTAAAGGAATAATAATCAACTGTAGAATCTGTAATATAGGTAAGGAAATGTTTTAAAATATAGAACCAAATTTTCAGCTGGTGGAAAATTGTTGTATTGCCAGGGTTACAGTGATGTCATTTCATGATTCTTAGTCTGACAACTCCCTTTTCAGTATTTTAAGCACCACTGGTACCATATGTATTCTTACACATTCCTAAACCGACAATTAAATGGATTCTTGTCTGTGTGAACCGCCTACAGTAACTGTCCTCTCTGTGTCACTCTTGGCACAGGTAGCTGAGTCACCAGACGGCGAGGTCTCCACCGAAGTCACCCCAGTGCCACCCTTTGCCTACAGCGTGCAAGGCCTGAAGCATTCCACCAACTACAGTGTTCGAGTGCAGTGCAGCAATGAGATGGGCAGCTCCCCTTTCACCGACAGGGTTTATTTCCAGACCCTGGATCTTGGTAAGAAATAGCAGACAAGAACAGGAAAGCCGTTCACAGTCTGAAAAAGAGATGATAAACTTCAGTAAGTTCCGGCTATTTCTGAAATACAGGAAACGTTATGCTGTCAGATTGCTTATTCACTTTAAGGGACCCCTAGAACAAAATAATAATATGCAGTCAAATGTGATTAACAGCAATAAATGCACAATAGAGAAACTGATCTAACCAAGGGGCTTCTGCATGTGGATCCCATTAGCTCTCTAAGACTCTTGGGATCTTTGAGAGAAATGAGAGATGCTGACCAATCTATCTTTTCCACTGGAAGGAAACAAAGTTCTGGTGACTTGCAGAAGTTGTTCTCTCCCCTCACATCCTCTCTCTTCTGGCTGATCTTAGGAAAGAGAGTGAAACTACCATTTTCAGTGTGGGTAATGCCTTATCTTCCTGCATAGAGTGATTATGTTCTGTCTTCTGCTTTCAGCTCCAAGCAGCACCCCTCAAAATATCCATGTTATTCAAAGAGATCCTGGTTTAATTTTGGAGTGGGAAGGTGTGGCTCCAGATTTGCTGAAAGAAAATGTCCTGGGATACAGACTGGAATGGATTCAGGATAATGTTACTCAGGTAACAGATTGAGAAAGTAGCTGGATACAGAGTTGGAGAATGTTCATATTAAATTTTCTAAGCGTTAGGGTCCCTCATCCATACCAGGGACTAGATTGCTGGTGTTACTTTTGTGTAAATGGATCTATTCTGATTTGAGAGAACTCCTCAGTATTTAGCCTCAGGATTTAGGGCTATTTCTTCCTTCCTGGCATATTCAGAATTCCTTTGCTTGAATGTTCATCTGCAGACAGACCAGTTCTCTGTACAGTTCCTTGTACAAGAAAGACAACATAGAGGGAAGCCACTTTGCCCTTTTCTAGTACTGTCCCAAAGACAGCTCAGACAGTAGGATCTGGGCTTTCTCTCTCCTATGACTGGACCTTGGCCTTCCAAATCCTAGCAGCAAAACTGTTTTTAACAAGTGTGAGTTATACTGTAAATCACAGAAAGAGGGTTGTGGATTCTTTTGTTTAATTTAGAGAACATAGAGAGTTAAAAGGACCCTGGCAGGGTAAAAGGCCTTTCATTTGTTCTTAGGTATTGACCCTTCCCAGATATCTATCAGCCTTTGAAGTTCACAGCGTTTCTTATGATTTCTAGCTTCCTAATAAGTATTTACCTAGTGCTTATTAATGATGAACAAGCCTGTAATAATAGACAGCTAGAGGGAAAAGAGACTTATTTCCTTTTTTTGCATGACCCATTTCATACTAGGTCAGCGTCACTGACTTTGAGTGACAGTATTTTGAGTTCCCATTGAATTTACGTTGTGTCAGTGGTGGCAGCCAAGTCTTCATGGGTTTACTGCAAATAATGTGTATGAAGAAGATCCACAAAACTACTGAAAATATGTTGGCCTTGCAATCCTAAGAGAAAATTTGCCATGAAATTCAGAAGCCATTTGGGATTTGGTGAACAAGTTAAAACAGACAGCCTACTCCCTTGGGATTAAAGTCATCAGATGCTTTACAGTATGTTAGCACATCCCTGTGTTTAAACCACAAGAAGGAGGTATATCTTTTAACAGCAGAAATAACCACATTTCTATAGCAACTTGCATGAAAGAGTCTCAAAGGAAGAAATCGTTAAACCTCACGCCTTTCTTATGCTGTGGGAAACTATTAGCAATTTTGGGGAAGAGAATCCCAAGACAACAGCCCAAATGAGTGGCAAAACCAAGGTGAGGACCCAAGAGTCACAGCTCCGGACCCTTGTTATAGCACCAGAAAAGTATATGGCAACATTTTGGTTTAGTTTTAAAGGTGAAGTCTTACACTTGATGACTTTTAAGACAGTTTACATTTTGTTGTCATTTGCACTCAGGGGGAGATGATTGTGCAGGATACAAAAGCTAATCTCACAATGTGGAATCCTCTCAAAGACCTGATTATCAGGGTGTGTGTGCTGAACTCTGCAGGATGCGGGCCCTGGAGTGACCTCTTCCTGCTTGAAGCCCAAGAGGTCATGGGTGAGTGTTCACTACCTTCACTTCGGAGAAAAAGTCAGAAGTGCTGGGACTTCTGTTTTCTCTTACTCTTTATCTTTCAGTGCTTACAACTGACTGAGACACGTGGCTTTATACAACAGCACACTTCATCAAGCAGATTAGAAGTTCAATAATCTTTAAAGAGCTGGTATAAACAAAACAGCTTCTGGCCGCTACTGTGTCTTCTTTAATAGGGTTTTGCTGTGCTTAATACAGAGCGGGAGAAGGGCAGGTACAATAGAAAAGGTGGAAATGAAGGTTTGAAATCTTTCATTTAGGCTTAAGCCATGCAAATTTGCAAGAGTAAACATGACAGAAAACTCCTCTAACATAGGTTCTCCTCTTTGATTTAATTTGAAGCCATTCTGGGCTAGTTTCAGTGGAGCCTGAGTTAAACCATGGCCACATGGGGGTTTGTAAAGGTTTTATTGACTGTGTTTGTAGTAAACCAGTTTAGCTGTCTCCATGGGAAAGCTGAACTACTGTTAGAAGTGGAAGATGATGGTACAGACACTACCATGTAATCTGGACCACCTGAAACGATTTGTTGGGAGCAAAGAACATGCATGTGTGGAGTGCATTCCTAGTGATGAAGGGCAGTTATGTATTTCATAATGAACGGGAGATGGGGATCAGGCTGTGAAGAGGGACAGGATGTTATATGGGGAGATGGGTAGAAGGGGGAGAATGCTTCTGCTTGTGAAGGAAACTCTAGAACAACTAAGAGTAAAATATTCCAAATAAAGATATGGGTTGGTGATAAGAAGTCAGTGAGGTGAGGTCATATAAAAATCCCACAGTCTCCTGTGGCCCACCAAGACAGCAATCTTTAATCTCTGATGATGATCCACTTGCTACTGCTCTCTTCCCACTCCACATATCTTTGAGGAATCACATGGACATTGATCACTTCTGATCCCTCCACACTTACAGATGGCAGAGAGACTCTGGAACGGGGTTCCCAGGCAAGCAGGAGGTGGGGGATAGAGGCAGAGTAACTAATAGAGAATTGTAGCCTTACTTGCAGTAGTGCATCTAATGATGGTTTTAATGTGCATGTTACTCAGGTCCTTTGGCCGCCCAGTTCCTGTAATCAAGTCAACACTGATGGTTATGTGTGAGCACACAGTCACTGTGGGATCAAAGCCCTCAAATTATTTAAAGCAGAATGAAGGGTTATGGAGGTCCAGAGCTGACCCTACTGAGGTTGGTCATTGACTCCATCAATTTTTTTTCTCCTGCTTTTTCATGAGTTTTTTTCTGTGGCACTCAAATATGGAGAAAAGTATTTGAAAGGACTAGGAGTTCCCTTTGGAAAATGGCCATAACTGGCAAGAAGCTCTAGGGAATATTTAGGGTTTACATTTTACAGTGAGCTGAAGTTGGATAATCCAGAAAGCACTGTATGTTGTTGTTTGGTTGTTTTTATTTACAAACCACTTAAAAAAAAGGTACCATCAGGAGTGGTGCTCGTTTTGGTGAAATGCTTTCTGAAAGCACATACATTTCTTCACAAGCATAACAAGCTGGAAATAAAGGTTCACTGTGGAAATACTGACAGACCTTAAATTAACAGAGCTGCAGAAAGACTGTAGTTTTGTTTCAGGCCTGGTAGAATATATAAGTAGCTTCCTTTCCTAAAATAGCAAACTGGCACTGCTTGCTTTCTGTGAGAAATGCCAGGGGTGGTTTCTGACCAGTTCCCAGTGCAGCAATAAGGATGACTAAGCTTGTATAAACTTTAAATTGAATTTGTCATCACAGCAAAGCTAGTGGGAGCTCCACCCTGCTTATGCAGAAATCTTCTGTGGTATTAACAAAGATTGTTTTAATATTTTCAGAAACATTCTCAATAGAAACCTCTCCCGCTGCAGAACGAGGAACAGAATGGTCTAATAGCTTTTTCCTACCTATAATCTTCATGATTGTAGGCAGGAGAAGACTCTTGGATTATGTTCTTTGCACACCTTTGAGATATAAATTTGCTATGAAATAAAAAGGCTCTCATCATCAAAAGGCTCCTAAATAATCTTTTAAACTCATGTAGTAATACTGTCCTCTCTCTGCCTTATGCAATCTTAAGGCATACACTGGTTAAAAAAGAGGGGTGCAGGAGATGGGAGAGAGACAGAGTTTAGAGAGGGGAGGCCGCTCGGTCTTCACTTGGGCTGCACCCATCCTCTCAAGCTCAATGACACGAGTGGGAAGCAATGATCTGTGGGCCAGAGGAGGAGAAGCAGTGAATTTCAACATTCATTTCTATTTCTGACACATTTGCTATAAACTGTGGGATGGGCTCCTGTTTCCCAGCAGTTTAGAAACGGGGAGAATAATTTAGTTTTGTTTTGTTTTGAACCACTCTCCTTTTGGAGGGACTCCCTGAAAGTTGTCCTAAATCCCTGCTCTCTCACCAGGCCAACTAACAGAGAGAGACTAGAAAAATAAGTTGAGAGGTTTGTCTCACTAAAGGGAGAGGAAACCCTTATCATTAACTATCAGAGAGGACCTTTTACATTAGTGTTGTTAGTTATTTCTACCCTGATTGTTTGGCAGAAACAGCCCAAGTGATTGGCTAAGGATTGTGGAGAGGATTGGAGTTACCTTTATTGTATTTGAGAAATACAGCTTCTGTTTCTGATCTCTCTCCCCTCATAACCAGCCTTGAAGGCTGTGTCAAAAGTTGCAGCAAGAGGGAGTATCCACCAGAACCTGTAAAGCCTACTGGGAGGGAAAAGTATATGTGAGTCAATGAAGTAGATAAGGTGCTGATAATTTGCTTCAAGTGAAGAAGTTCTAATCTGCTTTCTCAATGGTCCACAATTCTGTCTCTTTAAGCTCTACCTGTTTTTTAAACTAATATTACTTCTTTAAAAACTTAGATGATAAGGCTTGTCAGTGTAACTAGTAATGAAGCCTTAGAAGCCTCTTGCCTACCAGGACTCTGCCAGTAAGGATGTCTGACTCCTTTTCATATACATCTGTGCAGAAATTCATCCAAATCCCAGCCCATTGACCTAACATCTCTTTTAAGGATAGGTTTACTTATACTGTCATGACTTACAATAGGATTACTTACGTCATCAAAGATGATTCTTCTTACCTTCTGATAAAGCACAGTCAACTGCAGAGGGTGAGCAAGTGAACTCGAAGATGAAGGAGGTGCTCAGGGACCTGTTACCTTTTCTTGTTTGCTCTTAAATAATTTGGAGATATGAGAGCTATTCTAGATTTTAATAAATCCATACAAATTCACATTTAAGCTTTAGTAATTGTATTTGAAGAAGAAATCTCTCAGCGAATTGGATTAATTTATCAGTTTTTTCCCAGACATAGATAATATCCTTTTTATTCATAATTATATTGCTTATCTTCTTTGCCTGGCAGCTTACTCAGATTGGCAGCATCTCCATTTCTTCTGTAGACAGTTTGTAGTCAAAAGTATACATATTCTGGGAGCAAATATTAGTTCAGAATTGGAACCCGTAGGCTCACTAATTTATTTCTTGACTCACAGGGCACTTTTTAAAATTCATCTTTTCTTTGGAAAGAGACATTGAGAAGTTGCAACCAACCAACTAACGTTGTGAAGTTATAGCTAATACCAAGTCCCTCAGGGTGCTTCTCTTTGTGGGAGGAGTTAGAGGAGAAATGCAAATATTTTTAACCAGATTACCATGAGACAATTGTCTTTCTCTGTTTTCTTTCAAAATGTTATCTGGTTGACATTCAGGGAGTACTGTGTAGCCTGGTCAAGGTTCTCGTGACTACCTCAAATGGGACAAAGTGAAACCTGCACAGAGAATGCTCATATTGAGCAACCTTTTCATCCTGAAACTCCAGTTTAAAGTGCCACAGATCATGATTATGTAAAGTAATATAATCTGGTGCAGCGCCTTTTACTTTCTCAAGGCTCAAAACTAAGAATAGTTTCTGATAACTAGATGCAGCTGCTTTGCCCTTGCTGTGTGAAACAGCTAGTTTTCCTGATGATTGACTGAGTAGCTGCTTATGCCAAATTCCAGTATACAAGGGTCCACTGTGAACACCAGCTCCAGCAGCATGGCTTTTCCATTTAAAAGCAAAAAGAAGAAATTGGCCTCTTTACCACTGAGAGTCTTCTGTTTCCTGACTGGTGTTTTCTCTGTCATCTAGGTGGCCAGAGACAACCTCCTTATGGGACGTCATGGGTTCCTGTGGCATTGGGCATTCTCACAGCTCTGGTCACGGCTGTTGCCCTGGCTCTTATTCTCCTTCGAAAAAGAAGAAAGGAAACCCGGTTTGGGTAAGGGCAGCTCTGCTTCTGCTGGTTAGAGAAATATCTGCTTTTTCTTCTAGCGTGGTTTCTGACTCAATTATTTTTCAAAAAACATTGTGGATTGAGTACTTTTGGCACTTTCTTTGGATAACTGTATTGGTTGGGGTTTTTGTTGGTTTTTTTTTTGCCTGTAGTTGGGTTTTTGCCCCAATTTTGGGGATGCCTACCTTTTCTTGAAAATGAGAACATCAAAACAAAAATACTATGTTAATAGCTAGGCTTTATTAGAGTATAAATGAGAACATCAAAGAAAAAATACTATGTTAATAGCTAGGCTTTATTAGAGTATAGAAATATAAACTAGATCAAGGTGATTCTTAGCACTGCTATGTAAGAGATTCAAAGAGAAAAGACCCACTGATGAAACATCTGTATACTTATGAGCTGAGCTCTTTATCCCGTGCTGATTTTCAGTCTAGCAGCTGATTGTAACTTCCTGAGTGCCCAGAACCCTCTTGATCCCCAGTAAAGTTTCCTTTCCATCTCCTCTGACACTTGGCTGTGGATTGCTCCTGGAGACAAGCAAGGTTCCCATTCTTTTCGGTCTGCCAGACCCCCATCTAACAGCAGCATGTCTGTTTATATGACTCTTGCAACCTGCCCCAACCTGCAGTTTCTCCCAGCACCTGGGAGGAGTGATTCCCTTGTTTTGGAAGGCTCCCACCCCCTCTAGGTGCATTAGGAAGGCAGCATAAACCCATTGTTCCTCTTCTCCAGCTACGTCTTCTTTAACAAAACAATCTGGAGTATTTATATGGCAAGGGGTGAGAAATCATCCATACTGTCCAGTACACTCTCTTAGAGTGAGTGACCCATGTAATCATGGCCCTGTGTGTCTTTTCTGCCTTCTAGCCATGCCTTTGGCAGTGTGGTTGGCAGAGGGGATCCAGCAGTCCATTTCAGAGCTGCCAGGTCTTTCAACAGGGAGGGCCCAGAGCTCATTGAAGCAACATGTAAGTAAAATGACCTAAGTGATTCTGCCTGGGAAGGTGTATTCATGCATGTACTATGCTCTCTCTGTTTTCGCTGAAACTGATGTTTTTTGATCAAAAAAATGGGATTAATTTACAAGAAGGCTTAGACCTTGTGAGTTGCAGAGATGAAAGGCCAGAGTCACTGTTGCCATACCAGTTACATAGCACTTGCTAATTACAGTTGCAGTCATTGTGTATATTAGTGCAAGGCATAAATTCACCACTCTCCTACTCCAGTTTCACGCTACAGGGACTCCTTCAACTGGAATATTATACAATGGTGAGATAAATACGGCTTAGCAATATTAGCAGTACGCTTTAAACTCAGTATGCTGAGCTGTGCTCCAAGCATGAACCAATTAATCAGTCTTGAAAAGCCAGGAATTAGTAACTTATCAAACAGGAGACTGAGTCACAGGAATGGCCATTGCTCTTTCCTGGTTCATCAAGGGCATGGCTCTCTGTAGCAGCACTGCATAGCTGGGTTAGGATGATGCTACAACTATCTTTGACTTTGGCCCCCTGGACTTGAAGGTTTCTCCATTAATTCTAGTGACCATAAATTGTTTGACCTTATGTTACCTTCTCAGCTAGGTGCTGTGAGACTTATGCTGCACTTTACATAGTCTGAGAGCCAATAACTGAAAAGTGGAGCAGCTCCAACTTGAATTAAGCTGTATGAACTGGTGTCTGTCAGTGGCCCTTCTGACTGGATTTTGTCTTCTCAGCATTATTTGTGTTAGTTCTATATTTCAGTTGCTCTGGTGTTTGAGGGGGGTGTTATCACACTCTTTAAGTACTGTTGGTACATTTTCTTGTGGTTGAAAGTTACTGGCTTCTTGTCTGTGGTGAGGCTGGAGGACATGTTAGGGAACTCTAGTTTTCAGGTTTCTTGCTTACAGTATGGGAATCAGATTGGAGATGGAGGTTAGAACTTGATGATGTGACAGAATATATAAGTATCCCTTATTTAACTCTTTATGTTTTGGGTTTTTTTCCAGTGGAGAGTGTAGGGATAAGTGATGAACTGAAGACAAAACTCAAAGATGTCTTAATCCAGGAACAGCAGTTCACCTTGGGAAGAATGTTGGGCAAGGGTAAGAACCAAAATTGAACAAGGCTTTACATTGAAAATCCCACTTTACTGTTGAGTAAGGAGAAGCAATTATAAGCTGCCTGTTTTCTCTCCTCCTTGTGGCAATTTTCTCTCCTCTTTGAATGGCAATTTAAATGGAACTGTCCGTTCCACTGGGATAAAACGTTTCAGAGGTTTAGCATAACTAAGAGGATATTGGCTAAGCCATTCCTATAATATGGCTCTGCACAGTCATGAACTGCAGTCTGTGCTCAAATTTCCAAAGTACTGTTGATTCACTGGTGTGTGAATTTCTTTCAGAGATTTAAACAAAGGAATATTCAATTAATCTTTTGCTCTTTCTACTAACAAAACGTTGCTATAGAATTCCTTCCATTTACATACACATGCATAAAGTATTAAACAGGTTGAGACAACACAGAGACAGAGATTATATACCTCAAACATTCCAACCCCTCAAAAAAAGGTTGGTTCAGTTTCAGGTATTCTCAATGTCTAAGGTGGTTTGACTCCAGATTTTAATTTGTACTGTTTTAGAGGCACATTTGAAACAGATACTGAATTTTGATGACATTTGTCCTCATGAGTTCAAGCCTTTAGGAGTGCTTCTGACTGTGGATCTCCATCTGGATCTTGTACACAGGTGCTTCTAGTATTTCTCTGAGGTTTTCAGATGAGGAGGGATGAAAAGAGCAAAAGTAGGATGCTTCTCATTTAATTGGCGAAGAGATTGACCTAGAAGTTCAGAGTGAAAAGGGTTTTAATTTACATTTCCCAAATAGCAGGCCAATGTGCTGACTGTTGAATTGTCCTTCCTAACTTCTCAGTCTGAAGACAGTCTAGAAATAAGTGAAAACGTGTAAGGATAAAGCTAATAACTAACAGAGGAGCATAAGTCAAGGATCATAAGCAAATGGAAGCTGAAGTGTTTGGCTTCCTTTTCCTTTATAAGACTAGTTTTATTGCATGTTTCTTTGACCCTTTCCCACTGGGAGCATTCTTCCACTGCATCCGTCCTAGAACAAATACGTTTTTTTCAGAGCAGGAAGATGACCTTCCTGCAGAAGCGGTCTCAGAGGGCTTGACAATGCTAATTAATTAAGCAGCTGTGTCATCTCTTTTTGAGTGTAAGCTCTTGGCCAGTTTCTAGGATCCTGCTGAACCCTTCTGTGCTGTCACCATGGCAGGTAACAAATCAGCTGCAGTGGGACCCCAGGGTATGCTCTTGGTGGGAGAATGCCAGCTGGCAGGAGCTGATCTGTGTTGTCAACCCCACTCCCACAGCCCTGTGCTCAGCACAGAGGTTGTAAGATGGCATGACTGCATTACCTTGGACTCTGCTGACTCTACAGCTAAGCAACAGCTCCATAGTACGGAAGCAGCACAAAATACCTTTGCTCCTTCACATTTTCCTCTTTTATGATCAGATCCACTGCTTGTGGTTATTGTGTAGTAAGCATGTGCCATGCAGTAGTATTAGGGCAAAGCAGACACTGGTGAAAAGCTAGTGGAAAGATATTGTTTCCAGGGTGGATGTCCTCAGTGCCATATTTTGCTTCCTTCTTTTCAGTACCAAAGTTCCTTATACTAATGCAGTTTGGGTAGGGTAAGCAGTTACAAAATTTGGGAGACCAAATCTAGAGATCTAATGCAAAGAGGTTGTTAGGCTGTGGTATAAAGCCACTTCAGGCTTAAATAGTTTGAAAAGGTTTTGGCCTGTTGCATTTCTCTTTATCTCACTTGGGGTATACACCAGAGTAAACACTGTCCCCTGTGAATCAGCATATCACTCACACACAAGTAGGTGCTCTGTGTTTTCTCTGGTCAACTGTGATTCATAGAAGTCATTCCCTGAGTTTTGAGGCTGTGTCTGAAATGGTTGAGTCCTGGCACCATCACTGAGCTCTGATGGCTGTCAATACTGAGCGCTTTTTCAGCTAACCCACAGCTAATAGCCTCCCCTCTGACCAGAACCTCACACACACTCATCCCTTGTCATATGGCTCCACCAGAAATGTCTGCCTACAATGCCAGCTTGAACTCTATCTCTGCATGGTCTATCTGGTTGGGGATTGCTCTTTTCCCCTCTTGTTTTCCTTTGCCTTCTGGACTGCCAGCACAGTGATCTCTGTCTACTGATAGTGCTACCTCTTCTAGGCACACATGTGCTGAAAGCTGGTGTCTGGAACTGCAGAGGGAAAAATGGAAGCCTCTCATGGTTATTCAGCTTCTTTCCCAGTGACCCCTGAAGTGAACCTGCTATGAATCATACTTTCTTCACAAGAAGCTGTGCCCTCACTGCGTGCTCTGGTTATTTCACAGGGGAGTTTGGGTCAGTTCGAGAGGCACTACTAAAGCTAGATGATGGCTCTTTCCAGAAAGTGGCAGTGAAGATGCTGAAAGGTAAGTGGCTGCAGGGCTACCTAAATTACTTAAGAAAAGAAAGCTTGGAAAGATTAAATGTCGTCTGTCCTGTTCTCAGCAAACATCCCCTGATGCTCTTTATTCCTCTCTGAGCTTCCCACTCAGCCACTCTACCCATGTTGTCTCCCCTTCCTTTCATGTCAGTCTTTTTGTAGTGGAAGCTTTTGAGTGAAGGACCTATACCACCCTAGTTGCTTCTACAGTACCTAGCATGTGGTGAGTGCCACCATAACCATAACCACTATGTCATGTAGCACAGACAGCTCAAACAGGTCTACTTTGCCCTAATAATTCAGCAGTGAAAGACAGTATTTGTCCAAGCACATACCCTAGAATAAAAAGAAGAGTGTTTGGGCTGAATGCAATGACAAGCAAACTCATCTCAGTCAGGCACGTTTGAATAAGTAATCTCACTCCCTTCTGATTTGTCATTTGATGAGTGTACATAACAAGGGCAACTAACACGTTCATCAGGCAGAAGTCTGCAACAAGAAAAGCAATTAAGAGATAGGTATAAACCAAAGCAAGTATGTGCATATATGTGTGTTTATATGTTATTTTATCCCTGTTCCCTGTAAGGAAAAAATTACCTGAGACTCACTGAAAGTGGAGTCACACTCACTGCAGCTCAGTTTGCTGTCACAGAATAGCAGCTTGTACTAAATATACTAGTACCACACTAGTATAAGTTGTATAATTTTATCCACTCTCAACGATAATTCCAATCAGTTTTCAAGCTCTTGTGTAGTCAGACTGTCTACCTTCAGGCATCTAACTTAGGAACAATCTGTCCGTCTCCCAAGGCACCTTCCTTTCTCTATTGACTATAAAAAGGGAATCTCCTTTTGTCTTCTGAATCATATTGAAATTATTTGCCTAAAGCAGATAATGTGAATATTCCCCTACAGGTCTGAGTCTGACCTTGCAGCAGGACTGGAGGACTCCTGCTGAAATTCAGCAGAAGTGGGGGCAGTAATCAACTGGACTAATTCTTCATTATATTGATATATTTCCATAAATCTGGAATAATAGCAATGAGAAATAATTTACTCCAAATTTCTGCTAATGTATGTCACTACTGAATTTGGTCCAAGCTCTCCAAGAGTGTGGTTGTTTAAGAATTCTAACCTCTAGCACCTTAGAAGACTCAATCATGCTAAGAGACATAAAAGCATTGATCTTTCATGCCATCCTTATCGGAGATGAATTGGGATCTGCTCTGCCAGTCAGGGGCTCCAGGCTCTCTCTCAACATTTTCTTTCGTTTGTGATGTCTCCTGTCCCTGACATTGTAGTTTAGGTTCTTTTACCTAATTAATTCTTACATCTTCAATCCCCACATAGTTTGCAAGGGAAAGCTCTTACTGAGAAAAGAGCTGCTAATCAGCAGATCTTTACTCTGCCAAGAACCAATTTATCAGGTGTCCCTGATGTGTACTTACTGCTGCCCATCCCAGGAGAGAGTGTCAGGCTCTGCTTTGCAGTAAAATGGCTTATCTAGCTATAGGCCTGAGAGGATGTGCTGTGCCACAGAGAACAAGCTTCTGATAATCATTATTCGTAAAGTCCTTTGGAGCCACCCACAAAGGAAGAAAACTTACAGTTACTTTTTCCAGCGGACATCTTCACATCGACTGACATCGAGGAGTTCCTGCGAGAGGCTGCATGTATGAAGGAATTTGACCACCCTCACGTCACTAAACTGATTGGTAAGCCAGCACTGATGCTTGTGCCACAGAGCACCTCCTGTTCCTGCACAGTCCCACATAGCCTCACTCCCCACCACTGTCCAACAGCAGTGCTAGTGCAGCCACCTCTGGAGCTGCCTGGAGTCCTGTATAGATCAGCATTGCTCCTTCCTGGGCCCAGAGGGAGTTGGAGTGTCCAAGTTCTCACAACACTTGCCCTCATACACCAGTAATAGGCAGCTCTTATTTAATCCGTTTCTTTGGTTCTTGCAAATACATCAGGGAGTCTTTGGCTGGCTAAGATATGTTTAAACTGCTGTGAAATGTGGATAAGTGTGTTGGTAGGCTATAAATTGAGAGAGGGAAGATTGTGCCTTTCCGAAATACTGAGTAAGAAGCAAGATATTTGTGGGTGGGTACTGTGGAACACAGGCAGTTTCCAGAATGTGGAGATTACTCTGCAGAGCCTGGGGTTTGGGGCTGTCTGATCTGGAGTGATCGTAAAACATTTACAGCTGGCCTTGCAAGGGCTGAGAGGTGCTAGGCACTTAGTACTGCCTCTGAAATAAACAGGGCCGGAGGTACCTTAACACCTTGTGGCATGAAGCCATGGAAAGGGGCTGGGAGCATGGGATCTACCCACCAAAACTGCACACATTTTCCTCCAGATTTGTAAGGGAAAGGCACAGCAGCCTTGAAGATTCCAACTGGGAGTGATCAGTTTGCTAATACCCCTTTGCTGTGTGTGTCCTCATCAGGAGTCAGTCTGCGGAGCCGTCCCAAAGGCCGTCTCCCAATTCCCATGGTGATCCTGCCCTTCATGAAGCATGGAGACCTCCATGCTTTTCTGCTGATGTCACGGATTGGGGAAAACCCTTTTGTAAGTCTGTCTTACAGTAGAATTCCTTCTAGAAGGGTATGGATTTTTAGCGAATGTACTCAGAGCAGTTCAGGGTTGGTGTCCCAAAGGCACTGGCAGATGACTGGATTTTAATACCAGAGAAGGTTGTGGGATGTGATGGTGAGGTATTTAATTCCATGCACGTTGAGGACCAGCCCCTCCATTCCATCCCCTCCCTATATCGCCCCTCCCTGCTCTGTAAGCTGGCAGCAAATTTTGCAGTTTTGCCATATATCTTGAAAGCTTCCAGGAACAGAACTTAAACTGTTATTTCTTACAGAACTTGCCTGTTCAGACGCTCCTCAAATTCATGATTGACATTGCCAGCGGGATGGAATACTTGAGCTCAAAAAATTTCATACACAGGGACCTTGCAGCTCGAAACTGCATGTAAGTGACCCATGAGTTTTGAGAGGAAGAAAGATCAGAGTGGGTGAGGGAGGGATGAGAAACCTTTTGCATGATGGAAGTGGGGAAGGGTCCTGTCCGAGAATGATGATCCTTGTATTTAAGTGACCATAGACAGAGAGGAGCCCTGGCCATGGTGGCAGGGTGTGTGGTGGTGGTGCTGGGAGCAGGGAGCAACTCCCAAAGTTCCACTGAGCTTTCAAATAAACCTTTTTTATGAGGACCTTCTCCATCGTTGGTCTGCACATACAGTTTCACAGAGTTGATTACAGTACGTGTTTGTAATTAGAAGCCACTCTAATGGCTGTGTGTCAGCATAGGCTGTTTGTTGCACAGTATAATGTAACTGACAGGAGAGAATGGGTTTGACGGTGTTAGGAGAAAAAAACGTCCATTGTAGCCTGAAGTCTGCATTTCTTGTATCTATTTTGAGGACTCGATTATCACAATGTAAGAAACGTAGTTTTCTTGAAAGCTTGTGGAGAATGCCTTTAAAAATAATTGCATGGTGAACACACCGTGATCTCACTTCACCGTTCTTGACCCTAAACTAACTTGACTGCTTTCAAGGGAGGAAAAGTCCTTTTTATCCTTTCCACTCTCCTTCTTCCCTAAGAATGGAGTAAGGAACAACCCATTCTGATGGAGAGAACTCTGCCTCTGAACAAAACCACAACAACCAATAAAATCTGCAATAAGACACAGATTTCCAAAGGCATTTGAATGTCCAGATGTACACACAAGAGCCTAATAGTCATGGTGAAAAATGATGGGTCAGCTTGCTTTGACATTCATGAGAAACCCATACTGATTTCCTATTTTTGCAGACTTCCTCCAGAGGAAGCTGAATGCCTATTTCAGCTCATCTTCTGGGGGAAGCAGTGAGTCCTTTATGAAGCCTGGGAGCATGAAGTCTTTGTGGGCTTTACTTGCATTGCCTACCAATGTGTCTAGGTTTAAGTGGGTGACAGAGCAATTCAGACCATTAAGCAGGCCTTGGTGGTAGCAGTGAGCACTGCAGATGTCCTGTGATAATTTTGGAAACTGCAGAAAGCATCTAAGTTTGCCTTGTGTAACAGAGTAGACCATCCGAGCATAGCCATTTTCTTACTTCCTTAGTCCTAATTATTTCCCTGTTAATCTGAAGGAACTGATTTGAGACCACTAAACTATTTCACGTTGATCAGCAAGAAGATGAAATCCTTATCCTCTTGGGTAATACTTTGTGAACTATGTAGCTCAGTTCCCTGAGCATAGGTTTGTTTGGGTTTTTTAGCCTGAAGTAACCAAAATATGCTTTCCTTTCCTCAACTGTGAAAACTTTCCATAGGTTGGATGAGAACATGAATGTGAGTGTTGCAGACTTTGGACTTTCTAAGAAAATCTACAGTGGAGACTACTACCGTCAGGGCTGTGCCTCCAAGCTGCCAGTGAAGTGGCTTGCTCTGGAAAGTCTGGCAGATAATCTGTACACAACACACAGCGATGTGGTGAGTTTTGCTCTGGTGCATTTGGGGACCACTTGTATTTCTGCTGAAGTGGAGGAATCCTGTATCCACTGAGAGTGGGAAAAGGCCTCTGGTGATGGGAGTTTGCCTTGTGTTTGAAGGATGGTGCTAACTCTGTTTTGGATGCTGTCAGAATTTGAGAATAGAAATATGCGAGAGTGGTTTATGGCAGAAGATGTCAACCCTTTTCCTCTTATCATTTTGTCATCTATTTTCCAGTGCTTATCCCTATCATTTTCTTCACCTTTTCCCTGCTCCTCTTTCTTTTGCTCTCTATGGAGTTTCTTCTTTCTTACTCTTATTTTTTTTCCTTTCTCTGCTGCATGACAGTTTGAAGGTGACATTTGAAGGGCATGTAACATACACACTCGTGTACAATTGCAGCAAAGGTGCTCTGTGCTACAGAAGGCATTGGTGGAACTTCATAGGTCTGAATATCTTAGTGCTTAGACACTCCCCATAACTTCCTCTGGGGAGCGAGGCTAAACCCATTCATCTGAAATTATTATCTTTTTTCCTCCTTTTTTTTTTCCCTTTTTGTTTTTTTTTCTGATACAGTCTCCCCTCTTCCTTGCTGCATTTTGCTCTGTTTTCACACTAGTTTTGCCCTTCAGTCCTGTGGACTTACCTTTCCAGTTGTCTGTGTCACAATGTCCCTGAAGAGATCACAAAGAATGCATGGTAATGTGGCTGCTGTGTTGCTCAGCAATTGCTGTAATCACTATAGACAGTGTTTAATGATTGGTGATCACTAGTTCAGCCAGTTTGCAATCGATGCTGGACAGGGGTTTGCTTATGAAAATAATAATTTTTAGCACCTAACATACCTGCAATTTAGTTGAAATGTACAAGTATGACTGTTGCAGTGTAGAGCAGCAATGAACATGAGCCATAACTGGTTTCTTCCTTGCCCTGCTTATTGGCTAACCTCTGCTTTCACTTGTGCCTGTACATTACTAGAAGCTCAGAATATGGTTTAATGAATTAAGAAACTGATTAGTGAGCCCCAAACCAAAATCTTCTTATAGCTGGGAACCACAAACCCAGTACTGCATACCTTAAAGAACCATGAGTAGGAGATGCTTGGGAGAGGTCTGCAGGTGGAAGACAGCAGTAGCTCCCAAATCTTTCCCTGCTCCACTGCAGAATGGGAGCAGAGCCTTCAGCTGTCTTCTAAGACAATGTGTCAGCATCAGCTGCGTCTGGTGGGTCATTTCTGTTTACTAGCTAGAGTCTGGATAGTCCTTGCATCGCTGCTGCTCGCGTGACATTACTCCACGCTGGGCAGGTCAGCACAATCTGGCCATACGGAAACCACACCCTGGTGAGCAGGGAACTGGCTGTTCACTTGTTCTGTGTGCTGTTTTCTTCCAGTGGGCGTTTGGGGTGACCATGTGGGAGATTGTGACCCGAGGGCAAACCCCTTATGCTGGCATTGAGAATGCAGAAATCTACAACTACCTCATCAGTGGGAACAGGCTGAAGCAGCCGCCAGAGTGCCTGGAAGATGTGTGAGTACCTCCTCACCCTGCTGACATATGATTTCTTGAGAAGTTTGGCTCACTGGAAAGAAACAGATGCAGCTGGCTGGGATGCTGATCTGAATCTATCCACTTTCTAGTACACAGAGGCATTCACTAGAAAGTCTCTGGGTTAGCTACCAGATACTCTCTGCTGGCAGAGCTCCCAGCATCCTGTGGTAACTACACAAGCAGCTAACTTGGCTCAAGGGTTTGAACAGTGTCAACATTAGCAGCTCTTGGCTTTGTGGAAACTATATAACTGTTACATAGAAACTGCTTCCTGCCTTCTCAGGCCACCATCTGAGCAAAGGCATCAGGTTTATGGGGAATAATCTGTACGCTTGTTACTAAACCTGTACACTTTTATCTTCTCAGCAGTTCATTTTAACTGTTAGAGTTTAAATAAAAACATTGTTATAGCACTGCTTAAATTCATTACATGTCTGCATCTTTACTGCTGTGAGTAGCTCTGATTCCACGTTGTGGAGCTTATGGCTGTAGGATGTTACAGATGCAGAAAGTAGAGAAGAGATTCAAAAACCTACTAGATAGGCATTAGAGGAAGATCCATCAAAAACTATTGAAAAGTACAACCACCATTTTGTGAGGCCCTTAAACTACAGGTTATTGAGACCTGAGAGAATATACTAGAAAGATCTCACTACACACCTACCTTCATGTTACATGGCTCCCCAAGCATTGCTACTGAACGCAGTCAGACATAGGGTACTGGGGAAATGGAGTTTTGGAGCTGATTCAGTACAGCCAGTAGTTTTCTAGCTTTCTTTCAAATGAATTTCTGCTGATTGACAGTGAGAGGAAAGTGTTTAATTTGGTGCCACAGAATAGGAAGTTTCTGTTTTATCTGGAGCATTTAGAATTATTTCTACTGTTTGTGAGGGATGTAAATCAGGATTAAGACAACTGAACCATAGAAGCTTTCTGTAAAAGTAGTGTGAGATCAAAAACAATCTTGTAAATCTGATAGCGAGCAAGGGACAGGAAAAGTAAAATAAAACTCATCATGAAATGCTTTATTTCCCAGTAAGGGCCATATCAGATTTTTGCCATTTACAAGTTTAACTGAGGTTCATTTGTATGCAATGTTTTTCAGTGCCAGCACTGTGCTTTGTTACTGTTCCCTGCAAAACTGGCAACAATAACGCCATAGGAATGCAGCTGCCAGTCTTGTGGGTGATGCACAAAGAAGAGGAGGACAATGGCTCTGGCCATGCTCCAGCCAGAGGCCTGGCTGCTGGGAGGCCAGCCAGCACAGACACTGAGCTGGGAAAGCAGCCACAGGGGAGCAGAGCTTCTCTGCCCTTGCCCAAACACAGGACATCGCAGCCAGTGGTGTCTCCTCATGCTGGCCCTTAGGCAACCAGAGCTGAGGTGGCTGGCGTTTGACCACAGGAGAAACACAGCAGGATGGAGCCTGAGGCACTGAACACATCTTCTGCCTTTGTAGTGGAAAGGCCACTTCAGCATCCCTCTTCCAGCAGTGAAGCTGTTGTCCATTCTTTAAGAGCCCTCTAAACAAACCCTGTGTGCCTTTTCCCACTCCTGTTGACAACCTGTCAGGCAGCAACAGCAGCACACCTCCATTGCTCCAGGAGTGCTGAGTTAACACGGTGTGAAAAAAGAACACTCTGGAAATAACTTGCACCTCCCACAGTTCGGTATTTGTTTTCTTCCCGTGATTTATTTGCTCTTGAACTAGAATTTGGAGGGATGGCTTCAGCTGTGGCAGAGGTTGCGAGGATGCTTTTTGTGCATAAATTCAAAAGCTATTACTAGGTCATGTCACACTCACAATTCTATTTTAGCTCCCTAGAGACAGCGGAACAAGGTTTTTACGAAGGAATTCAGCATGCTTTGACAGGACTTTTGGGAATTTTGATACTGTCTAAATAACTGTTTTGACCAAAGTGAGAATGACTTTAAAAATGGAAAGGAACAAGAAATTAGATCCATAATGGCCATTTGCATGCTGTGTGACCTATGCAAGGCCAGAGCTAATAGATTTTGGGGAAAGCCTCTGGGCTTTTTAAGCTACACTGCCCAGAGCCCTTGTTGAGAGGTGCAGGGTGTGGCTGTTCTGCTTCTCAATGCTCTTGGCTCCCTCTATTTTGCAGCTACGATCTCATGTGTAGATGTTGGCATCCTGAGCCCAAGCTGCGCCCCAGCTTTGGAGTGCTCCGGTCCCAGCTGGAAATGATTCGCGGAAGGATGTCCACACTCTCTTCCAGTCAAGATCCTCTCTATGTCAACATTGGGAAGGACAAAGAGGCGTCTGCAAGTGACCCTGCCCTGCACGCCTCCTTTGGAAATATGGATGCTGAAGAGACTGTGGCTGGGGCAGCTGCTGCTGTCACAAGTGACTATCGCTACATCATGAGCCCCTTGTGCCTTGCAGATGATGCTGAGGGTGAAAGGCATCCAGATGCACAGGAAGGGGAAGACAAAAGCCTGCTGTATGAGCTAGAGACAGGAGGAGGGAAAAGTTGTTAGTCTGTACATAGCAATGACACTCTGCTTCCCTGGGACTGGATGTGTGCAGCACGGTGCCACGTCGCCACGGGCTCTGATGCTGGATCTGGAATGGCGTTGAACAGCACTGACCAGAGCTCTTGGGCAGCTTTTTTAGCTTTCACCACCTATGTGGGCTGCAGTGGCAAACAACTTGGAAGAACCTCAACTCCAACAACCCCCTGGATTTGGGGGACGGGGGCAGTAGGGTTACAGGCCGATCACGTCCTGCTGAAAGGAGTTCAGAGCTAAGGCGGCAGTCAGAGTCTGTGCTCTGCTCCTTCTGTCTGAATGCTGGAGCAGAGCTGAATACACCTGTTCAGTCAGTGCTTGCTCTTGTGTAGATGATGTCTTCAATCCTGGCTGCATGACTTTGGGACTGGTACCTTTAAAAACACTAGTGGGTATTTACACTGTCATTCAGGACAAGAGGGCAAGATTCCCCTCGTGTTCACTCAGCAGTACTGCCTAGACTTGTTGCCTACCTCAGTGGTTCTCAAACTGATCAGCAGATCTGCTTTTACCCAGCACTGAATTTAAACATCTGGCTTATTTCATGCAGTGACATTTGTTGCTTCCTCAGTCCAGAGCTCTTTTAAGAGTTTCAGATGTTTTGGTGAGCAAGGATATTAGAGGAAAAAAAAAAAGAAAAAGAAAATCCAGCATTCCTCTTCACCCCATGTACCTTTTTTATGTCTTTCTTTTTCTTCCATTTGATGCCAGTTCAGGCCTGACTAGACTTGCAGCTGACATTAAAATGCAAAGGGAGGGAGAGCAGCTGGCATGTGTGAGGGCAGAATCCAACTTCAAAGGGATGAAAAGGAAGCAGTGTAGAGAGGACTTAACAGCAGTATGGGGATACAGTGCTAATTAATCGTGAGTTCTGCCCTCCAGGAGAGGAAGGAGATGGCTGAGATACAGAATAGCAGACTTGCTTCAGTTTCAGCAGGAACAGAATTCAGCATTTGCTTCAAAATTGGATTCATTTAATCATTCTCTTTGTTAGTCTATGACTTCTTCAAATAACCAAGTACTGTAGCTGCTATAGTGACGGTGTGAAATCAGCTCTGAGAAGATGTGTGTGTTGGGGGAAGGGATCAACTGGGAGATCTCTGTAGAGAGAGGCCTCATGAGGAAAAAGCTTGAGAACCACTGGCCTTCCTATTTAGGAGGTTTTCCGGCATGCTGTAAAAGTCATATAAAACATAGACTAGTATCACTGCAGCCTTCCAGACAGGGCAAAATTAATGGTTTTGCTCTTTGGGGGTTTTGTTTTGTTTTGTTTTTCAATCAGCATGTCTGACTCACTGTAACTGCAAGTGCTTGTGTGGTTTTTAATAATTTAATATTTTACTGTAAATCAGCCTTTGTTTTGTGCAGTGGTTCCCAGCAAGGAAGTGCAGTTACATCTTGCTCTACTTATCCTAAATATTTGCTAGATCTTAATTTCCTTTATTTTTACACTGCGCTGAAAACTTGGCAGTATCACAAGACTTAGGATTCCACATTGTGCTTCTTCAGAGATGAATACCACAAACGTCAGCATTTGCTGAGTTGGCAAAGGTGGAACCAGTAAGTCAAAAGAGATTGCAGACTTGGTATCAGAACACTCCACCCTTTGATGCCCAATATTTGCTTATTGTAAGTTTGGGTCTAACTACAAAATTCAGGTCCAGTTTCAGGCCTTAGTGAGAACTCTTCCTAGGGAAGGGGAATTTCAGCCTGTGGCTTGGGCATGGGTCCTTTCTGTAAAGTTTCCTACTGAACAGAGATGTCTTGCAGATGTCTCCAGAATTTCAGTACGGTTCCTCAATCACAAACTGCACCATCTTACATCCCAGGCAGTACAGGGTTTTCTCTTCATTTAGCTGGAATGCTGTAAATGCAGGTGAGAAGATAACACCTAACAAAGGGTAACAAAAACCTGTGCAGTGCATGTTTGCAGTGAGAGCAGAAAGCTAAGCTCCCTGCAGCTGCCTGGGAAGCGCAGATGTACATATAGACTCTAACTCTGGGAAGCATGTCTTTAGTTTTTATGCATTTTTTAATAATAAAATATGTACTGTGTTTGAGACCCAGCCTCTTATGTGTGGCAGAGCTTGTGATGATGCTCACTAACTGTGTGAGGTCACAGCAAATATCAGCCCCAGCTCAAAGCCATCTTTCTCCCTTCACCAAGAATGGTTGGACTACTTGGAGTCAGAGAACGTATTTGGCCTCCCCAGACAACAGTTACTCTGCAGTGCTCCAGCCCTGAGACTGTGAAGGCCAAAATCTGATGGGCATGGGCCGGTGGTTCCACAAAGAGACAGGCTCTGCAGCCACTGCTATGCAGGAACCTGGGGAGAAGCCCTTACTGGTACATGCTGCATCCTACCCGGGAATGCAAAACCTCTGTGTCAGTTCCTCCTTGAAAGCTGTCGTGTGCACCCATCCAACTAGTGGCAGTGCTCTCAGTGGAAGAGAGGTTTGGAGGCGGTGTGTAAAATTCAGCTGCTGAGTCAAATGTTCCAAGCACAACATAAAAGAGCCCCTGGATTTCCAGCTCACGGAAAAGAAAAGGTGTACCTCACACTTTTATTCTTCATCAGCAAACAACACGCTGCACGCCCTCTGCCTGCAACTCACGCTGAGAGGAAGAGTGGTGGTAAACAGTACTAGCACTCACCCCCCATCTGCAATGCAGGAAAAATGACTTCCGAAGCACCAAGTGGCTGATCTAGTTAATATCTTAAGGTTTCAGTGCCCGGTGATGTCCCTTGGATGTGTTTCAAATGATGATTTAATCCTTTCGCATACAAGCTTGGACAGACCAGGTACAAATGAGGCTGTATTGTGGGTGGGAGAAGCGACACCAGAAGAAGAGCTAGTGAGAAAAGAGGGAGGGAAGGAGATTTTGAAATGGGGACAGATGGAACAAGCTGTCAAGACAACAAACAAGGGAGTCAGAAAGCAGAGATGTGGAATTTTATATATGACATCCCAGAACAGAAAAGGCATTGCCTCAGCTGGGACCAGGAAGGGGTCTGAGGTGGAGGCTGGCTGTGTTTTGTTAAAGGATGAGATGCTTTGGTCCAGCCCAGGTGCACTTCAGTGTGTTGCTCTTAAATCACAGAGAAGCTGTATACAGCTGTCCTGGCCCTGCATCTGCTTGGAGACAGCACTGTGATCCTGACCCCAGAGAAGCTTCAGCCTAACAGTTCTGATTTAGGCATCAGCCTGGCACATTGGTTTCCTAATTAAACAAAATGTTTCCTCCACAACAACCCTTTTTTCCCATCACTCTAGTACAACAGTGCAGTCCCTCCCATCCTTCCAAGCAGCACCCGCATCCACTGCAGTGAGGTGGCTAAGGGACACTGCTTGTTTATGCTGATGCAGCTTCTCTCCTATACAGGTAAGCCTGACCACACTCCTCCATCCACATCTCCCTGAGGATGGAATGGGGTCTTCTTTTTAACAGAGGCTCAAGTGCACTCAGTACAGTTATCATCTCAGTTTTGAGGCAGCGTGACCCCACAGTGCCTAGCAAGGGCATAGCAGAAGCTCACAGCACCATCTGTGTAGTGTAGGAGTAGTTAATGCACGAGGAGACATGCCCCTGTCAGCTCCAGTGTCAGGGCTGACTGATGGGCCCTGGACTGTGGGCTGTGGTGGCAGCTCAGCCTGCAGATACTGGGATACTCCAGCCTCATCCAGTACCTGATTGGTGTGGGGAATTGCTGAAAGTGTTCAGGGCTGATGGCTCAGCAGGTGCTTACAGTGCATGGACATATCTTCGAGCTAATGTACAGCTACCTGGGACCAGACACTTCTTGACCTGTGTTTGGAGGGAAGTGTTGCAGTCTTGACTCCATAGAAAACACTCCCTTGAAGTGAAATGCAATTAGTTTTGAATAAAAGTTTGAGTCTGGCTGAGAAAGGAACAATATTTGCACATAGATATTTTCCTGATCTACATTCTGTACATTGCTGGCAGTATTCATTCTCCCCTGATGCTCAGCAACCATCAATTTTTGCAAATCCTCCTATTTTTTACAGGGGTTTGTGTGAGGGATCCTCACTGTACAGTCCTAATTTTATACTGATTTTTTATTTCACACCTGTTGTGCTCCCTTAAAATAGCAAGTTATTCTACAAACACTGGATTCCCGTGGAGTTGCATCCCATGGCTGATTGCAAGCTGTAGTCGAAGCTTGCCCCTAGTTAAGGTACTTAGAGGACTTTTTCCCTTGGTGGAGTCTCTGTTGTCCAATACAAACTCATTGAATTTCCATCTGCAGTGAAGGTACCGGTGTGGCACTAAAAGGGTCTGTCACACACAGCCTGTTTTCAGAAAACTTTTAGGAACTTCATTATCCTTCAGACCTCAATCTTGCCATTGCATTTGGCTGAAACAAAGCAGTGGATTCAAAAGCTGTTAGGGCCAACACGTGCAGCTGGTGATCAGAAAGCCTTGTTACCATGGGAAACAGCTAAAAATCAATTACTTAGTCCAAGAACAGGAGGGACCGATGGACATGGGTTTTGATTGAATTTGCTCTGTCATATAAAAGGAACACGACATCAGTATGAATAAGACCTCAGTCACTGCACTGAGATCTAGCAACAAAACAAAGATGATCAACTCCTCGCTCACTCCATGGATCCTCCAGCTTGAGGCATGCCAAGCCAAGTCCTTCCCAAATGCAGTCAGACAAAATGGAACGTATTTTGGTCATATATGACAGTAGGACTGACATATATGGCAGTAGGAAGCAGGTATTCCAGCAGCACGGAATATATCTCAACAGCTTTTTTTCTGTTTGGTTTCTTTTCACTGGCTTAAAATAGAGCTGGAAGAAATGTGTGATCCCAGGAAATAGATGGTACTTGTTGATTTAAGCTTTGCTCAGTTCAGTATAGACTTTATGGGACTGGACTAGTTTCCAGAAGAGTCTCTATAGGAGCTGGTTCTTGCCAGACTGCAGTGTGAGGAAGCAGGAATTCATGACAAGGAAAGAGGGCTTGTACGCATAAACAATCTAGTTGGGAGTATAAGATACTGCACCATATGCTGGTAAGTATACAATGCCAGTGAAGGTGAAAAAAGGGGGAACTGAAAGAAATGGCGGGTCTCTGGAGAGAAGCACCCTCTGTACACTGCAACATGGCAGGTAATGCAGCAAATTCAAAAGGTCACTGCTTTTTAATTAATATATATGACAACGATCCTGGCTGCTACCCTGTCATTACCCGAGCTGCGTGGGAGACTGCTGCCGCCTCTTCACTTCTGTTCTGCCAATGACTGCCTCTGCAAGAGTCACTTTTGCTTGTGCGACATGGTGCTAGCCAGAGCAGAGAGCCCTTTGGTCACTCGCTGCTGCCTCTCATTGTTTCTTCTTATTAAATTACCTTAAAAGTAGCTAAACCCCCCCGAGGTTCACATTGCTAGATGATATAAAGCAGTATGCCTCTCCAACATCAGGTAAGGTTTAGACCTAATTAATATGTTTCCTGGTATTACTTGTCTACAGTATCCCTCCTCTTACACAAAGATACACAAAGAGAAAGAGGAGCAGAAATACTGTGCAGGAATGTGTCTGGGTGTAGGAGGAGGGACTGAGCTTTGGCAGCCTCTTGGTGACCATGAACCTTGTACCCGAACTTCAGGGTGTAAGGATAAAGGAAGATGCACACTTGGGGCTTATGCAGGGGACCCGAACTATGACTCGGAACAAAGCAGGCACTCAGCTGTTGCCAGAACCCCTGCTAAGGAAAAAAACATGTCAAACCCAAACTTCCAGGCTTGGCCTTCACTCAGCAGACAGCAGGGGCAGTTTAAGACCGCTCTTCCCAAAATTTGTTTGCTCCCTCCTCTGCTAGAATTGGGGGGTCCCAGCAGGGACCAGCAGTGCTGGTGCTGCTGAAGGTAGTGAAGATGGATGATGCACAGAAAAGCATGAAGCACAGGCACATGTTTCTACCAGCACTGCTGTGGGGGTGGAAATCTCTGGCAGAGCAAACAGCCGGTGACTTCTCACACTCCCTTCCCCCTGTCTGATTCACTCCAGCTTGTCTGCCAACACTCCCAATTACACCAATGCACTTTCATTGAGGCTGATATGCTAGGCTGTACATGAGACAACGATTGGGCTCACTATGTGAAATCTTTCCCATATTTTCCACCTATTGATGAAGTCTCTCTGGGTCACCACTGAAATTGCTCAGGGCTGCTGCCCTTCCAGCAAGCCAAATTCTTCTGCAGGCATCATCAGGCAAGGATCCAAATGAGAGGAGCCAAACCTATTCATTTATAGCATAAATTAACATGGTTCGATATTTCTGTTTTTTCTCTTAATGTACTCCAGGAAATATTGCCAGTTTGCGGAGCTCTGTCAAGCTGTAGATAGGAAACTGGAACTGAAGACACAGTTGGCCTGTGGGGACCTTACTTGTGGATTTATGCACTCAACCATTGTTGTCTCAGTGGAGGAGACCTCATCCCAGAGGCCTCCTGCACCACAGGTCTGAACCACCCATTCCTGATATGGGTGTAAATCAGTGCAAAGGGCACCAAGATCATCAGAACTTGGTTTTCTGGCATGAAAAAAACACAACTGAGAGAAGGATGTGGTCTGTAATCTGGAAATACACCCAGCCTGCCTATATACCATGCCCTGACCTCTCCTGGGTGAAGAGGGTTTGCTGGGATGACATTGGATTTTAATTCCTTGTGCCTGTTCAGCTGCTGAAGCATTATTTAGCACTGCTGAAGTGTTATTTAGCACTGCTGAAGCCTGATGCTGATCTCACAGCAGGAGCACTGCGCAGCAGCTCACGGAAGTCCAGGGGATGATGCCGTCACAAGGCTGGCAAGAATTCAACGTTGC
Source organism: Sclerurus mexicanus (assembly GCA_013396755.1). NCBI lineage: Eukaryota > Metazoa > Chordata > Aves > Passeriformes > Furnariidae > Sclerurus > Sclerurus mexicanus. The sequence continues at coordinate 1,201,429 of VWZF01004607.1, read as the reverse complement.
GCTTTACAGCTTGCCTGTTTATCAGAAATCCGTGAACACAGAAAATCTGTACTTTTCCAGGAAAGCTCTAAACTTTCATAAGAAAATAACTAATGGATTTATTTTCTCAGTAAGTGTCTTAACAATTGTCTGGGTAACAGAGCATCCCTGACACTGAACTTGGCAAATAATGGAAAAGATGATCTCAGGTCAACATTAGTGCAAATGGGTGAAAAATCCTAAAGAAGACCAGGCTTTCTGTGGTCTTGCCAGGCAAGACCACAAGTAGCAGGGGCAGGTGTATCTCTGTCTCCCCCATAACTCTTTTTCCTGGACCTGCTGTCACAGGTGGAAACAAGGCACTGCCTTGTTTTCACCAGGTGTGCTGGAAGGGCACAACGTGCCTTTGCCTCAGTGCAGACGAACCCACAGACCATGGTGACTGGTACTGCAGTTTTTTCCCACTTAAGCCCTCACTTGCAGAGAGGATGCTGGAAACAGGAGCTGAGATGGCTGTGCAGGCATTGGTGGTGGTATCCCTCCTGAGATGCCAGATGCACCAAAAAGCCCCAAGGCAGCCTGAAGTGTGCAAGCTTTTATCCTGAGGATGTTTGGGAATTGATTCCATTTTGCACCCCCAGGGCCAGCTGCCAAGGGCTGGTCAGCAAGCCAATGTTGTCTCCTTCAGCAGAAAGCCAGGAAAGCTCAGAGCGGGCAGTGGTGGGATAATGTGCCAGTTGGGGACATTGTGTCCTCTGTAGTATGACATTTCTGTGTCTCAGAAATGCCAGTCTCTTCTTCTACAGCAGGAATTGGAGATGCTCTAGGGACTCATCTGGCAGTAGACTTTGCCTCAGTTTTTAAAATCTGTCACATTCATTGTTTGTGATCTTCAGAAATATATCCATAAAGGCAGTTGAACGTGGGCCCTTCAGAAAGCTGAAGACATCCTTCCCAAAAGGTTCTGTTTCCCCCACAGCTCTCCTTCCAGCCTGCCCTCCTGCCTGCTCAGCTGTGAAATCCTATTTTGCATCCCACAAATGCAATTTCAGTACCTCCCCTCAGCCACACTCTCCTTCCCGTCCCTGCCCCAACTCAGAAAACAGCCATCCTGCCTGGCTTGGGACAGCTCCGGATCCCCAGTAGCACTTCAACCCACGAAGATGCTGTGCATGCCCAGCTGGATCCTTCACCTTATTGACCAATTCACGACCTTTCCCACAATGCCACTGAATTTTTCTGGGGGTCTGAGGCAGCAGGCACACTGCTGATAGCCTCAGTGCTCTACTCTGCTTAGTGGCCTTGCTGATGAACAGTCAAGAGTAATCCTGCTTATGTTTCTGAATGTGTATTTTAATGTGATTCAGCTGGCGAGAGGGAGTAGTAGATTACTGAGTGAGAGAAAATTTAGTTCTCTGGCTCTATGCAGTCTAACAGTTCAGAGATTTTCTTGGCCAGACTTTAATTCTGTGGAGTCATAGCTATTGGCTCCTGAAAAACTACAGGAAGCAACTGAAATATAACCCTCAACTAGTAATTTTTACTTTGTATTGACAATCAGTGTGCAAAATCTGATGAGATTTCTGGGTGTAGAGTTGGTGAGATGCCCCATGAAGAAGGCTTGGCAGAGATGCAGAAACACCTTCAAGAGCCAGCTCTCAGTCCATACAGAGTTCATTGCTCATTTGCTCCCTAGGCTGCTTGTGTGGTTTTGTGATGTAGTTATGTTGTTTATCAGCAGCATCTGTGAAGAAAGTGCTTTGTGTACTTGATGATTGCCTTGTCTGTGCCATTTTTGTAGTTTCTCTTGATGCATTTCAGTGACATATATAACACGTGAACACTGGCTTTAAGTGGACACCTTAGCATGTCCTTGCTTTAGATAAGGATGCTGCATGTCCTGACAGTCCCTCCTCACCCTGCACTGGGGAGTTTTGGCTGAAGCCCCCCCTGGGAGATGGGCTGTGGGAATGCAGCTATGGCTCACAGGCTACCCAAGGGCTGCCAGTTCCCAGGCCTGGTGAGGAGCTGGACAGGGGTAACCACCCCTGCCCCAAATAGGCACAGCACAAGTGGTGGGTTGCTAATGCCAACTGCTTTGGTCTGTGAACATGCTCTGGCTGCACTGCTCACTGATGCAGCTGTAGCTTTTGAGCAAGTTTCCTTTGCCTCGGGCCAAACTGTGAGGGCTGGTGCTCTGCTGCCAGGTGCCTGAGCTGGTCTCTGGGTTTCATGCCTGCCTCAGGAGATTTATTTTTCCTTTGCATCAGCCTCAGACGTAGGACATGGGTAGCAGAAAAGTGCTTAGGGCAACAAGTTGCTCTGGGTGGCAAAACTGCCCATCTTGCTTCTTAGCTCTGCCAGGGCAGCAATGGTGAGGCTGGAAGACAGGGAAGGAGAGAGGATTCCCCCATGCACAGGTGGGACAGCTGATGCCTTGGGCTCCCCTTGCCTGTTGTTGCCCACTCAGGTACCCTTGAGATGGGCAAAAATTTTCCCAGTGTGTAGGAGCCTCTAGATAGTCTGCAATGGTCTGAAAATGGTCTCCAACCCATGCAGCAAACCTGTGCCACCAGTGCTTCCCCTCTGAGCAATATCCCAGCCTCTCGTGCCTGCCTCTTCCCTTTCCCCTACTCTGCTCTCTCCCTTTTCCTTCCTGTTACCGTCGGGGTAGGCCTCCTGCTTTGGGGAAGGGCCAAAGCCTTGGCTCCAGTGTGCCAGCGGCAGCCTGGGCTGCAGGGGCAGCGCTCTGGTCCTTACAGGGAGGATGACCTATGCGTGCTTCATGTCTCCTTGCATCGGAAGAGGCTGCAGGGCACAGATAGAGTCTGTCTGTTAGATCTTTAACATCGTTTGGGGCTCTCAAAGCTGCTTTAAATGAGGATGTTGCAGCATGAGAACTGCTGTCTCCACGTATCTGAGGAATCACCAGCGCTCCCAGTTTAAACGGAAGTAATTCTAGAAGCCATCCAGCGGCTTGAGCGCGGGCATCGGGTTCCTCCACGCCGCAGCTGCCTTCACACTGCTGCTGGCAGAGGCGCGGAAGGGGTTTGCAGCCGGTGCTCCCCGCCGGCGCTCCAGGGCATTCCCGCGGGTCAGGAGCGATCAGCGCCTGGGTTCCCGTGGTCACCGACGAGCCCTGGGCCGCCCTGGAGGGGGGCACCGCGCCCGCCCGGGGGGATGCTGCGGAGGCCGGGGCCGAGGGCAGCCCCCCGCACACTCAAGGCAGGCGGGTTTGTCCCCGGGCCCACCCTCCCTCCCCGTCATTAGCGGGGCCCGGGTCGATGCCGCTGCGATGGCCGTCGGAGCCCGGGAGCTGCGCCGGCAGCCGCCGTCCTTGGAGCTCCGGTCCGGGAAGGTTTAACCCCTTGCGCCCGGGGTCGCCCGACACCGTGGGGAAGAGGCAGCCCAAGGCCTAGGGACGGAGGGTTTGAGCCATTCGGGCAGGGAAGGGTTTGTTAGGCTGCGGTCACTTCAGAAGGGGAAACGGAAGGAAAAAAGACCGGGCTCGGCAAGTCTTGCGGCAGCAGAAGAGCCAAACCTGCGGTGAGCAGAGCAGCTGGGAGAGACAGCGAGGCGGGGAATGCTCCCCCGGAATGGTCAGGGCTGCTCCGGGGAGCGATGATCTTTGGCCAGATCCCAAAGGTAGGTTGTGCCTGTTAGGAACTGGCCCACAGCAAGAAAGCCAAGTCCCAGCGTCTCATCACTGAGGCATTCCCAGGAGGTTTCTGCCTTAAATAAACACCATGCCCAGAGTGAACTGCAGAGAGACGCGCCAGAGCCAGCAGCGCCTCTCCTGTGGGTGGTGCCACAGGTCTCCTCTCTGTAGAATGATTGAGGGTGAGGGGCTGAAGTGCAACCCTGTTTCAGCCCTGCCTTCTTCGGGCTGGGGAGAGCAACGGTTTGGGAATTCAGAGGTCACGGCTGTCCCTGGTACCTGTGGAGGGAAGGTGAGACAGGAAAATCCCTGCAGAGAAGAGGACTTGGCCACCTCTTCTGTAAGAGAACAGGAGATGAAACTCAGAAGCCCAGGCTCTTGTGTGTGTCCAGAGACAGAGGAATCTCACTACCTCCGACCAGGAAGACAGGAAGAAAGGCTGCAAGAGGGAGCAGTCTGGAGACCTCAATGAGCTCTTGCAGGGCTTTATCACATCTATGAAACAAAACCAGCAAGAAAGCTAGGGACAGGCCTTCTACTTGGCCTGGAATTTTTCCATCTAGAATTACTTAAGAAAACCTGGACAGGCTTTTCTCCCAACCTTATCAGTCCCAGCGCCTGACTCCTGGCCTCAGGCTTTGGAAAGAACCTTTCTTGCTGTACAGTTACACAGCTTGCTATGCAGCTCTGGTGATGGATATAAAGGGAAGCTTCAGGCCTAAACTGTGAAGAGGATGGACAATAGCAGAGTCTCCAAGTGTGACCAAGACTACTGATCTTTATGAAGCTTTGTCCAATAGAAACAACATTAGGGAAACTCCTAGAAATTAACCATCATCAATGAACCTTTTCTGTATATTCAGAAAGTCCTTATTTGGGATGCAAAATTCATGCTAGAAAGCTAGTAAATGGCAGCTTCACAACTATCTCAAAAATCTTTATCTGGCTCCCATGTGTCTAATGCTGAATTAATGAAAAAATCACACATTATTTTCTTCATATGATCCTGACTCACTCAGTGCTCAGGAAGTTGCATCTTTAGTCCTGACATTTTGCAGGCTTTGAATGATTGATTAAAGCATTTAAATAACATACTTCAAACATAAGGGTGGTGGTTGTTAAATGTAATTATTGTTGTTTAAATGTAATTATTTTTACATTTTGACTAATTGTAAGTGGATATTATTAATGGAAGAACAAGATTTGTTTATCGGGGTTTGAGTTCTGCAGTCATCAGGAACAAACACAGCAGGTAATGAGTTTGGCAATAAAATGCCAGCCTTCGGCACAGACCAGATTTAGCACCACCCTTTCTCTTTGTATCATACTTCCTTCTTCCCAAGGGCTCAGCCCACCTAAAACCTGTATAATTTCTTCCTATATAACCATGTGCCTGTTTCTGCTCAGTTTTCTCAAAACTTTATTTCCTAAATATGCTCCTCAATGAGAACACTCCTATTGGATTTACAGACCCATTTTATCACTCTTATTAGGATGGGTGGGGATGGAAGAACTGAAAAAGTTTGGGTAGTTTGATTTACCGTGAAGGAGAGAGGCCCACAGTGAATGATCAGTGAACAGGAGAGCAGAGAGAAGTGGGATAAGCGAGTATGAGCCTCTCAGTAAACTGATGATGTGGAAAGCAGTGTGGTCCACGGGCAAACATATACTGACCGTTCTTCCTCCGGTTTCCCTTTTAAAGGTTTTATTCAGAAAGGAAAGGAGTAGGCGAGGAGGATTATTCTTTTCCTCACTTATTTAAGCTCCCTAAATCTCTACTGAACAATACTCAACTTTCAAAAAAAAACCCCAAAAAAACAAGAGTAGCCAGCAAACAAAGTTTTTTCTGCAAAATCTCACCACATAATTCAGGTATCTCTGCTTTAAATGATATGCACATTTTCAAAATTAAGACTTCCAAAACTGACTTGCATAGGAATTTATTTAGCAGAGTAGTTGTAATATCTGCTTCTCCCTGATAATGATAATTTTTGCAGTTAGAGACTGAAACACCACTTTTTTTTTTTAAGCTGTATCCCACAGTTGGCTCATTTCTGTGATATTCACAAACACTATCAGTTTCCTTTAAAACTGCTCCAGTCAAAATGTCTTTTCCCCCTGGAGAAATTATTATCAATGACCTACTTCCTCTCCATGTGTTATCTTTCATTTGTCCAAAGCTCCAGCATCTTTGATTGCTCGCTTCTTTATCCTTTCCTGGGTCTGCAACATTTAATGTCAAATGGTAAATTTTATTTGTGTGATATTTCCTCTTCTTGGTGTGTTAACTAAAATACATCTTGCAGATGGGAATTTGGCACCACATTCCTTATAGCAGTAAGAATTTCAAAGAAGCCATCCCTTGATCTACTCAGGAACTCCAAAGGGATGGGACCTAAGCCCACTAGTGCCTTCTCCATTGACACCCAAACTCTTCCAAACTTTGGCCTTAAGACTGCAAAAGGCCAACAAAGATTATGCACTGGTTAATAGATTTGTAACCTTTGTATATAGAGTCCTCAAAAATACTTATCTAAGAAGTGAAAGAAGATATTTTTGAGCTTCTCAATGATCTGGGAACCAACCACTCAAATCAGTATCAATTCAAAAGGAAGTTCAATTTCATAAAAGCATAAATCTATGCCTAATTAGCCACTTCCCTTTTCACACCCCTCGTGGACTCCCCAGGCATAGTCACATGTTCTCACAGTAGCATTACCATGCCTGGGGAATGCTGATTGCTACCGTGACTGAGCACCTTTTGAGGCCAAGATCTCTAACACAGAAATTTCAGCCCAGGGCTACAGTATGGTGCTGTTTACCACCAGCTTTTGTTTACGTTTTTAAATAGCTTCCATTCCATGTGATGTGCCTTTGCCCAAGTCAACCTGAAATTATTTTTCAAGACTGCACAAGAGGCCTGGCCTTCCATTGGCTCAGTTACAGCCATTTAACTCATCCAGGCTGACCTACCTACCTGTACATGTCCATGCTGCCCAGAGCTCAGGGCGGCTTGTTTACGTGATTTTTTTTTCTTCAACACTTGTTACATCATTTCACTGTAAACCCAAAATACACATTTTAGATAGTAATCTCCAAAAGTCCCTTTTGCCCTAAGCCATGCAGGGCTGTTGTATTTAGAGGTATTATCGAATATATCCCCACGCTGGAGGGCCACCCAGCCTTCGTTTATCCCTTACGGCTCATGCATAACCTCAGGCAGCTTCCAGGTAACTCGGGGATCGGTGAGAGAGCAGTTCCGCGGGCGCTCGACACACACACGCGGCCGGGGCGCCCTGCAGGGCACGGGCCGCAGCAGCGCAGCGCCCCGCACCGCCGGAGCACCGCGGCCGGGCGGAGGGGGGGCGGTGCCGCGGGA
>VWZF01004607.1:1117061-1186999 GCA_013396755.1 Sclerurus mexicanus | reverse complement strand
GAGGGAGGGTGGTGTGTTTGTGTTTGAGACGGGCGGTCTCACGGCTGATTGCCCCGCGTTGAGCGGGTCGCGGTGCGACTCGGAGCGCGTTTGAGCGCTGCGGTCTGGTTGGGTGCTGCTTCTCCAGTACAAGGTCTGCGTGTAGGGAAGGGAAATGCCTGGAGCTGTTTGAAACTTCGGGTTCAACAAATACACACTTTTCCCCTGAAATGCTGGATGAGAGTCTATGTGCTATAACAAAACAGGCTAGTGTGTGTGATCAAGTGTAATAAAATGTGTGAAATTGCTCGTGTAGTAGACCGTGTTAGCGCTGAAATAATGCACGTTTTGGCTACTCTAGTTGCACATAATCACATTGTAACCACACACATCTTAAGCTGACTGGTTACTGTGTGTGACACTTTTGGTAGAAATAACTACAGCAGTGCAACATAAGAACTTTAAGTGTTGAAGAACAGAAACTGTTACTCGGGAGGTCTTTATATGCATAGAATTTTTGCTGGATTCATGGTTGTTGAGCTTTTTTGAAATTTTTTTTTCTGGTAGGTGCAAGTTCTACCTCAAGTAGATTTAAAGGTACAGTCGTTCTGCATATCTTAAATCAGATTTGAAATCACTTTGTTAGTGTGTTTCTTTTATAAGCCAATACGATTTTGGTGTGTATTGCACAGCATTAATGTGAATGCACTTTATGACTGTATGTTTCGTATACATATAAATGTGTTGTATGTGTATATAGAGAGGGTGAGTTGGTGGAAAACCACATACAACTTAGCTTGTGATTTCTTTCTTCCTAGTCTATATAGTTGTGATTTATTTTTCTATTGGGTTTGTATATATGAACTTGAAAAAGATTGTTTTGGGGATAGCTTTCTGTGTTGCTGGAACTTAATGTGTGATCTGCTGAAAAAGCAGAGTAATATCCTTAAATTGGAGAATATGAAGCTGATCTTGAACAGCTAATTAATTTTTTTATCCTAGACTCTCTTAAGGAGTTTTCAGTGAGTGGGTGATTGTGGATGTGTTTATGGGGACGAATTTCCTCTGCAAAGTAAAACTAAAAACCAGATTCTGAAACTTCACAGGTACCAAAATCTGTGCAGAACAGTTTTGGTTTATTTCCTCTGATTTCACTTTTACATTAACTTTTAAAGTATGAAGTGTAAAGGGTGGAAATAGATCTCTTCTGTTTGTTAGGCATCCATAACATTTATCATGGTATATGAATTGCCTCCTGAGCTTTGAGGTCATTTGCCACATGCATGTGTCAGCTGGTTTGCACAGAGTACTGTTTTCTTCTACAGTACCCAAGTCCTAACAAAATAAATACATCTTACTAAATGCCCAGTTCACTTAAAACCTGTGAATTTGAGTTAATTCTCTGGAAAGAAATATGATTGTTTTCCAGTAGGTAACTTATAGGATCGTGTAATGGTTGGGGTTGGAAGGAACCTTAAAGGTCACCTAGACTCAACCTTCCTGCTATGGACAGGGATGCCATCTGGTAGATGGTCGCTTGAAGCCCTATCCAGCCTGGCATTGAACACTTCCGGGCATGAGGCATCCACAGCTTCTCTGGGCAACCTGTTCCAGTGCCTCACCACCCTCACAGTAAAGAATGTCTTCCTAATATCCAAACTAAACCTATATCTTTCATTTTGAAGCTATTCCCCCTTGTCCTATCACTGCATGCTTTTGCAAACAATTTCTCCCCAGATTTCTTCTAGGCTTCTAGGTTCTCCAGAGCCTATTCCAGGCTGAACAACCCCAACTCTCTCAGGCTGTTTTCACAGGAGAGGTGCTCCAGCCCTCTGAACATCTTGGTGACCACCTCTGTACTCGCTCCCAAAGGCCAATGACCTTCCTGTGCTGGGGACCCTAGAACTGGACCCAGTACTCCAGGTGGGATCTCACTGGAGCAGAGGTGAGGGTCAGAATCCTCTCCCTCAGCTGGCTGGCCACACTGCTTCTGATGCAGCCCAGGATACAATTGTTTTCTGGGCTACAAATGCACATTGCAGAGTCACATTCGGCCTCTCATCCACTAGCAACCCCAAGTCCTTATCAGCAGGGCTGCTCTCCATGTGTCACCCCCCAGCCTGGATTGATGCTGGGGCTGCCCTGACCCAGGTGCAGCACCTTGTGCTTGGTCTTTTTGAACCACTTCTCTTGAGTGTTTATTCATCCGGGTCATTTAGGCATGTTAGCTTCACCACTCATCTTTCCCATATGGACCCGTGAGGGAGACCACTTGTCACTGATGTCCGTTGAGCCATTCATCACTACTCTCTCTGTGTAACCGTCCAACCAGTTTCTCATCCACCAAATAGCCCACCCATCAAATCCATTTCTTTCCAGTTTAGAGAGAGGGGTGTCACAGGGGACTGCGTCCAGACAGACAACATCCATAACTCTTCCCTTGTCCACCCGTAGTCACTCTGTTGTAGGACGCCACTAGCTTGGTCAGGCAGGACTTGCCCTTGGTGAAGTTGTGCTGGTTGTCCCAAATCACCTGTTCTCCATGTACTTTAGCACAGCTTCTAAGAGGATCTGTTCCATGATCTTCCCAGGCACAAGGGTGAGGCTGATAGGTTGGTAGTTCCAAGGGTCCTCTGTTCTACCCTTTTTAAAACATGGATGTAATGCTTCCCTTTATCCAGTCACCTGGGACTTCACCTTACTGCCATGATTTTTTGAATGTTATGGAGAGTGACTTGGCACATCAGCCAATTCCCTTAGGACTCTGGGATGCATCTCAGCTTCTAGCAGTAGTGATTTACTGTGGTCTCTGGCTCTCACCAACTACACATTTGATACAAGAATAAATCATTTTTTGTCCGTGTTGTATTCCGCATATAATAAGGATGAAACTAGAAACATCTGGATGTGGAAATAGCATTCTTGCGATTACCAGAAGTGCTTATTTTAGATTTTCACATAGAGAAATGTACAGGCTATTTGTAAAAGGAAATAGTTTATGATCTTTTGTTGGAGTGTTGACATAATCCTTAACCTGGGAGGTAGACACAAATACGGAATTTTGTATATGCAGATAAAAGTCACGTTTTTGGTTCCCTAAATAGTGATTTTACTAATCATAACAGTACAAATGTTTTCTTGTTTAAGTTATTTCCATAATTCAGAAGATAAATGTAGCTGAGGCTCGATGCTTCACATTAATCCACTTTCCCCCTTCTTTTAAAAGGTCTCTGGCTTTGACAGACAATTAGAAGTTCTTGGGATTTGGGGGGGGGGAGTGGTGTAAGCAAATTCTAACCACACAAACTTAGTTGTTTTCTATAAAGAAATTCAGTGAAAATGTTTTTAACATTTCTTTTTCCTTTCCTTCTTTGAATTTTTTGGAAGTTTTAGACCTTGGGGAACTTCTTCTTTCTGGCAAGACTTTTGTATTTGTGTCAGAAATGTGCCGTTTGCTCTCCTGAAAACTTCTGCATGTTTTACCTAATGTTGTTAAGCAAATGATATGAAAAGTTGAGGCAATGTCAGAAAAAGGAGCGCTTTGAAATACCAAGAAAACAAAGGTGTTCTGTTGTGGCAAAGCATATATGAAAATGCAGTTTAAAGGTATTGTGGCCCCCATGTCTGTAAGGTTGAAATTATATACACATATGATTTGTTACACCCTAATTGTGCTTGATTTTGTAGTACTGGTTATCTTTTAAGTTTTAATGTGGACAACTATTACAGAAAGGATGTCTCATGAGACTTAATTACTTTCTTAGACTGTATTGGAGTAATTTTGTCTGTGTTCTCCCTTTCTTCCAGAATGTTGAACACACATAAAAGATTATCAGAACTGTGTAGAATTTGCATTTGATTTGAGAACTTGTGAGAGTGCTCATCATGGAGAAACAGCAAATTGTCTTGGCTAGCCGGGATGGCGGGACTGTGTCCGGTGCAGCACCTGCTTTTTTTGTCATCTTGAAACAACAGCAGGGAAATGGAAAAGCTGACCAAGGAATCCTAGTAGCAAACCGTGATGCTTGTGCTCTTGCCAGCAGTGTATCAACTCCAGTAAAACCCAGAGTCAAGACCTGCCTCCCAGCTGACTGTGTCTCGGGGGGCATTACTGTCACCCTAGATAACAACAGCATGTGGAATGAATTCTACCATCGCAGCACAGAGATGATTCTGACAAAGCAGGGGAGGCGCATGTTCCCATATTGCCGCTACTGGATTACAGGTCTGAACTACAGTCAGAAGTATATCCTAGTCATGGACATATCTCCTGTGGATAACCACCGATACAAATGGAATGGCCGTTGGTGGGAGCCCAGTGGGAAGGCAGAACCACATGTTCTCGGACGAGTGTTTATTCATCCAGAATCGCCTTCCACTGGCCAGTTCTGGATGAACCAGCCAGTATCCTTCTACAAACTTAAACTTACCAACAACACCCTGGACCAGGAGGGTCACATAATCTTGCATTCTATGCACCGTTATCTGCCACGGCTTCACTTGGTGCCTGCAAACAAAGCCACAGAAGTCATTCAGCTTAATGGCCCTGATGTCCATACATTTACCTTTCCACAGACAGAATTCTTTGCAGTTACAGCCTACCAGAACATCCAGATTACCCAGCTGAAAATAGATTACAATCCGTTTGCTAAAGGATTCAGAGATGATGGGTTGAATAGTCGACCTCAGCGTGATGTGAAACAGAACAGTAACTTGGAATTGGAAGGAGGAGATGTGTTTAGTGCTGCTGGCATTTGTGGTCGCCCTGCTGAGGTTGATGCATTAGAAGTGCATCAGAGAAGTTTAGATTCTTCACTGATTGGTCAAAACCCATCAGACACTGAGCTTAACAAAGAGTCCTTTAATGCAGAGGGAGACTTCCTGGGTCTCCTGGACACTGACCTGTCTTCAGGTGTTATGCCAAAGCTAAAACAAGAAGTCTCTGAAAGGTGGGTTATCACTGCATTTTTAGTACAAATAGTGGTTGAGTGGGGCGTTTAGTAAACAAATAACAGGTTGCTCAGTGTTCAGATTTGCAACTAAAGGTTGCGTGACCTGAAATGGCAAAACACTTAGTATTACTAAAAGCTTTTCTTTGCTCCAACAGTCATGTATCAGTTTGGGGTTTCTGAGGTGTTTTAGGAGTGCAAGAGTTCAATGTGTTCTGTCTTGCTTTAGCTCCCTTTGTTAAGAAGTGTTGAGGGATTTCTCTTAACCCTCTTAGCATTTTTAGAAGGCTAAATTTATTTTTTCAGAGCTTTAAATAGCACATGGCAGTCATCAAAACACTGCCTTTTAGGGTTGCTTGCCACAGTGATGTGCTGTCTCTATAGCTTCAGTTTTCATTGATGGGTGGTGTGTGTGGGTATTTAGATTGGGTATGTGTAGGGATTGCTGCAAGGCAGTTGTAACTGGCAGCACATCACTGTTTTGTCAGTAACTGCTTGGTGTGAATTCTTTTATTTCACAAAGCACTGTGAGGTAGTCTGCCTGTTGGTAATGTTTCCTTGTATTTGCTGTGAGGTAAGAGATTCTGCACCCAGGGAAGTACTTCGGAATAACTTCCTTTTGCTAAAGCAAGCCTGGCGCAACCTATTACTTTACTGCCCTCTCACGCAGTTTCCGAAACGTAAGCAATAGAATAGAGCAGACAGTGAATAGTTAATGTGTGTCAGGAGATGCTAGAGATACTCCGAATGCAAAGAAATTATTAAAAGAGGTTTCTCTCCTGCTGTGTTGCTTCATGTTACTTTGTCACTTGAAATCACAATGTTCTTCATACTTTGACACTTTATTGAGTTTAGTTGTAATATTTCCTGAGATTACTAAAGTTGTTTTGAGAGTGCCCCGGCTTTTCTTCTTCAGTATTTTCCAATGTCAGTCTATTAGGAAGAAGAATGTCTTCTAGACTTCTTACATTCCCCAAAAATGGTGTAACCCATTTTAAAGACTGCAAATACACTGCAGAGAGGGCAGGTTTTCTTTAGTTTCTAAGAATATAGCTTGGAGAAGTGTTTAGATAACTTTGCATATTGGAAGTAAAACTCTGGCAATAATTATTTACAGGTTTATTTTGCCTTCATAGTGCCACTTTGTTTTCCTGGAGAGGGCCATTGAAGCAAATTGTTTGGACAACTGTTTATTCCAAAGGAATAAAAACCATTGTTGTAAGGACTCAAGGAACTTCCTTAAAATTATATGATGCAAATTGGCAGACTTAATTTCTTTTGGTCCAGAGCATGTTAGATGCCTTCCTTGGTTTTGCCTCCAAGGCAGTTTGTCTCTGAAATGTGCACAGACAGGAAAAGACTGCAAAAGGATCTTTCTGTTACCTGGGCTTGGAAGCACCTGCCATTTGTTACCACCGTCCTAGAACTACCTTCAAGCATTGTCCAGTTTTTGGGTTTACGTTTTTGTAATCTGTGTAAAAAAGCAAAATTCAATACTTGGAAAGAGAAAATTAATCTAATTCAAGAAATGGCAGAACTGTCTTTTTATGTGCTGGAGTTTTTCAGAATGTTAGTTCTCCTTTTTATTTCTGATCTGTTCACAGTGTTTTTGTGCCCATGTAATTGAATTTATAAATATGTCAGCCTTTCAAGAACAGCATTGAGCCCATGGCGGTTTTTATTTATCAAACTACATTACAAAGTACATTAATATTTACGTATTAATGAGGACTGGGCAATAGTTTTTTGTAACAGGCCAGCTCTTAGTAGTAGTTCATGGGCACTGTCTTGCTTTTATGCAGGGTACCCCGGCTTTTCAAGTTTAGTTTGGGTGAGAGGCAGAAGTTGAGAACTTCTGCCTCTCAGATAATTCTCTCTTAAAAGAACTGGAGTTCCTAGTACTGTAGAGCTTGATACTTCCCACCAATAATCAATTTTTCTGATTTTTTTGAGAATGGAACTATGTAAAAGCTTACATATACCTGAGAGTAATTTTAATCTTGAGTTATTAGAGGACTTTAGAAGTAAAGGACTATTTTTCTTGATACCATATGCTATGTTGGGGTTTTTTAATTTTTTTTTTTGGTGTTCTGATAGTTTGTTTAGTTTAATGAGGTGTGTTATAAAGAAAATACATGTTTAATTGGAGTTGTGGACACTTCTATAGGAATACTTATGCCTGGAAACACTTAGATGATGGGGCCATGGAAAGAACCACAAATGAATTTTGATGGTTCTTGAGTCTTACAGAGTAATGTAACCTTTCTCCCTTCCAAGGTCTTTAGAATTTCCTGCTTAAAAAATAGAACTTCCGTGGGATTTTTAATTATCCATTAGTCTTGATTTTCTAACTTCGTTGTCTTGTGTTTACTCTTGACAGTTTACTTTTCTTCTTTGTTTTTCTTTCGGGAGAGGAAGGCAAGTGATCTTCCTTCAAACCTCTGCCACAGATTACTAGATTAATTCCACAAGAAATCAAATTTTTCCCTTCCTTTCTCTCTGATATATTCTAAAATGATGTACCTAAAAAACCCCCCAATGTATTTTGGTACTTTCAAAAAAACGAGCAGCTTAATAGTTTTTAATTTGGCAGAATGTAAGAAAGTAATTTCTCTACTTTTACTGTTCTGTTGTGAGGATGCCAAATATATTACTTAGGCTATAAGGAAGCCGGTTTAATATGAGCATTTTTCTATATCAGGCAAAGAAAGAGCTAGGTAAGATATTATTTCACTATTTTTATTTGATCTTGAATTTTGAGAGGACAAACTTCCTTGCCTGTAGATGAGAGGAAGAGAAGTTTGTGACTACTTATGTTGCACATAACTTCACAAAGGGCCAAATGAAATTACTTAAGAGCTAAGAAGCAACTTTTTAATTATTTGAGAAGTTGATAGTTGCATCAGAATTTAAAACAGAAAAATGCTGCTCAGCATTTGGTGCAAATATTTTATATTATATTCTCATACATACATATATGTGGGTGATACCTCACTTTTGTCACCATCTGGCTTGTGGTTACAATATGCAGAATAAAACAATATTTGTGTCTAGAAGTTTCAGTTTTACAGCTGGGCTTCTTTGTTTTGGATACTGTCCAGATCCCTAATAGAAAGGTAATGCTTACATATACACACCTTGCAGTAGATAAAGGAAAATCATTAGAGAAGTCCAGGCTTTACTGGGCTTCCAACTGGAAACAATAGCACTCAGATGAGAAATTTATTCCTGGCCTGTAAGGTTTTTTTAAGGTCTTTTGTCTCTTTATTTTCAAGAATTTTAAGATAGAGAAGCAGATGAGTTGGGGTTGCATTCACTTTAATTCACTTTAATTATGGATCAGCTGAACTGAATCAACCTCTAGCTATAACGTGACAGGATTTTCAGATGCCAATAACCTGTAAGCGGTTTGTCTTCGAATGTCTTACACAGTTAACTCATTGAAGAAAAAAGGGGTTTTAGTCTTACAAAGGCTTTTTAATATTACATTTGACTTTATTAATTAAATGAAAGATAGAAACTTTTTAATAGGAAACTCATCTAGAGAAGACAGGAGACAGAACAGGACAAAACACACTGCTGCTCTCTGCTAGTCCCTCACAAGGCAAGTTTTTCTTCAAGCTTAACGCTGGTTACTTAGTGTCCTTCTGAATTGCAACAAGTTTTCTAGATAGTGTCTATCTTGT
The DNA here is from genome assembly GCA_013396755.1 of Sclerurus mexicanus. Classification (NCBI taxonomy): domain Eukaryota; kingdom Metazoa; phylum Chordata; class Aves; order Passeriformes; family Furnariidae; genus Sclerurus; species Sclerurus mexicanus. The sequence goes on along the minus strand of VWZF01004607.1, from coordinate 1,178,385 downwards.
TCTTTTGGATTTTATATGTAAATATATAAATCTGTATCTTGACTGTCAGCTCCCTTTTTTAACACTGCAATCATTCTTCATGAGGTGAAGACCATGTTGACCATGAAGACCATGAGGTGAAGCTCCATGTTGTGACTCTTGTGTGTCCCTTAAGTATGTCCTCCAGCTACACAGGAGGAAACAGCCTCTTCATCTGCTTTTTTTCCCTTTCCTCAATCCCAGCATAGTCATTCTTTAAAGGGGTAGGGATAGGTAATTATAATAATAAAATAGACATATATACATCCAATATATGTAAAGTACTATAGTGTTATTATAATAATGTTAAATTATATTGAAAATTATTATCATTAACAAGTAGTGTTATTTTTAATAACAAAGTTGACAATTGGAATAATAATTCAACATAATTAAAATTATGTGTAGTGTTTCATAAAATACAGATAAAGGGAGTACTGGAATACCAAATCATTTGTTTGGTAAATGAAGTTCTACTTTTCTGAGGTTCACGGTGGATATGAGTTTCTGTTTTCATACCTTAGCTGTTTTCTCTTACAATGAAGAGCCAGCTTCTGATACACTTAAAAAAACTGCTGACTGCATTTTTTGACTGATGTCTCTGGCCCTCAAGTCCATCATTGGATTTAACTGTCTGCACTATTAGTCTTCAGTATCTAATGCATGGTGTGTCAAATTCTGGTTAGGTTAGTACTCAGACTTAGTGAAAATGGAGTAATATTCAGTAGGGTGTGAACATTCTGTAAGTGTTCAAGCAACAGTTGAACTTAGGAATTGTCTGTTGGTGGATTTAGGATGAATTAAATAAAATTTTAGTGCATTAAGGGCTCACTTCTTATTTGCAAGCACAGTGGCTTTAGTGTCTTCAGATACATGGCAAAGTCAGGCCACTGCTGAGCATTTCAAGCATGACAGCTTAGCATGAGTTTGTGCTGAGTCAAAGAGGAAAAAGTACAAATGTCACCCTGATATTAGTAGGGAAGGAAGTTGTGCTGCTGCCTTCAGATAAAAAATGGAATTGTTCTTTATAATGGCAATTTCTTAGAGGTTTTCGAAAGCTTACTTCTAAAACTATAAGCTTGTAAATGACAGCTTATTGGACAGACCTGTGTCTGGGAGCATTTTGGAAGCTGTTTACAATATGTAACCAAGGATTATGTGAGATGATGGAATTTCAGTAAAGGAAGAGATTTGATAAAGATCTTATGTTGTGTTTTGGTTTTGTTTCCTCCCTCCCACCCCAGTCCCATTGCTAGCAGTTACGAAAGCACTTCCTGTGTGGCATCTCCGTTGGACCCAAAGGGACACTTTAATGTAGTCGTTAAAGAGGAACCAGCAGATGACTATGACTACGAGCCAAATATTTGCACACAAGGTATAACTGTGAAACAGGAAGACACAGATGAAGAAACTGATGAATATTCCAACACTGATGATGACGATCCCATTGTACAGAAACACCTAATGAGGCGCTGTGAAACAGATGGAATTGATGGAGAATTCAGGTCTAGGAAGCGTATGCTATCCAGTGCTTCAGGTGTTGCCAAAGCAAAAATGTTAAAACTGGATAGTGGTAAGATGCCTGTGGTCTACTTGGAACCTTGTGCAGTCACAAAGAGCACAGTGAAGATCTCTGAGCTGCCACAGACCATGCTTTCCTCTTGCAAGAAGGATGATAAGTCCTCTTTGAGCGCAATCCTGGATTCCTTGCCTGTGTGTTTTGAAAATCACAAAGACTCTTGCTCAGGCACAGCCACTGTAACTGAGGAGTTAGTTATGAAAAAAGAATCTCCTGGGAGTAAAATGTCACAGAAATACTCTTCAATTGGAGAGGCCCAGTGGGCTCTATCCAAATCACCTAATTTTAATCTCAGGGGCTCAGTAAATTGTGGGTTTTCGGTCAAAGAGATCTGTAGCAGAAGGCGACCTGGTGTACTGAAGAATCCTATGTCCCTCAAAGGCTCTAGTAACAATCAAACCACCCTATCATCAGTTACAACTAAAAGAGGAAGGCCACGGAAACTTAAAATTTCCAAGGCTGGTCGACCACCTAAAAGCATAGGGAAAACTGTAATAACAAGCAAGAACACCACTCTGGGGCCTGGGAGCGTCCTTCCAGATGTTAAACCGGATCTTGAAGATGTTGATGGTGTCCTTTTTGTGTCCTTTGCATCAAAGGTAAAAGCTCACTGTTCTGAAAAGAATTCAAAAGCTTTTATAATAATGTCTCAGTTTTAAGCCCTTCGTGCTTGCAAGCTGAAGGTGTATTTTCTTTTAAAATGATTTTGGAGATTTGTGGCCTTTTTCCAAATCTGTCCTTATCTTATCCCCCTGTTATTCATAACATTTTCTTACTTAGCAGTTTTGGGAAAAGTAGTGAGATCTAGAGTTCTGTATAAAAGAATTCTTACTTGTTTATTAATCAGTCTCAAATTTTAAAAAATCTGGTGATAATTTGATGTGACCTAGTTTGCATCTAAGTGTTTAAGGTATTTTACACTTACTCAAGGCTCTTTATGTATGTAGGAAGCTCTTGACATTAACACTGTTGATAGAGCTGGAGGAGAAGAGTCACAGAATCTTCAGGCTCCTCTGTTGACTACAAGTGATCCAGGTACATTTTTCTATTTTTTTGTGAGTGGCTCTTCCCTGCAATAAGGGAATTTGTAAAGACACTCTGAAAAATTAATAACTAAGTCAATTTTTTGCGTGGTAAATTTTTTTGGTATGTTCTCTCTTTTTGAGTAGATTGTCAAGCAAGAATACAGGTTCTGGAAAAGGAATTGATGGAAGAGCTGAAGACCTTGAGACATAAGCAAGTAATACATCCTAGCCTTCAGGAAGGTAAGCAGGTGGTGTACATGCTGTTGCACGTGGTTGATTATTATACTTAATCATACTGAGTTGATAATTTCCTATTCTTTGCAATACTGTATGTGCCTAGTACAGCTGGGATTTGGGTTTTCATTTTCACACATGCTTGTTGCAAACTAGAAAATGTGGAGGTGGCAAAAGATGAATCCTGAATCTCCAACAGGAGAGCAGGAATCTGCATGTTTTGTGTCTCTTGCAGAAGTTGCTGAGCCTTCAGACTTCAGACAGTACCTGTTTTGTAATGAGTGAAACTTGGTTGAGAGCAGATGGAGTTGATTTTACTTCTTCATAAAAATAGGTATTTCCTGGTAGTAGAGGAGCTAGAGATCCAGCAACACTTAACAAGGACTACATATGCTAGGTTTGAGTCTGTATTTTTTTGAATCCTTGTAGGTCCAGGTTCACTAGCCACATAAAAGGGCCAAGCAAGGGACTTGTATTTTGTGATCTTTTATTTATTTACAATATTATCCAGAGGTAGATGGAAGAAAGTCAAGAATCCACATAGCACAACTTTCTACTGATGATGTTGAAAGACTTTAGCAATAGAAGTCCTGAGACTGATGACATTAACGCAGGCAACAGAGCAGGTGATGAAATTATTGATCCCAGTGGAAGTGTTGTACCTCATGGTCCTGAGGTTCTGGCCCTGAATTTTTCAAACATCTAAGTGTAGTACTGTAGGGACTAAGACTCCAAATACTGATACTCTGAGACAAGCTATTCTGGGTCCTCAGAGCTTCTATCGTGAAGAACACTGGATTATCTTGAGTGGTTTATTCATTGGGTATGATGACTACTAGCCTGTCATTTTCTGCCATCATTTAAAGGGATGCCTTCGCCTCTTGCTAGTTTGGAGCGGACATTTCTGTCTTTCAACTTTGCAAAATGGTTATAAAATGGGGAGTAGAGAGCTCTTAGGGCTGTGCCCCAGATGTGGTGGAAATAAAACAAGATAACACATCTCTATCCAGGTTGTACCTTGGTAGTATAGCATCAGTATTGGCAGCTGTATCATGAAAATGCAGTTTACCCGTGCCATGATTCCAGAAATAGGCATCCCTGTTCTCTAGTGACCTCACTGGCAAACCTGCCCTCACAGGTCCACATCTGTTGTCACGCATTACATTACCATCATGTTTTTAAAAATGGTGGTGAAATCCCTTTTGTGGTCAGCTGCTGGGAATGCTAATTACTGCACTAAGGAAATGTTACAGTAATGTTAAGTCTTCTTGTGGACCTCCTAGATGTTATCTTTACCCAAGAAACATTTCATAAAATTACAGTATGTTGGCAACCATGTGAGATGTTGGCAACTACAGCACTAGCGAGAGCAAGATGATCCTGCAGCTGAGAATGTGTACAACCCACATGCTTTTCCTCCAGCTTTTGGAGTGGTGCTGAAGTGTGTAGATGAGTGTAGTTGAGAAGCTTAAGATTCTTTTTGAGATTCACTGATGAAATATTGGAGCTATACTCGAATCCCACAATTGCTGTTGATTTGTGAAGGTAAGAACATGGTCGTTGAGGCTGTCCAGATCTTAGGGGTACCAGAACTGCAGGAAGGTGTTTCATTAAGAAGGGAATTCAATTTAAGCATGTTAGAAGGAAAACTTCTGCTCGAGTACTGCAATGCTATGGAATACCTCTTCTATCTGAGCTAATTTTAATCCCGTATTACATTCCTGAAAACCAAAGGTGCTGTTGCCATGCATTGCATTTCAGATTTATCAGCTGCAGCTGATAGAGAGGAGAAAGTTCTTCAGCTTCTTCATTTGCTGTTGATTCTTCATTTGATTATGGCAACTGAAATTTAGCAATACTATGGAGATGATAGAGATTAGTAAAGGTGATACTTCACCTGTCATGTATGGGGATGTCTGTACTGATATAATACTTAACAGTTACCACTTGTGCTGTTCTGGCTGCCTGTATGTGTTTCATGTTGCTCTTGGAGTCATCCTCTTGTTTTTTGTCTGGGTGATCCTAAACTGAAATAACAGATACTTTACATGGGTGGTATTTTTGTTTGGGTGTTAAACGAAGATAGGCTTGGTTTTGGAGATGACAGAATGGAAAAATAAACTCTGTACTCTTTACTTTTTATTTGAAATAGAGTTTGAAAAGAAATGCATGACATCTTGACATTTGGCTGTTGACATGTTTTTGTACAAAACGCCAGATTGACGTGCTTGCTTCTCATTTTCCCTATGTAGATATGAAAATGATATCTTACTAGACTGCCTTTGATAACAGTGTTTGTTTAAACAGCCATGTCTGAGATTTGTTCCATGTTGATTGTTTCCAGGCTGCCAATAATCTGGTCACTGTTGCCACTTATTAACATAAATGTGTACTGCCAACATGGAATTATCTATGCAAATTCTACTTTATGTTTTTTGAGCCTTGTCAAGTCATGCATTTTCGATTTCAAAACTCACACATTTAATGTATTAATTTCAAATGTGTTGACAACAGGAGTAAGATTTGTAGGTTTCTGTAGCTAAAAACCAAAATAGATGTTCTCAGCTCCCAACTGTGAGCTGAATTTGATTGACAATGGTAATTTCTGGAATTCAGTGTAACTGTTTTCTGAAAAGGTGCAAAGTCAGATTTCCTAGTGTCTGCTTTTCTCAGCATTTCTGTACCTATATTTGTTTTGCCATGGATAAAGATAGCTTTTGTGACCAAGTAAATCTTTCAATTTGAGTATTTGGGGGCACTTAATGAAGGAGCATGTTATAGGCATTTAAGTATTTGTGAGAGCATGAACAACATGGATTATTTAGGTTTTTTATAGCTATTTTTCCCTTTGCTTACTTTGAAGTACCAAGTCCAGGGAAAAAGAAACCTACTGAGATTGGGATAATTTTATGAACTAAGTTCTGAATCACTGTCTAAATACAAGTTTATATCATAGCAAGCAAACATACACACACATTCTTCAGAGCTAAAATGTGCTTTGTTCTTGTCCCTTATTGCTGGTTGAAACTGATGTGTGTGTGGTCTATGCTGTTGCACAAGATTAGCTTGTACAGGAGAGGATGTGTAAGTACCACTGGCAGGATTCATCATTTAGGTGGTGATACAAAATGTCAGTCAGCTAGGGTTGGGCTCAGCCAGTAACTCTAGTCTTCAAGGATGTAGACAGTGCTGACTTCTTCAAAAAAAAAGCAAAAACTTTTATTGTGAGATTTATTGCAACACCGGCACTGTGGTTAATAGATTTCTTTGAAAACCTGAGTAGTAATCAAAACTATGAAAAGTAATTCAGTCTTTTTTTCCTCAATTTCTCGTTGCATAAAATGCTCTTTAATTCATACGTCCTGTAAATCCAGTATAAGTAACAGTTATAGATGCTGATGCTCTTTTTCAAGTCTCATAAAATAGTGGGTGAATGCTAGAAAAGACTGTAACTTAGTGGTTTATTTTTTAGTAAATATCTTGACTTTCTTTTTTCTAACATCTTCCTGCATTGAGACATTTACTGATACTTGCCTCTTGTAGTGGGATTGAAGTTGAATTCTGTGGATCCAACAATGAGCATCGACTTGAAATATTTGGGTGTGCAGCTTCCTCTTTCCTACTCAAATTACTCTTTGTGGAGCTATCCAGGAACCAATCCCAATTCTCCAGGTGGGTAGAGTATGAATTTGCTGAAATCCTGAGTACTACTTTTTTATTATCAATGATGAGAAGGAGAGAATGGCCGTTTAGGTCAGCTTAATATCTTAAAGAGATTAACATGGTATTAAAAGGACAAAATATGAGAACTACATTGAATAATTATGTGTTTACTAGCCAAGGAGTCCTGAGTAATTGTGGCTGGATTGTCTTCAGCCTTCTTGTTTAGTGCTGGGTCTGATGTCTAGTTTATTTTATAGTGACCTCTCAAATTGCTCCAAAAAAGCCTAAGCAATCTAAATTTGTCTAATGTTGCTCACATAGAAAACAAAAAAAGTTGTCTTTTACAGAGCTGAGTATCAGAATTTTCCAGGAGAGCTTGAGATACCACTTGGGACTTACCCTGTAACTACTTGATAATTATTTATTACAAAAATTTTGACTGTGCTTTTTTAAACTAACTTGGTATCCAAACAAGTGCATTTCTCAGTATACTGTGACTATGATTCTAATACTGTTGGTAGGTACTGTTTTTAATTATGAACTGGTTGGACAAAGTATAGCTTATTTTACATGCTTATCTTTCTTCTCCTTAACTTTTTCTCCCACTGTAGTAGTCTGATTACTGTGTCTTTCTTAATCTGCTGCTTTTGGCCCTTGGTAGAGGCAGACATTGAATCGCAACTTTGTTTACACTACAAGAGACACAGATTCAGTTCAGAAGATCTCTGTCAGATTAGTGTCAAATGCAATTATTTCTAGCTTAACAATATCTTAAATGGCCAGTATGTTTTTTTTTACATTCCATTTTAGCTCTCAGAGCTGATGGATAACTTGACAGAGATGTCTCTGTTTGCCTTTTGTGATTATTCACTGTCCCTGCCCCTGACTTAATTTAACAGAACACCAAAAATTTAATGAAGTTTCTATAGGTCTTATAAGAGTCATTGGCTCAATGGAGTGCAGAGAGTCAAATTACTCTTCTTGCCGAGTGAGGCTGTAGTATCATCTTAAAACCTACCTGTTCCATTTTAGCCTACTAAGCAGTTGATTGGCCTGTTAGACTTTTGGAATCAACTGCTTGGGCCATTGCTAAGGAGACTAAAACTGAAAATACAGGAGATACCGTTTGTATGGGATAGCAGATGCATGACCATACAGCAGAACTCTACAGAAAGCTTGGCTTTGTTAAGTATTCTGTTAATTTTTGAGGGGGGAAGTAGAAATCAAGTTACTTCAAACCTTTTGATTTGCTACTGTTCATCTGTCATTGAAAAGGAAAAAGCAGAGTTTGCTAAGACACTGATACAATTAAGCTTGGTTCATAAACTGAGGCTAGCTTTCTTCTTTTCCAGATACTGGTTTTCCTTTTGTTTCCAGGACAGGAAAAACAAACGATTTCACAAAAATCAAAGGCTGGCGAGGGAAGCTTCATGGTGCTTCTAGAAATGAAGGTAAAAAAAACCACAACAAAATGAGACAAATCAATGTATATATTTCTAACATGTGGCTTTTTTCTTGACTTTCCATATATCTTGTAGTTTGGTATTTGTGTGTCTTAATAAGAAATTTATTTTTTTTTTATATTGAAATTGTTATGATTAAATAATTTTTTAGTACTGGTTCCAGAGTCAGAGTGGAGGTTTATGAGGGAAGAGAGAAACTTACTCTGAACAGGGTAAAAATGTATGTGTTCTGTTCTACACAGAAGACTTGAGTGAAGATCAAAGCCCTAATAGTTTTGGGTTTGTTTATCAGTTTTGAGTTTATGTGAAAGTATGGTAATTCCAGAATTATGTTACCTCAGGGACCCTAATGAACTAGAGTAATTTTCATTTATATTGATGTATTTTTAACTCCAGTTAGGGTAGGTACTCCTGACATATCTGATTACTTTGCCACACCTCAGGGAGAAATGGATCATTGGCAATTTGCCAATATTTTTATTTTATATTTATACTGTACCTTCTGCACTTTGTATGAAGGTTTTGTTGGGATATTCCAGATGTGTAGGCCAACTGCTTAGGACAAAGTAAGAATAGAAACACAGAAGCCCTGCCTGTTGAAGGCATGCTGTTTTTGTGAGTGAATGCTGTATGGGGTCTGGCTGAGATGGAGTTTGTTTTCCTTGTAACAGCCCTCTCAGTTCTGTGCTCTGCCTTGGTAGCTGGAAAGGTGTTGACAACACACCGGTGTTTTGACTGTTGCTGAGCAGTGCTCACAGAGAACCAAGGCTGCCTCTCCAACATTTGCCCCTCAGCAGTATGCGGGTGGGTGGGCACGATCTTGGGAAGGGTACAGAACAGCTGACCCCAGCTGATCAAAGGGGTTTTCCATACTGTATGTCTGCTCAACACTAAAGCTTAAGAAAAAGGAGAAAAAGCATGGGCATTTGTAATTTATGATGTCTTGTGGAGTAACTGATACTTGTGCAGAAGCCCTGCTTCCCAGTAAGTGCCTGGACACCACCTGCTGATGGGAGGTAGAGAATCAGTCTTGTGTTTTCCTTTGCTTCCGCACATGGCCTTTGCTTTTGCTTTATTGTTTTATCTTGACGCATGAGGTTTTTTGCAGCTTACTTTCAATCCCCCAAATTGCTGAGACAGAGAATGATAGAGCGGCTTGGTGGGCACCTGGACTCCAGCCAAGGTCAACCCACAACTAATACACGTGCAAGATCTCCACAAAAACAGTTGTTCAGGCTCTGGTTGTGTTTCAGAGTGGATTATATTTGGTGTACCTATGCTACACACAATTCTTTTAGAAGAGTGTATTTTTTAGAGATGTATTTACCTATTCTAAAGTATTTAATTATTATAAGATTTGTCAGTGTGTTTTTCCAGGGGTTAAAGTACTCTTTATTTATTTAGGTGGCAGTTCAGAAGGTTCGTTGAAGAATCGCTCAGCATTCTGTAGTGACAAGCTGGATGAGTACCTGGAAAATGAAGGGAAATTGATGGAAACAAGTATGGGGTTCTCTTCTAACACTCCCACTTCTCCTGTGGTGTATCAGCTTCCTACTAAGAGCACTAGCTATGTGCGAACACTCGACAGTGTTTTAAAGAAGCAGTCCACTGTAATTCCATCAACATCTTTCACATTCAAGCCTCTTGCTCCATCATCTACCTCTAGGAAGACAAAGACTCAAACCAGACAGACATCTGCAAACAGTAGAGTAAAGTCAACTTACAAGCCTATTCTGCCTTCACCTTTTATTGCAAAGCACAAACAGAACTCATCGGTGTCAGGGGAAAAAGCTTCTAAGTCCGCTAGCAGTTTGAGTAACCAGGCAGATGGTTTTGTGCTGCCAGCTGTGGATGAAAATACATTTCCAAAACAGATTAGTTTGCGTCAAGCACCACAACATCAACAAGCACCTCGTCCACCAGGTTTGTCTAAATCTCAAGTGAAGTTAATGGACTTGGAAGACTGTGCTCTCTGGGATGGGAAACCACGGACCTATATTACAGAAGAGCGAGCAGACATCTCTTTGGCAACACTGCTTACAGCTCAGGTAGGTCTGTCGTTTCTTTCCTTTTTGTACTGATGATTTTTTTAATCAGCCAACTTACTGATGTTGCATAGAGTTGCAGAAAAATAAGACTGAAACTGCTAAGGAGAATGACGAAGTATGAGATTACTTTGTGGTGTAGTTATTGCAGTGAAAGTTGAGGAGTGCTGACTTAGCAGTATGTGAAAAAGCTAATTGTGATTATAGTGTGTTGATACAAATTATTAATAATATGAATTACCTGAATTTTCACCATTAAAAATTCTGTTAATACAATTATTATTCAGTAACTGCATTTCCTTCCTATTTGTCACTTTTATTTTTTCAGTTGAGCTAACTGCAAGACAATGATGGTCATGTAACTTGGTTGTCACATGATAACTTCTTTTGCTTTTTCCACAACTTACTTACTACTAAGATGGTTTCGCTGTTTCAAATTGACTCTCAGAAGACTTCAATACAAACTCTCCTGTGTTTTCTTTTTAGGTATAGATAACAAATTTTTATATGTAAACATTGTAGTTGAAAAGGTTATTCTAAATGAACTTTGAATAGCATTTTGCATGTGCTTGATTTAATTTTGCTATAATATTCATCTTACTAAAATTTGAGGTTTATATTTCTTTAAAACTTTTTTTAGGCATCTCTTAAAAACAAACCTATCCACAAAATAATAAGACGACGAGCACCTCCTTGCAATAATGATTTCTGTCGACTGGGGTGCATATGTGCCAGCCTAGCACTGGAGAAACGACAGCCCACCCACTGCCGCAGGCCAGACTGTATGTTTGGTTGCACCTGCTTGAAGAGAAGAGTGTTGCTGGTGAAGGGAGGATCAAAACATAAGAAAATGATGAAAAAGGCTGTCCGTGGAAGTCTTGTGCTGTACGGGACACAAGGACAACAGCAAGAAGATGAAGATGTGGAAGAGGAGGGGGATGGGGAAGAAGAAGAGCTGAAGCAGAAAGATAAAAAGAAGAGAAAAAGAGTGGAATACAGTGAGTGTTGGTGGGCAATATATATATGCTTTTGTATAACTGAGTAGCAGGAAATAACATAGTTTTTCTTCCTTTTTTTTTTTTTTTATTCTTACACCTGATCAGCATTTTGGGCACTATGTAGTTTGTTGAAATCAAATAGTTGGGGTTTCTTTTTGGTAATTTAAATTCTTGCTCAAATCTCCAAATACCTTTGAAGACTACAGATAATGAGATAATTACTGCTATCACTCTTGGTAATATTCACTGTTATGGTTCTGTTACTGAGTATCTGGGGCTGTATTTTCTGTTGCCATATATCACTGCTTAGTTCATTGACTTCAGTGAAAATACAGTGATTTATGGTAGTTTCAGATCTGGCCTAAGGCATGCTCAGAAAACCAAATCAGTAGACATTGTCTAGCAATTTCCATTTTCAGTTTCTTGTTAGTATTACTTTTAGCAATAGCTAAAAGTGAGCATAGTCTTCTCTGGTGTTCTAGCAGAATAAATGAATTCTTCCATAGAGCTGTGGTATACAAGTCTGGTATTTTTTTGGGTGTTTTGTAATTTTTCAGTACACAGCATCAGTGAAGGTCACTAATTTTCAGTGCCTTTGTGTATCTGCTATCACAGTACAAGTGAGCAATGATTAGCATAGAATCATTTTATCATCATTTCCTCTTTCTTGTGGACAAATCTGAGTCACTTTTGGCTAGAATTTGAGGGAATAAAACCAATCAGTAGTATTTTCTGGCAGTGCAAACTAGTGATTGCTGCACGGCTAGACCTCAAGCTCAAACAAAAAATTGTTATGCTGTGTTAGATGGTGTTCCATTTGTAAGTTATTTTTGTTTTTATTCTTTTTTTCAGCTATCTGTGACTCAGAGCCAGAACAACCTGTTAGGAATTGTCCATTGTGGGTGAAAGTAGAAGGTGAAATAGATCCAGAGCCAATTTATGTCCCAACACCATCTGTTATTGAACCAGTTAAATCTACGGTAATGCCCAACCCAGAGGTCTCGCTTCCTAGTAAGAACAGATCTTCCAGTGGAACAAAACCAGGCAGAGTGTATACTCCTAAACCCAATCCAGTGGTAAGAGAGGAAGAGATGCATGTTTCTCTATGTATTGAAAATTAAAACAAAGTAGTGTCAAAAGCTTCTGTGCTAAGCAATTTTAGAGGTATTTGAGATGAAGGCCTAAGATTGACTGCCCATAAGTAAGTTGATAAGCAAGAATGAATTGATTGTATATAAATCTTTAACTATGTCTATCTTCTGTTGAGAATTTACTGTAGCAATACTTAGATGCTAAACGGTGATTATGATTCACTAATAGCCTCATTTAAAAATGCAGTAACATATGGTATTTTTGTCTGAATGATTGCTACTCCTGTAATGCATATACAAGTTACTGGCTACATAATGTAGCCTATCTAAGTAATGAATTACTTGCAAAAAAAGTTGGGATGCAGACACATGCTTTTCATTGTAGTCCTGGGGATTTTTTTTGTTCTTTCATGTGGTTTCAGTGCCAGCATTGGAAGAATCTGGTTTTGGTTCTCCCCTCACCTTAGTATCTAACAAAAGCAACAACAGCAGTGGAGTTGAGTGTAGTTATATCCGAAGATCAAAGATACCAGAGTTGCTATATAATGTATTCCAGATAATGTTAAAAATGCATGGCACTTACGATTCCTTTCCCCACTTAGAAAGATATCTGAATGGGTGTGAGTTTTTTAGGGTGGCCATAGACTGGGTGATGTGATATGAAGAGGGCAGATTTGACTTTAAATGCTATTCTAGCAAAGCTGTTTCTTGAATCTAATGTGCATCTAGAATGAAGAGGTTTTCCTCTTTTTTTCTTTTTAGATTCGAGAAGAGGACAAGGATCCTATCTATGTGTACTTTGAAAGTTTTATGACTTGTGCAAGGGTGCGAGTATATGAATACCGGAGAGAAGAGAAAAAGCAGCAAAAAGACAAAAGTGATTCACAGAGTTGTACTGTAAAGGTAAGATGTCACACTGTGACTAGCATGTATCATAAAACAGGCAGAAATATTGAAAATGTCGAGGTAATTATTTCCCCTGAAACTCCTACATGATATGAGGACTGGACTTGCATTTGGTGGTGGTAGGGCTGTGGAACCTGGAATCTAAATCACTTACCAGTGCTGGTAAACTTACACTGTTACGGGGCCATACATTGTCTTGTCTGGGGAAATTCATGGATAACAAGTGTACTATCATGTAAGGCTTAAATGTTCATTGTTAAAAGACCTGTTCTTAGATGAAAACAACATTGTCAAACACAGCACATGTTTTATGATTCAGGGTGAACTAGTTAATTTTGTGATGTAGTTTTTAGCATGAAAATGAGATGTATAGGATGAATATTTTTCTTGCATTTCCTTCCTCCAGCAGGAGCATGAACCAGAGCTTCAGTCTCCTGAGAAGGCACCTTGTGAGGTAGACAAAGACACTAATAAATCAGGAGGTAAGAGCCTAGTCTTGAGTATAATTCGACCTCTTTGTAGTTACATGTTTTTATGGGATTTTTTAAAGAAAAGTTGCAGCTATTGATAATAGTCCATTTGCTGGGAGAATTATTCCACTTGCCAATAAAAATCTAATGATGTGCTTACATTTTCACGTTTTCTTAAGCAGCTGTTTGTGTGTGGGTCACATGGGAGATGTGAGCTTTAAAATGAGACATATCCTGGAGGCACTGTGTCATTCACTAATGAATTATAGCTGCCTTTTTGAGCTGATTTTTTTTCCCACTGTTTAATATATACAACAGCGCACTCTACATTTAAGCATGGGAATGGAAAAATAATACACCTAATTGAAAATGCTGGTGCATTGGTAGGTGAAATTAAAATGGCCAGGACACAGGGCTCAACATCCTTTACAGTTTTGCAAAAAGGGACATTTTATCTCTAATGACAGCAAAAAGTCATGGTTGTATTTATACACCTTCTGCCAAAGACAGTTTTGCTAGTGGCATGTTTGCTCCTTGTGCTGTTATAGGACTCTGGTCCTTTTCTGACTGCAAGAGAAAAGTGCCATATCTTGAATAACCTGTGATGCCTTCTAGTACATGTTGATGGTGTTCGGAGATCTTTCACCCGTGTATTGAAACAACCCAGCTTTGTTTAGCTTGTAATGCAATGGGATACAACCTGACGTGGTATGGCTGCAGGGAATGAACCATGAGAAATAGTTACCTTACTTTTACAGTGAATTTTTTGCTTGTTTGTGAAGCTCTGCAAGGGGAAGTGATGCTTTGAGCAGTTCTTGTACTTGTTGCCTGGTAGCTGAGCTGAGACAAGGGTGGAGGTGTGGGCAGAATGAAACTGTTTGACTATCCAGGTGATTAAAATGCCATAGTATTGCAGAAACCTATTTCAATTCTTTCTCAGAGAAAAGCTGGTGTTCTTCCCGTAGTGAGGGGGACTCTTTCTCCACCTCCTATGTTCATCACACCACTCAAGGTGAACCAACCAAACTTATCGAGATTATCTCTGACTGCAACTTGGAGGAAGATCACAATAGAATCTTGACCATCTTATCACAGCATGTCAACAGTAACGTGCCACAATGCCTCCAAGTGGGTAGCTTCTTTATTGAATTGGCTTCGGAACACAAGGCCCAGGATAAGAACCACCCTCCTCTCTGCTCCTCCAGAGTGAAAATTTCAGTACCGTCCTACCAGGACAAGGATGAGAAGCCTGAGATACCTGTCTTGGAGACCCTTGATAGCAGAGTGCCGTCATGCAATAACTCAGAAAATGTAAAGTTCGTGCGGGCAGACCCAATGGACAAATCACAGGAGAAGTTGCATTGGGGCAAAGGCTTGCCTTTTTATGCAGGGATTTCTCCTGCGGGAAAGCTGGTTGTCTACAAATGCAAAGCTAATATGAACCCCTCAGGCTTGATTCAGGTGGGTCTCTCTGCCTTTACTGTGGAGATTAGATGCAGTTTGATCCAGTATCCCAGAACTCCTTGAAGGGGAGAACACGCTTTCATATGTCTACCTAGTCTTTTGCCTGTCCAGACAAGGATTCTCAGTATCTAGTGGCATTCCTCCCTCTCCATAATCTTGTCCCTTTTAAGGTTGACTCAGGGAATCTGATTGGAATTCTGAAATCTGATGGTTTAGCTTGTCCTTTTGGCTATTTGGGTCTTGCTGACCCAAATACAGAATCTCTCTCAAGATCTTTTTGGTGCTTTGGAAAACCCCATGAAGTTGCATTTGACATAGAATACTTCTAAATGAATGACTCTTAGAATCCACAAAAGTAGTATTTTCTGAGGAAGTATACACTGAGACAAAACTTTTAAATGAATATATAAACACTAAATCACTTTTTGATAAAGCTTATTGTTAGTCTTCACTAATAGTCTGCATCCTTTTTGTAGAATATATGTTTGTCATCAAGAGACTTGATAATCCTTAATTCTAAGTGGGTGTTTCCCTGTGGTTTTATGTTGCCAACTTGGTGTCAAAAATTGGTGGTAGGAACTGTAGGGCTAGGATGAAGATCTTTTCCATCATAGGTATTTGTGGTTGTCGTAAAACCACTTTCGGGGAAGGCATGTGAATTAGAAAATGAGAGTCAAACATATTTTCATGACACTTTTCAGATATGGCACCCTCAAAAGGAGAAGCTAGCAGAGAGAAAAAAACATAGGAGGAGATCTCTTACCTTTCATAAAAGTTGATTAATAAAAAGAGTCTAGACCTTATTTAGTAGTATTTTAAATATATTTGGCTTTTAGAAGGTATTATCAACAACCTGAAACAAAACGCTACCAAAACTTCCCATTGTCCAGTATGTATAAAGCCTGACATTCAGAGAGGTGTTCTGGTTTTTTCCTGTGCAGTCAGTTACCACTACAACTTTGGATTTGAAGTCAGTCAGCTCATCGTACTTAATTACAGTATCAAATGACAGTATGGATAAGAAAGAAGCTGATAAAGCTTTTACAGGCGCTGCAGGGTTTTGTCTCAATGTATATGTCATCAGTATTCTTTTGTGATGCTAGGACTTAATTAGGTGTGAGAATTTTGTGCAAAATTGTCCTTGAATTTGGGAACCCATTGTTATTCAGGACTATATCATAAGTAAGGGACAGGAAAGACAGGCGCTGCCTTCATTCTGTAATTTCAGTAATTTCACATGTTCCTTGGACTCTGTGGTTTTATGTGAGAGTCTGAGCAGCACTTAAAATCTGTATGACAAAGATATAACAAGAGTTGTTTGAAATTTTCCCGGTTAGTAAGAAAATTAGGAATTCCCATTCCAAATTGCAATGCTTTTTGAAAAGGACATTTAAAAGTCCCATGGGATGAAACGCCTCTCCAGCAGTGGTGAATTAGCGTTCTTTTCACAAAATTTCCCTTTTCCACTTTTTTCAGGTTAATGATAAAAGGTATCCTCAGGCCAAACTGCTTTTGGGACAGATGGGGGCATTGCATCCTGCCAATCGGCTGGCAGCTTATATCACAGGCAGGCTGCAGCCCACAGTACTTGATATCGCAGCCCTCAGTACTGTGATCTCCAAGGTAGCATCCGGTGCTAAAACACCTGCTTCTGGGACACCATCAGTCCAGGGCCCCACAACATCAGCTCCTAAAACTACATCTTCCACCAGCACTACTTCAACCCCCACTGTGACGACTCTGAAAACCCATGTCCCAGCAAAGAGACAGATAGGTAGGTTGGAACTTATTACTGTGTTTTAAATTGCCTGAAGCTGAAGTACAGAGTGAGTGTACGGCATTAATGTTGATTTCTCTGCAACGGTGCAAGCTGCCTTTGGCTGCATTGCCTACCTAAACTGCCTCTGCAATAAATAACCTTTAAAGCAGAAAGTTTGATTTTGACTTCAGAGTAAGATTACAGATGTTGACTATTAGTTGTTTTATTAATGCTACTAGAGGATATTTTCAAAAGACAAGAAAGAGTGGATGGAGACATGCTAAATGTTAACTTGGATTTTTGTTTGCCGAGTTTTGTTACTGTCATTTTTAATTGCTTTTCATCAAATAGATTTAACTCAAAATGAGTAAAGTCACTCTAATACGTGGTTCTTTGCTGTTAGATTTTCTGCTGATGTTGCATTCATAATTCTTGTGACCACCAAAGATGTATGAAGCAGCCAGTGAAAGACAAGATGGTCCAAATCTGGATTAGCAAAGCAACAGGTTTGCAGCCAATAACCACGCCAGCCTCTAATCTCATTGGATTTCACAAGCTAAACAGGGTTGGACTTAGTCAGTACCTTGAGTAAAAAAATGGGAAAAAAAAAAAAGAAAAAGAAAAGAGCATTGGAAGAAACATGAGTTACTTGTATCTGAATTGGTACTGAAATGGTTACCTCAGCATGGCAAGAGAGGAAATTGCCCAACTTCCCCCAAAAGAATTAGACCCCATCCACACATTCCCACAGTAAATAAAGATCTGAAGAAGCTTTGCAAAAGAAAAGGATGTTACCTGTGTCCTGGCAAAACTGTCCTTTCTGATTGATTATTTTGTTCTTTCTGCCTAAATTTTCATTGCTGTGTAAATGGTTATGTTGTTTTTCTTGTCCTGTAATAAAACTTGTTGTTTTGTGTGTTTATGCAATATGAAAGAGCTGACTACGTTTCATTGATGGGTAAAGTCATTGCTGCATATAAGTGTTTTGGCATAGTCTGGGTTAAAAATACCGTATGGATAAGTAACTATAATGTTTAAGTTGGGCTTGCTCCATGATCTCTGTGCTCTTGTACTTGCCTGTAGGCATCTGTAGTGATACAGATGCAGCATTCTGTTCCCTTGGGATGAGGTAAAGGATCTTCCAAACAGTGATTACTTTCCACTGGTTAGTTTTGTTCTATCCAGTCCTCAGTTGCGTGAATGTCACTGCAATTAGAAGGGGACATGGCAAACTCTGTCTCCCTGCTGTCCCTTTCCCCCATGCCTGTGTAAGATGAATACAGTAGAAGGGGTATGAAAATCAAGAATCAGTAAACAGAGGAAGATCACCTAAGTGGTTACAGAAAGAATTGTTTAGAGTTTTAGGAAGCAGTTTGAGCTCATTATTTCACTTAGGTGTTTGTTTTATTGTACTGTAGTTAGTTAGTTTCTTGTCCATAGTTTCACAGTGAAGACCAACCCTTCAAGACCTGATTATTTATGTATCCAAGAAGAAATGAAATAAAAACCTACAGAGGTGGAATAAGGCAGACATATTTCCAACATGTAAGGCATATTCAGAACTTTCATAAAGGTTTCAATTTAATTACAAGGTACAAAGAAAATGGAGGCAAAAATTCATGCTGAAATTACAATTGTAGCACCTCATGAAAGGCAAAGAGGACGTCTATTAAAATTTTGACCTGCAAGTTTTTATTTGCAGCTGCCCGACCCTCACCTGGTGGTATGTTTGCCCAGTTTGTGATAAACAAAGACGGAACTCTAGAGGAGAAGGTTCGTGGAGTGAGCACACACCAACCTGCATCAGGGCCACAGTGGCTCAGCATCAAGCCTGCACCGATGAGGGTTGTTGCTCCTGTGGTTTCTTCAACGCCATCTCCAGCTCAATGCACAGTCTCTCCTGGGGTCACTACAGCCACGACCACTCCTCCAGTTACTGTGGAAAGTACCAGTGTAGCAACATCTACTGTGACCACTCCTAGCCAGACAAAAGCTAGTGAACCTGCCTGCTCTTCTGCAATTACGGTCACAGCTGCTCCTGCAACACCTGGAATCAACACCTGTGCTACTCCCCCATCCACCACTTCCGCTGCCACTGTGAACATAAAACCAACAGGGATTGTTGCAGCAATAGCAACTACATCATTCCCTAAAACTGTAGTAACACCACCAACTATTACTTGTCCTGTTGTCACAACGTCCACTTCTACAGTTGTACTAACAACAGCTGCAGCAGTTACACCTGTGGTGACTACACTAACTCCCTCTGCTGTCTCTGTTCCAGTGATACTGTCAGCAGTTAATTCAAGTCCTCCACAGAATCCAAAAAGAGGTAATCCTTAGATGCTTTGGGTTATTACTGCAAACACTTCATTTTTTAGTTCTGCCTCTTTTCTTAGCTTTAATACAGTCTGCAACTGGACTAAATTTAAATATGGATTCACTTGCCTCACCCCTCTTTCCAAAATAGGATAAGAAATGTAATCTCTAAATTGTTTTTTGAATTCCAGCCTTAACTGGTAGTGAAAGGAAAAAAGGGTTACTTCTATTTGGTCAGTGGCTGGTATGAAGTCAGTTGGAAGCCTCACATCATTTCTTGGCCCATAGAAATGTATAGCACAGTTACAACTACAAGAAATTCATGGTTGACAGAGAGTCCAAGAAGTAGGTATGGAATTACTCTCCTGTGTCACGGTCGAGAAATGTCAGTGGAACTACATGGAAAAAGAATGGTCTGGCCTGCTTGCTTTTATGCATTCTCTGAATAAAAAGAGAAAAAAATGCATTCAAACAAATCTAAAAGAGATCCAGTTGTTTCCAAAATATTTGTGCTAGTACTTATTAAGAATAATGCTGATTTGTAGGCTGTTCTCTGAAACTGGTTTTTGTGCAACTTGTTAAATGTTTCAGAAGATGCTACTCCACAAACTGCAAGTAAGACTCCCCCGAAGATAGCTCCTGGAACAGACAAACGTGTGGGACCTCGATTGTTGCTGATCCCAGTGCATCAGACACCTTCTGCGTTGCGACCGCTAAACAACACGCAGCTTGCGCAGAGACAGAGGATGGTCCTTCAGCCTCTCAGGAGCCCTGGTGCTGTGAACCTGTTCAGACATCCTAACGGGCAGATCATTCAGCTTGTTCCCCTGCAGCAGGTTCGAACTGCAGGTGCCCAGCCCAGTGTGCAGCCAGTGATGCTCCGCAATCCAGGTACAAAATCCATCTTTCTTGGCTGACTTGTGTGTTACTCAGAAATCAAAAATGTAGTAAATGTCTCTGTGATGCTCCTTTCCCCTGTTGGAAGTAGTTGAACAGAGTTCAGTTTGGTTCTGTGTGAGTAGTTGAAGAACGCAGTGTAATTATTCAGATGCAATGCAACTTAAATACCATTTTTCTAAAATACAGGAAGTGCAGCTAACAGCTAAGTCACCAATATGTAGGGCTTCTGTGCAGCACAGAAAAGGGCCTCTGCGTGTGTGTGGCAATGGAGCCATATGTCCATTGTACTGTCACACCTTAAAAGAAACTCTGTTGAGCTGGTGACTTGAAAATAATTCTTGTTGGAGATTCTCTTAAAAAGAACGAGCTATTACCTGCGTTTTACTGAATGTGCTGCTCTGCTTTTATTAGGTTCCCAAGTTTGTTAGTGTGTTTACAGAAGGTATTCAGATGAAGTGTTACACTACAGTACAAGATTTGCCAGGGTTTGTATCTCCTTAAGAGTGTGCGAACAAAAATAAGTGTGCTTTTCAGCTGTTTCTCTGGTGCACAGTTGAAGACAGATTGGAGAAGTTAGAAATTGCAGGTATCTGACAGAAAATAGATAGGATGCCTATTGGGCGTGCTGTTGTACATATTTGTAAATTATAAACCAAATATACTTTAAATGCACCTTTACAGTAGGTCTTTTTCTTTTGTTCTCCCTTTATCAAAAAGCATCTTGAAGATGGAGGGAGATGGAGTGGTGTGGAAGCACAGTAGATAAAATTGTGGGGAGGAGAGAAAATAATACTATGCCTTAGTTTAGGTTTGAGCATGAGATATAGGAAAGAATCAGTCAAGAAGTTAATTTCTTTCTGGTTTGTGGCTTTTGTTAAAACTATTTGCCCATGGTAGTATTTTTACTCCATGTTTTACGGAGTGTTGAAACGCTGCAGGAGAGTTCGTTAAGGTGAGAAACCTGGTGGTATAATTGTGTAACTTTGACATAGTTTTCCTTTGTGTAAGTTTTTTCTGATCAGGGAGAAAAAGATTTTAAAATAAAATACTGTTTTCTTACCTTTTTTATTTTTTCCAAAATCCCACTTAGATAGGAAAGTAAAATGTAGAGGACTTTCAATGCAGTGCCTTTTCTGATTAAAAAGCTTAATGCTAGAATTTATCATTAAGTCTGTCAGTTTTAGAGTGGCCACCTCATGTGTTTTATTGGGGTGCTCCTTAAAAAAAATTCAAGTTTATGTGTTTTTATAGAGGACTAACTCTTTCACTGAGAACTTGTGGTCAAATACCTGATTACACTGTGATCCTCGAGAATGCTGTCTGCTTCTAATTCAGCATCAAATACTAAAACTGAAAGAAAAAAGTTGCTTTGAGAAAGTATTAGTTGATGTTTTGTTTCCCTCACAGGATCTGTTGTAGGAATCCGGTTGCCTGCACCTTCTAAGCCTCCTGAGTTACCTGTGTCTCCCACTTCCTCTGTGTCTTCCACTTCTCCTGCCACAAATTCAGCTGTGCAAACTGCGGTACCCAAGTTATCCCCTCCATCTAACCCAGCCACTCAAACATCTTCTCTTCTTCCTTCAGTAACAAGTTTTGTGTCACAGGCAGGCACTCTGACTCTGAGGATCTCTTCTTCTGCTGCTAGCAGTGTCACAAATCAGACAACCTCTGAGTCTAAAATAACCTGCAGCTCAGGTGGTCTGCCAGCTACCACTGCTAATTTCATACCTTTACAGTCTGGTAGTTTTGCTTTACTTCAGCTCCCAGGACAGAAGACTGTGCCAAACTCCATTCTTCACCATTTTGCATCTCTTCAGATGAAGAAGGATTACAGGAAGATATGCAAGAAAGAGGACTCAGGTGCTGCTCAGCAGAAGGAGAATGGGAAGGCTCCACACTCAGGTGACGTTGAAGTTACAGAGTCTGAGATCACAATGTCCGATGGGAAGCAAGAAGAAACTGAGCTGTCGATTAACCAGTCAAATGCTGCTGAAGAGTCAGCATCTGGCACAATCACATCTAGTGCTGATAGAAATTCTACTACATTAGAGATGGTGGAGAAGGCCTCAAAGGTGCTAGAGAGTTCTTGTGATGATAGCTTTTCTTCTCAGCATGATGTTTCTGCAGATGTCATATCATCTGACCATTCATACATCAGTGAGAAGCTAAATGATGAGGAAGAAAAAGGGCCCTCTGAAGGGAAAGAGAATTCTGTCGGTTCTGAAACTGTAGTGGAGGCTGTTCCAGCTAATTCTGAAACTGTTTGTGGGTCATCAGGTCCAACTGCCGTTTCTCCTCTGGATAATGCACATCCACGGAGTCTTGAGAATCGGGAGACCACCCAGTTGAAGAACCATTGGAATGAACAAATACATGCTGACCAGGCAGAAAAAACAGTAAAAGAGGAGGAGGGAGATGCACAGACACAGATGAAGGAGAACAATAAGGCAAGTTCTGAGCAGTCAGAGCATCCAAAGCGAGATACACAGCTGGAGAACAAGGACAAACAAAGAGGCACTGAACTGTCTCAGAACCAAGAAGAATGTCAGGGTGATGCTGCACAGCCTGATATGGGAAGGAAGGAGTGCAAGGGCTGTGCAGAAGCAGAAAGCATAGGTGAGAAAACAGGAAGTAAGTTTGAAATCAGTTCTGCAGAAGGGCAGGATAATGCTTCAGGAGAAGAGCATACAGTCCATACTGAGGGAGGCAAAGGAAACACAGACAGGCAGGAAAGCAATAACAATAAAGAACAAAATGCTTTTGATTCTCCAGAAGAAATGAAAACAGGTCATGATATTGTAACACATGTCAACAGTTCTTGGAGCAAAATATCTAGCATTGTACCCCCTTTAGAAAATAGAAGTGAGGTGGGTAACAAAGCTGATACATCAGAGAAAAGTGACCTCATGACACCAACAGAACAGAGGGCACACAAAAAGGGTTACATGCCTACTATTGATGTAACTGCTGATGATATGGAAGAGGATGAAGAGGAAGATGATGAGGAAGAAGACGATGATGAAAAAACTGATGATTCTGCTGATGAGATGCTGGATGGTGCTTCTGACTTCCCAAGTGAAGAGGAAATAGATGTTGAAAAAGTGGTAAGCATTTAACTGTTTATGAAGGGATGGGGGTTTTTGGTGTTTTGTTTTTTTTTTTGTTTGTTTGTTTTGACCAACTGACATGTCATAACCCATGGATTTGAAATACTATGATGTTTGTGTTTTGGACTTTAGTTTCTTTAGAAAGTCTAAATTGAGCTTCCAAGTGGGAATGTCTTTTATTTCTTCGTAGTTGTATGGTTTTTTTATAGGTAGCAGTGTAGTGGCCATGTAGAAATTGTCCATTTTTCAGGTAACAGGAGTTATATTGCACAATCTGTAACAGAACTGTTGCAGGTTGTCTTCCTCCGATATTTACTCAAGTAACTTGGTTCCTTGTAATACGACTTATGATCCAAAAATGTAGCAGCCAGTCTAGTATTTCTGTTATTTTCAACTTGTTTCCTTCTACTTAGTTTTTGTAGCCTTAGTTAACATTTATTTCTGGAAGGAATCTTTGAATCCCTCCTTAAATTCCTTTTGAAATTTAGTAATACATTTAAATAGTATGTGACAGCTGTCATGCTCTATTTGATAGAAAGCAAATTGCTTCAAGAGTCAGAGAATAAGGGTAAAACTTTGTGGTTAGTGTAGTTAAGATACGTTTAGGTTTTAATGCTCATAGAATTTCCATCAAATTTAATACAAAAAATAAAGCAATCCCATGTGTAACCCCTTGATACACTCTTTATATATCACTATGTGACTTAAGAAACAGTGCATTGTTACTTAAGATTTATGAACTTGTGGTTTTGTAAGTCAGTCAAATGAGCATAAGAAATAAGATAGCCTTTTCTTGGGATGAGGTACAACTGGAGAAAGATTGAACTGTAGGAGAATTGAAGAACAGAAAAAGAGGACACATGTTAGTGTCTTCAGGAATTTGAAAGTATAGGATTCTTTTAGCCCTTCTGTGTAGTCCCCTTGCAGTTGAAAATCAAATTAGAGTTGTCTTCTAACCACACAGCTGGTACAAACAGGTCCAAAAGATTCCTAGAACACCTGGGCAGTAACTTGGTACAGGTACTATGGAAGCCATCTAGGAAAGGTGCCTTCCTCCCTTGATCTGTTGCTCGTAAGTGAAATGGCAGTTGCTGACTGTCATGGCGACAGCAACCATGAAGCAATCAATTTTAAAATCTTTTGTGACAGGAGGGAAAATGCTAGCAAAACTTCAACCCTTGATTTGAGGAGAGCAGACTTGAGGCTGCTCAGGCAACACGTTAGTAAGGTCCCCAAGGATAATGCTTTTTGAAGGTGCCCCTTCTAAAAGCACAGGATCAGGCAATTCCAAAATGTTGTAAGGTCGGGGAGGCAAGGCAGAAGATCAGCTTGATTAAAAAGGGACTTTCTGGAGCTAAGATGAAAAAAGAAAGTGTGTGGCCACTGGAGACAAGGTCAGGTGACATGAGAAGACTATACAGGGGTGTTGCTCATCACTGTAGGGAGAAAATTTTTGTAGCCAAAGATCAGTTGGAGTTGAAATTTGACAGCACCACGGGGGANAACAGAAAAAGAGGACACATGTTAGTGTCTTCAGGAATTTGAAAGTATAGGATTCTTTTAGCCCTTCTGTGTAGTCCCCTTGCAGTTGAAAATCAAATTAGAGTTGTCTTCTAACCACACAGCTGGTACAAACAGGTCCAAAAGATTCCTAGAACACCTGGGCAGTAACTTGGTACAGGTACTATGGAAGCCATCTAGGAAAGGTGCCTTCCTCCCTTGATCTGTTGCTCGTAAGTGAAATGGCAGTTGCTGACTGTCATGGCGACAGCAACCATGAAGCAATCAATTTTAAAATCTTTTGTGACAGGAGGGAAAATGCCAGCAAAACTTCAACCCTTGATTTGAGGAGAGCAGACTTGAGGCTGCTCAGGCAACACGTTAGTAAGGTCCCCAAGGATAATGCTTTTTGAAGGTGCCCCTTCTAAAAGCACAGGATCAGGCAATTCCAAAATGTTGTAAGGTCGGGGAGGCAAGGCAGAAGATCAGCTTGATTAAAAAGGGACTTTCTGGAGCTAAGATGAAAAAAGAAAGTGTGTGGCCACTGGAGACAAGGTCAGGTGACATGAGAAGACTATACAGGGGTGTTGCTCATCACTGTAGGGAGAAAATTTTTGTAGCCAAAGATCAGTTGGAGTTGAAATTTGACAGCACCACGGGGGACAATAAAAAGAGTTTTTTAAAATATGTCAGTGGCAAAAGGTGGACCATAAATAACATCAGTCCGTTACAGGGTGAGGATGGTCACCTTACAAACAGGGATGTAGGCAAGGCAGAGGTGTTTGATGTTTTCTGTGCCTCTGTCTACAACACCAGTTATGAGCCCCAGAACCCTGAGCTGGGAGACTGTGACTGCAAGGATGTTAAACTCCCAGCCAACCTCGAACTTGTACAGGATTTGCTGCTCCAGCTGGATCTCTGTAAGTCTGTGGAGCCTGATGGCATTCATTTGAGGGTACTCAGAGAGCTGGCTGATGTCATGACAAGACCTCTTTCAGTGATTTTTTGAATGGTCTGGGGAATATGTAGAAGTCCCAGTCAACTGGAATCTGTCAAACATAGTCCCAATTTTTAAGAAGGGCAGAAGGGATGATCCTGGTTACTATAGGCCTGTCAATATCACTTCAGTGACTGGTAAAATTATGGAGAAGATTATTTTGGGAGTTAGTGAAAAACACCTGAAAGGCAACACAGTCATTGGTCACAGGCTTCATGAGAGGAAAGTCCTGCTTATCGAACTGGATTTCCTTTGATGACAAGGTAACACACCTAGCTGATCAGGGGAAGCCAGTTGATGTAATCTTTTTGGATTTCAGCAGAGCTTTTGATACTGTCTCTTGCAAGATCCTTCTGGACAAAATGTCACATCATGGACACATGGACAAAAAACACATCATGCGTTGGGTGAGCAATTGGCTCACAGGTCGAGCATAGAGGGTAATGGTGAATGGGGTGACATCAGACTGGTGACCTGTCACTAACAGGATTCTGCTGGGCTCCATCTTAAGGCCCTGTGCTCTTCAGCATCTTCATAAACGACTTTGACACAGGACTGGAAGGGATAGTAAGTAAGTTTTCCAATGACACTAAATTGGGAGGAGCTGTTGACTCCCTCAAAGGTAGAGTGGCCCTGCAGAGAGACCTCAACAAATTAGAGGGCTGGGAATTCACCAACCATATGAAGGTCAACAAGGGAAAGTGCCAGATTCTGCACCTGGGGTGGGACAACCCCAGATGCATGTACAGACTGGGGAATGAGATGCTGGAAAGCAGTGCCATGGAAAGGGACCTGGGAATCCTGGTCGAGGGCAAGTTGAATCTGAGTCAGCAGTGCCCTGGCAGCCAGGAGGGCCAGAAGTGTTCTGGGGGGCATCAGGCACAGCATCGCCAGCCGGTCGAGGGAGGGGATTGTCCCACTCTGCTCTGCACTGGGGCGGCCCCACCTGGAATATTGTGGGCAGTTTTGGGTGCCACAATATTAGAAAGATACTAAGCTCTTACAGAGTGTCCATAAGAGGTCAATGAAGATGGTGAAGGGCCTTGAGGGGAAGCCGTATGAGGAGCGGCCAAGGGCACTTGGTCTGTTCAGCCTGGAGAAAGGGAGACTGAGGAGCGACCTCATTGCAGTTACAACTTCCTTGTGAGGGGAAGAGGAGGGGCAGACACTGATCTTTTCCTGTGGTGACCCGTGACAGGACCCAAGGGAATGGCCTGAAGTTGTGTCAGGGGAGGTTTAGGTTTGATATTAGGAAAGCATTCTTCACCCAGAGGGTGGTTGGACACTGGAAGAGGCTCCCCAGGGAAGCGGTCATGCTACCAAGGCTGACAAAGGTCAAGATGCATTTGGACAATACTCTCAGACACATAGGGTAATTCTTGGGATGGTCCTGTGCAGGGCCAGGAGTTGAGCTTCCATGATCCTTGTGGGTCTCTTCTAACCCAGGATATTCTATTATTCTATGATAGCCATATCCAGAGTAATTTAATTAAGTCAGCACCTGGCTTTTAGAAACTTCCAGAAAAATTGACTAATCAGTTCATATTCCAGTTTGCTATGCTCAGACAAGATTATACATTGCAGCTGCATGACGAGATGAGGAAACTGAAAGCAGATACTATTTTTGTAAATTCTTTCAAGCTGAGAACTGAATTGTTGCTGTCACGTCTTCACTTGGGTGGTGATGGTTTGAGAAGTCCTGTATCCTTCAATAACTTGAGCAGAGTTATCATCAAGTTTTGAGAACCACAAGTTAATTTTTGCCTCATGTCAGATAAGCTTTACGGACACGATAGTCTTAGGAATTTGTTGGTAAACCAGTAATGATATTTAGGTCACAGTGGTCTGTTATCTACGTCGATGCTCTAAAACTATATTTTCTTTTTTCCTGCACAAGAAGGAGGTTAAAACAAAAAAGTAGCTATAAGAGACTATAAGAAATGTTTGTTTGGGAAGAAACTTACTGTGCAGGTTTTGACTAATAGGGTTTGGGAAGCCATCTAAGGGTATGTCTTCACCACAAGCTCACACAAACACGAGTAAGCTAGCCTTGATTCTAGAGCAGTAAAGCTGAGGAATGAGATCTCAGGGACTGTGAAAACCTGCCTGGAATTTTTATTTGTTAGTCTGTATTGCTTGCAAGTTGGGTTAGCGTGTCAATGCCTAATGGAGAATTCAGCTTTGAATCTAAATGTGTAAGTGCTGTTTTTCACTGGGATGTACTCTTCTCTCAGCATAATGCTTACAAGACAGGCGGTGCTGCTACCGTTTGCCACACTGGATGAACTCAGGTTGTGTAAACAGGCTCCTAGAGGAAACAGAAGCAAAGAGTACATGCATGCCCACTAATACTGTTGTTTAGTGGAGATACCTATGACAGCTCTTGCTCTACTGGTTTGTAATGTGGACTGGTTTTAGTTGCTCAGGAAATGACCATTTAAAACCTTGGAAAACTCCAGCGAGAGTCAGGATGATTGCTAATTTCCTGCCGTAGCTATTACTCTTTCTTTTTTAGTACATTTTTTCACACTGGCTCTCACTGTAGTAGTGACTTAATTGTTCTTAATTTTGCACATCAGTGCCCTTCAGATAACCTTCTTACCTTGTGCTGACTTGGAGTCTCTGCCTTAAGAGACTGGTAATCTTCTCCTCTACTCAACACAAAGAGAGAAGCTTTCTGAGATGGTATATTTACGCTTCTGCATCTGTTACCCTGAACCGCATCAAGAGAGACTTAGGAGGATTAAGTGTTGTGGTAATATGAATAAAACCACCTGAGAATATCTACAGAAGCAAACTAATCGGTATCAGGACCTGTTGTCTGAACAAAGTCAAGGGCAGTGGTCTTGGGAGATGATAGTAAACTCCTGATCTTCAAGGCGTGATGATTGCACACAAAATTCCTGTTGAGAAAGACTGCTTGGCCTGGGCTAAGTTGCAGACTATCTTCTAATTGTTCATTTGTGTTCTTCTTGGCTTAAGCCAAAGCCAGGGATACTTTAATGCTACAGAGAAGAGTCCTACAGTTTAGCTTACTAGTCTAAACACAGCTTCTATGTCTTGCAAGTTACTGTATTTTATTGTTTAGAAGTAATTTTCAGTCATTCTTGTTCTGAGGTGAACACTGAAATTATAAGGAACTATTATGAGATATTATAAAATGGTAAGTTTAATAAAAAGTGCATGTGACATATTTTGTGGATGATTTAAGTTCTAACAATCTCTTGCATGTTCTCAGCTTTTGGTCCAGCCCATGTGTGAAACGTGCAGACATTGTAGCATAGAAGGCAGATCCAGAAATTACATGTTTGCTTGGGTAATGTCTAATGACATCCGTTGTCATCTAACCTCCTTTGTCAGCGCTGTCACTAAGGATCCTCTACCATCAGGCAACTTGCTCTTTAGGAACTAGCAGTAGGGGTGTAGGCTGCCAGGAGCAGACAGAAGAATCAGAGGAGAGAGCTTAGAAACAGGTGCAGAAATGTAGAGAGGGGAAAAGGCTGTCATTTCCATACTAACTTTAGAATTTCTGTTGTAGGGTGGGATTGCTCCTCTTGTCTTAATTCCTTGAGGTATTTTGCCCTTTGAAACTCAAAGGCATTTAAAAATTATGTAACTACAGGAAGTAGTTTGAAAAAGACTGAAAGTAGTGTGGAAAGACTGATGCTAGAAATGTAGGGCTTCCACAAGAACCTTCAAAGATCACACTAGGCTGTGGAGAGGGTTCAGACTATTACACGTTGGCATTACTTACATAGGGATAGCTGTTCTTAATGTCAGAACTTAAGTGGACTTACTTCTGCTGATCTTCATGATTGTGATACTTTTCCTGTTATTAGGAATTCAGGGGTAGAGAGGAAGGATTTACCAACCAGAAGCATTTTTCCCTTTGAGGTTAGATGTAAGAATAAAAAACCTAATTATTTTTGTTTTGCTTATATCCACATTAACAATGCATAAACTCAAAGGCGTGAAGTTCTTGGTCAGCAGTGCTTAATTCTATTATTTTTCATTAAAAAGATGCCACGCCTCAGAGTTTAAATACCATATTTCTAATATGGTAGTATGTAGAAAGTTCCAGTTCTAGAAGGAGCTCTAGCTGCATATCTGCTATCAGCTCTTTGATTAGCCTGGTGTAACTTATCAGCACTCAAAAGCTTTACGATGACAATGTTTCTAGGTAAGTTAATTTTTCCTGGGTTTTTTTTCCCCTTATTCTCTGGATTGTAGCATCTTTTAAACTAGCCTGCATGACCACCTTCCGTGCAGTGTAATGATATCCAAATATATTTTAGACAGTATTCCTGCCCACTGAAGAAAAACAGTATGTGTCTCTTGCTTGTCATAGAAATGATACTGTATAAAGTGGAAAAGCTTAGGGAAAGCATCAGAAGGCTTTCAGCATCAAGATGGCTTTTTGAATGACCCAAGAGAGCAGGCATGAATGAAAAGTACTCTTTGTGTAAAGAAATAGGTCTGTGTTGCCTTGTACCTCTTTTACATGCAGTATTTTCAACATAATGGCAAGTATCTGTTCTGTGATTTAAATAGTGTCTTTATTTGAATAGTTTTTGTTTAGCCTTAAAATTCTGGGTTTATGGTATCTTTCCCTTTTTTATCAGACTCTCTAAAGGATTAAAAAAAGGCTGTGGAAGGAGCTATGCTACGTGTTTACATCACCCTTTGTCACTCTACAGAAGGTCTGTGTCTGGGAGGTGCAGTAGTTTTGGTATCTTATAATCAGATAATCATTAAGGTTGGAAAAGACCTCCAAGATCATCGAGTCCAACCTTTGACTGAACACCACCATGTCAACTAGACCATGGCACTAAGTGTCCCATCCTATTGTTCCTTGAACACCTCCAGGGATGGCAACTCCACCACTTCCCTGGGCAGCCCATTCCAATGCTTGACAAACCTTTCCATGAAGAAATTCTTCCTGATGTCCAACCTGAACCTCCCCTGGCACAGCTTGAGGCCACTTCCTTTTGTCTTGTCACTTGTTACCTGAGAGAAGAGGCTGACCCCCAAGTGGCTACAACCTCCTTTCAGGTAGCTGTAGACAAAGATAAAGTTTCACCTCATCTTACAACTCAGCTCCCTCAGCTGCTCCTCATCAGAGTTGTGCTCCAGACCCTTCACCAGCTCCGTTGCCCTTCTCTGAACATTCTCCAGTATCCCAATGTCCTTTGTCTAGTGAGGGGCCCAAATCTGGCCACACTATACTTGATACAAACCAGGATGCCATTGGCCTTCTTGGCCATCTGGGCACACTGCTGGCTCATGTTCAGCAGCTGTTGACCAGCACCCCCAGGTCCTTTTCTGCTGGACCTCTTTCCAAACCTATAGCGATGCCTGGGTTTGTTGTGATTGAAGGGCAGGACCTGACTTCCAATTTCTTGTCTTTTGCTTTCCCTTCCTTCCACTCTTACCAGCTAGTAGACTTTAATTTCAGATTCAGGCTTGTATTCTTCTCCTCAGCTGAGGAATTTTTGGAGCAAGCATGAGAAGGTGTTGTTGAAAAACTGCTGGTTGGTTGCACAGGTGATATTCTTCATGTTGGATTTCATGTAATAGAATGTAGATTTCTTAGAACTCTCTAAGTATATACAGCCACTCAACAAATGTGAAACAACACTGGCTACTGTTCACAGACAGTGTCTGAAAGCTGTTGAAATACTTATGCTGAAATGCACTGTAGTCTTAACTCAGTCAGTTTCAGTAGTCCCTGCATGTGTCCTGGATCTAGACTGCAAACAGTATTTGGTTGACCTCACCAATCAATGTCCCAAGGACATAGCATCTCCTGACTTTCCTTCTCCTGCTTGGGAAGCTGTGGTGATACGTAGTCCCTGACCAACACGTGAAATTCCGAGTGATGTGCTGCTTCCTTGGTAAAGGCTGTTCATTTTCTTTGTTCTGTGTTAGCACCAGGTGGTCACAGTGTTAGCAAGTCTTCCTCTGTGGGACAATATTTACAAGATGGACAAAATGAGGATTTTATGGGCTTTAATGCAGAGAGAGAGAAACAGTACTTCCTTAAGTTCCTGCCAGTGCCAGCACCATACTTTGAGATGAGAATTTGTTTTACCTCCATGCTGCTCTTCATATTCATAAAAGAACTGTTGTGGCATAGCTGCTTTGAAGGAAAGCTGCAAGGAACTCCAGAAGTTAGTAGCAGTAGAAAAACTTACTTCCTTTCCAAATACAGAACTCACTAGAGATCAAAACTGCTTTCCTGGGGAGGGAAGAACAGTGCCTTTAAAGTCAGCATGTGTGGAAAGAAAGAGTGAGATTGTTCTCTAGGCCTAGTGATTTCTCATCTGAGGTCACTCTTCTTGCTCTTCTCTTTCTTTTTCAAAAGATGTGGCTTTCTACAAGCACAGAGATAGTAAGTAATGTGTGAGTGTGCACAGTAACTTGTAGAAGTAAGGATGCTTTTCTGTTCAGATCTAGCAGCTCTAGCTCATAAACCTGCTTTTCTTTGTTACAGCAGTAATATCTTGATACTTCATAGTACAGGAAGAGGTGTCAGCTTTTCTGCAAGTGAGTAGTTTAGAAGTTTATGCATCTTTCTGTGCTGAATCTATACTACCAACACTTTGGTAGTATACACTACCAACACTTTGGTAGCTCCTCACGATGTGAATGGATGGTGACGGAAGACTTGGAATATTTAAGAGTGGTTTTACGGGGGAGAGGATGCTGCATCTTAAAAGATTGGGAGATTGTACAGGCACGCTTGCATACATGTGTGTGTATGTATGTAGACACTAAAATAAATGTACTATATGCACACACACTCTTTTTTACATATATATTCCCTTACTTAGTGTTTTTCGTGATTAACTGTTTGTATCAATTTCAGGTAAATACTCAGTTCAGAGAAGGAGATTGCAGCTCCACAAAAGGAAGGAAAAGAAGCACAAAGAGAAGGAAGGAGGGAAAGTCAGAAGGAAATAATAGGAGGAGAGCAAGATTGGGATAGTTCAGGGAACTGGGTGACTTAAAGTACAGAATGGAAGTATAATTACATTTTCTTGCTTGAGGAGAAAGAATTCTTTGCTCTGTAATCAGACCAAAGATTATAATATAAAAAACTTCAATAAAAATTGTAATATAAAAAAACCTGGTTGAATAGGCATGTTTTCTTGGTGGGCGTTGTGTCACCTGGTGCTACAAATGGCCACAAGATTGATATTTAACTCTTGTAGTTGGTACAGCACTGCAGTTTTTCTCTGTCTTCACAGATGGTAGCAAGTTTTCTTGGTCAGGCAAGCATGGAGCAAAAGTACTCTTCAGAATATCATAAATATTTAAAATAAAGATTGGACAGCATTTTAGAAAAGAGCCAAAATCATACTCTTCATCATGTAAGCAGTTTATGACCCAAAGAAGCCTGATTGTAGGATATTCTGACTTTTGCTGTCTTAGGTATGAGAGACCATTACTAAGGTGATAACTATCTCAACTTTTTCAAAAATAAAAGTTAATTAGCAAGAGTCTACACTAGTAGGTTGTGTAAAGGCAGTTTAATCTTACTTGAAAATGAAGGCAGGAAAGCTCTGCCATGTGAAAGCTTTTATCTCACCCATAGTTAAAGCATAAATGACAGAGGTGGGTTCTGCCCTTACCGCAGTGCATTTTACAGAGTTGCTAGTGGGAGGAATTCTGGAGGCGACAGTGAAAAAAACCACCTGCTTAGCACTGTTTGTTGGCCAGTGTAGCCGGAGATGTTGATTCTTTAATGGTTCTAAATGTTGTAATGTAATCTCATTTGAGACTGAAGTGAAACTGTTTTGGCCTGAGCGCCATTGCTAAGTAGATACTCATTTTAAAAAAACAAAACAAAAACTGTTCCAGGATGCGTGTGAATACAGAGAGGATGACGAGCAGGTGGACATTGAGACCGTGGAGGAGCTTTCAGAGAAGATTAACATTGCCCGTCTGAAGGCCACAGCTGCTAAAATCGAACCTTCCGAACAGAAGTAAGCATCCTTGGAGAGCACTACCTTCAGTTTTGTATTTTATTGATGAGCTGGCATGGAATGAACCCAGTAAGCAACAGGTTTAATGTGATGACACGATAAAGCAAGGTTTCTGTCAGGCCTTCCTGAGCACTGGTGCTTCCCAGTGTCTGTGAGGATGGTGCTGTCAGAACTAAGAGTAGTTTCAAGGTATCCTAGCCGTTTTTTTCTCCCCTCCATTTAATTTGTGTATGGGGATGTATATCTTGTAATGCAAAATTATTGAGTGAATCGCCTCCCTTCCTGAAGGCCGAATATGAATGGGGTCATCATTGTTTTAAATGTGATTTTGCAAGCTTTGTTTATTCTTGCTGGTGGACTTTTAGGCAGGAACAGTCATTGGGGTTAATCCCTGACCCTGTAAATGAAAGCTTTGTCTTTTGCTCCAGCAAAGAAAGTATTTTCTTATTGACATATTTTCTGCCATGGTTGGATAGCTTGGCTTTATTTTTTTGGTTGGCTTGTTTTTGTTACTGTTGCTGCCTTGCATTTATAATGACAAATGCAAAGTAAAAACATGGCTTACTTGAGGTGTGTGATGGTAGTCGTGGCTGTTTCTCAGTTGCATCAAGCAAATGAATGGGAAATGTTGCATTTATAGTTCTTTTTGTTTGAAGAATTTTTTTGTAGAAGCTTAAAAAAACCTGTTTGGTGATGCTATATACTTCCCAGATAGTTCCCTTCCCATCCCCATCCTCTTTAAAGATACAGCTCAACTTTTATCCTTAGGTAGTGACTTTGCTTTAAATTGTGAAGATCTTTCAGTGATAGAGAAAAACAGATGTCACGATTTTTAAAAAATATTTTTCAAATGTATGTTTTCTTTGATTTCTTGCAGCTCCTGAGATATGAGGAAGTTGCTGTTATTATATATTAAGATAGTAGTAAATGTGAGGATTTTGATGATGGTTCTTGGTGAGGGAAGGATTGCTCTGCCATCTGTATTAAATCTGCTTTTTCTTTAAAAACATAATTTACCAAAACATAATTTTAAAAAATACTTTATGCAGCTAACAGTCATGGGCTGAATTTATTCTCTTTGGCATGTAGTGACATAGTTTGTCTTTTGCACTATGAGGTAATTTCACAGCTTTCAGAACAGCTCAATTATTTCCAGGATAATGGCATTGGAGACAGAGTTCACTTCCTTGAGAAAGCTCAACAGTATCCAGCTTTCATGCGGTTATACAAGGAAAAGTTAATTTCAAGGCATCAAAATGAGCAATTCTAGACTGCTGGAATGTAGTTAATGAGGATAGTGTATATGAGATGAGTAGTGTTGGGAAAAACTTTTTACCTTTCTTCCAGATACCATCCTCCTAATTCTTCGGATGAAACATTATCAGAAAAACATACAAAGGTATATATTTGCTCTCCTCTTTCCTTTTGGTATCACACCTCCATTTTAAAGATAAACTTTCATCTCAAGTGCAACTCTTAACGTGATTTATCTGCCTTCCGGATACTTGTGATTAAATGCAAGAAACCAAATGTGTTTATGGGGGGAGGGTGCTCAGTCCAAATCTCATTAAAAGCAAAAGGACTGCTGCTGGCATCAGTGGGCTTCAGATTCAGCTTTATGTATGGGAGGAATATTTGCATTTTATTTATGACACCGTTTGCTTAGGTTTTGTGTTCTTGACATAAGTAATTTTTACAACACCCTAAAAATAATAAATAAAAATACTTTCATGTATAAAGAAGACAGTACATGGTATTATATAGGCATAGGGTGCAGGATTTCTGAAAATGAGTTTAAACAATATGTATTTAGGCAAGTTAAAGATATCGCAGAATCCTTTCAAACCAAAACTCATTGCAATCCTTCAGACTTTTATGCTGTGTTTGAGGGTGGCTTTGAAGCCAATTTTGCTAACTGTCCATGAGAACTGTCTGTGATATGCTTGATGTCAGCTCTAGAGCTACCTGCTGTGGTGGGGTGGGCTTTGGGGTGTGGTGTGAACCTGATGTATGTCTTACATATTAGAGCAGACTGGCGTGTATGCCTTTGCCTGAGACGAGATGGGTTCCAGGGTGCTCTGCCTGCCTCACTTTCTCTATGTGTCCTCCTCTCTGCCCTTGAATTTACATCCCAAGGCCCTCCCTTCGAAGGAACTTAATGTGCACACAGGAGCAGATACAGCCATACTGTGCTCAAGTCTGTCTGTGAGGGCAAAATGGATGCTGAGAGCCAGGTGTCAGGAGGCCGTCTTCAGATTCCTTCTAAGGCCAGCAGGCTGAGGTTTGAAGCAGACCTAAAATTATCAAAAAACCCCGTATTAATTACTTCTCTGATAAATAAATAGCATAATTCTATAAAATCTCTAAGAATAATGATGAAGCAACAAACTTTCAAATCTGTAGGGACTGCTAATTTTGCTTATTGCCTGTCAGTCTTTTTAGAAACTTCAGCAAATTCAAAACCAGAGCCTCACTGCCACATTCTCTTTCTTGGTGGATGTCTGAGGTGATAAGTGTCAGTGCTGTCTCTCACATTCTTATTTACAGTGTCTCTTGGCCCCAGCCCATATGAAGCTGTGAAAGAAAATGGAAATCAAACTAGTTTAACTCCAGGGAAAAATGCAAGTCTCCTGTATTTGGTGTGATTATTTCATTTGTTTGTAGACTTCTTTTGAGCAACACTCAACAAAAAATATTTGGCTCAAATGTGTGGGATTTTGCTGTAATCCCATGGTTTACCTAAGTAGCCTTGTATTGCAAAAAATAAGTGCTTCTGAACAGAAAGGACTCATGATCTTTTCCTTCAGGGTTGATGCGATTATGTCGGTCGCTTTTTTGGTCAGCTTTTCATTTCTTACTGTGTATGCTTCTGACTCCAAACTTTCATGAAGTCATAGTAGCAGGATAGCATGTCATGGAATCTTCAGGTGTCTGTAGAAATGTTATAAATCATGCATGCATTTGAACATTGTTTGTCATTGCACTGCCTTTTTTATTTAAACTGGTCAATCCGGTTACTTCTCCAGCAGAAACATCAGACCTGGAAAAGAAAGCTGAAGTCCCAGGCAGAAGCCTTTGCTCATTACCGCCAGACGCACACAGCAAATGAACGTCGGCGACGCAATGAAATGAGAGGTCTCTTTGACAAGTTGAAGAGAGTTCTGGGATTGCAGAACCTTCCCAAAGTCTCCAAATGCTATATTCTCAAGCAGGTAGGTATTTTGAAGCTTAAGTGAGGAGCAGAATCATTTAAGCTCGACAGAGTAATTATGCTAGTATGACGTCTTCAAGTGAGCGCCAGTGAACAGAGAACTTGTGTCATCTCTGCAGGACTCTAAAATAAAACAATATCTGAAAGAATCTGTATTCCTAAAAGCTTAATCTTGTTGACACAGATGCATGTTTTTGGAACAGCCCTCCACTTGTATTCCTTGTGAATCATGGAAGGCTATGTCTTAATGCCGCAGTGGTTCACTGTGTACATAAGGAAATTTTGAAACCCATTGAAGGCTTTTAATGCTGGAGAAGATATTCCACTGGGTGTCATACTGACATTAAAAAGTTAATTGTAAAGATGTAAATGACAGGAAACTAAAATATAAGCTGTAGATACATAATTATGCTTAACATCTGTACCTAGAAACTGTGGGATAAAAGTTGGGCTTTTTTCTTAAAAATTGTTGAACTTTGGAGAAGGGACAATTAAGATGTTTATCACTCTTCAGCCTACATTTAGGGAAAGCTGACATTCCATGGTACTTCACATGCTTTCTCTATGTCCTCTGTCGCAGGATTATGAAAATATATAAATAAACTTTGGGAAGGTTTCTGGGAAGGAAAACTATTATTTTTTTGTGTCAGTGGTTTATAAATCAGTTCCCTCATACTTTCCTAGGCCTTTGAAGAAATCCAAGGACTGACTGATCAGGCAGATAAGTTTATTGGACAGAAGAGTTTACTGACACGCAAACGAGATGGTCTGATTCGAAAAGTATCCACGCTTTCAGGTGAGGCTGGTTTTGGATACAGACTAGCTATAAAATAAAAAATGAAAGAAAAGGCTTTTAGCACTGGGAATGGGTGGAGTGATCTGTTGATCCAGGTGGATCACTAGTTCACGTAAGATTTAGACTCACGATGGAAAACAAAGATGTGCAAACCTCTGACTCAGTGATGGGCTCTTCATGCTAAGAACTACTTTTGTTTTCCATCGTGCCCAGAGGAAGTGTAGAATGATCTCTGTGCTTTGAGACACTGGTTTGAGTTCTTTTGGAAGGACGAGGGTAAATGTAATGGTGTTACTTCATTCTGTCATTGCTCACTTCCTAAAATGAGCTTTCTGCTCAGTTCTTCACAATGGTACACAGTTCTCTTTGGTCAGTACTAAAACTTCTGACTCCTTTGAATAGCTTTGCAAATAACTTTCCTTGTACTGCTTCTCCCAGAACCGGTGCTTGTAGTGTCCAGACCACAGCAGCTCTGTCAGTAGAACAAAACTGCAGGAGAGTCTAAGCTGCTGCTCATCCAGGCATTTCAAGCCAAAACCATGTTGTACTTACTGTGTTTTTCATCTCGTTTGGAGGTGTAAGAGTGCTGTGACACATTTTCAGCCAGTGCCAAAATGTGTGAACAAATAAAATATTATTCTTGTAATCTTACAGTCTGGGAATATAAACAGGGGAGTACCTGTAAAGTAGAAATTAAAGATACGTAAATCTAGTGTATTTATGTGAATCAGTTCATGTATATTTGAGGTCCTTGATTAAAAAAAAAGTGTTTTAGTGAAGTCTAGTGATCCAGAAATGTATTAGAGGCCTTTTAGGCAGAGAATAAAAGCAAATAACTCCGCAAAGGAGTTATCTGATCATTTGCCTTCCTAGTGAAGGACTTCAGATTTGATGAGGAAAAAGTTCTCTCTCAGGAGAGTTAGTCAAATATAGACTTAATTAAAGATATACCATGATGTTAGAACATAAATACTAAGCAGAAAACAAGCTAGTATGGTTACTTCAGCTTTGATCATATTAAACTGCATCTGCAGAAAACAAATTATTTTTAAAGTCTCTGTGTTTATCCAAGGTTAGAATTTTCATGGCAGTGGTAAACTGTATGTGAGTTTGAGTTAACGGAGTCTACTAGTCCAAGAAACTTCATTCTAGGTAAAGGTAACGTTTTATCCAGTAGTCATATGTTTATCATTAGAGAGATGGGAGGATTTTTTCATAGCTTGGGTGTTTTCAAGTAGTACTTGGTCAGCAAGAGCCAGTTCTTGTCCAAGCTTATTTCAGCTTACCAAAGTGGCAGATAAATTCTGAAATATGAGGATGTTTCCGAAGGAAAATAAATTACACTGGAATAAATAAGTAATTTCTTCTCTCTGATGCTAAGTATGCTATTTACTTGGTGGGGATGCTGGTTATCTGTTGTATAGTAATTAAATGGTGTCAGCTCCATAGATATTTAGTTCTGTCTTCAGTGGTTTATTTTCGGATAGAGAGTTTGAAGATAGGCTGACTCTGATAATTTTTCTATAGGAAAGACAGAGGAGGTTGTCCTGAAGAAGCTGGAATATATTTATGCCAAACAAAAAGCAATAGAAGCACAAAAAAAGAAGAAAGAACCTGAGCCAGAGAAATCTGCTGCAACATCAACTGCTAGTACACAACAAGAAGGATCGTCTGCTCCCCACACAGAGCCGACCCAACTAGCAATGACAAATAGAAGAGGCAAGCCATTGATACTTGCCAGAAGAGGAGTCCGTGCCACAGGTGGGCTAAACGGGGAGACAGGCATTGAAGCAGCATCCCCTGGCAGGTCAGAATGCCAGCTGGCTTGTGCAGGCAGCTTCGCTCTTGAGACAGACTTGTGCATAGGACAAGGCAGTGTCCATGGATAGGTGTGGAAACCATTGGCTTTTAGTAAGAATTAGACCAACAGTACCGAGATCCTCAGATGAACGTGATTTTAGAGTTTTAGAATTCTTACTGAGTTATGCTGTGCTTTCAGTGGGTATCACTGCAATCTGGCAGTAGTTTCTCAGAGTCAAAGGTGGTTCTTTCTCTGCTGACTCCAAACCTGAAGCTCAGCCTGCAGAATGCTGGAGTTGTTAGAATAGATGGGTTTTTAAAACCTCCCTCCTCAAACAAGGTAGCGCTCGGGGTGTGCAAACATGCTCTTAAATTAAATTACAAAATTGTTAGACACTTGTGATTTTTTTTTTGGAGATGAGAACTTGTGGAGAAGTGTTCAGCATTTATGGAGATCTTGGCACCATAAATGTAGGAAGGAACAAAAGGAAACAGAAATCTCAACTTTCCTTGTAGTACTACTGTAATATTCTCTGTGGATCTGGTGATGTTTCTTGGTTTGGAAATGTTAAGTAGACCTTACTTGAAGTATTCTTGGGCTTTTATA
The DNA here is from genome assembly GCA_013396755.1 of Sclerurus mexicanus. Lineage (NCBI taxonomy): Eukaryota > Metazoa > Chordata > Aves > Passeriformes > Furnariidae > Sclerurus > Sclerurus mexicanus. Next base: position 1,138,445 of record VWZF01004607.1, on the reverse strand, counting down.
AAGAACGGATCATTTTGGTTTCCCAAGCTTAATTTTTGTCCAGTCTTGGGGAACTTTGGCTTCAAAATTCAAATGTGATGAGAGAACTTCCTTTCTTTCTTCAGACTGAACCAAGTCGCCTTTTTAATTTTACCCAGGCTGCTCTGATATCTGATCTGGCTGCCACTCTGGAGAGTTAGAATTGCTACACTACATGAAGAGATAGTACAAACTGTCTCTAGCTGTGTAGGTGCAGTTCCTGGAACCTGCATAGCTCCTGTAGCAGCTTTTATTCCGGGCTTTCTTCTAGCTGGATTTGCTTCCACAACTGTACTTAATACTGGATTGCAGGATGCTGTTTGCCATCAAGGGTACTCTGCCAGAATAAATCAGTGTTTTACATACTTCCTTTTTTACAGAGGACTCCTCAGCCTCTCTTACACTAACTGCTGCAAGCGTAGTGATGACTCCACAGGGACAGGTGCTTACGCTGAAGAGCCCCCTGGTACCAGGACAGGTAGCAGCTGTTCCTTCCACGCTCTTGCAAGCTGAGTTAAAGCCTCGAGCTGTCGGTACTACCATGACAGCACAGCCAGGTATGATCATGTGAGAACATGTTAATGAAAATCAGTATAATGCTGTTCATAGACATGAACAGCTGTTTACAAAGTAACATGTTACTTAAGTTTTTCTTGAATTTTTGGGGGGTTTTTTACAACTTAACTGACTAAGGTAGAACCTGACTCTGATAAAAGAGATTTGATGAAATTAATTCAAACTCTCAGTTTATCCACAGGTAAGTAAAATGTATTAAATTTTTGCTATTCACAAATTAGGTAAACATAGGGAAGAATTCCTAATACATAAACAGTCTGTATTTCTATTTTTACTACTTTAAGATGTTACTATAATGTGAAGTCTTGCCTAGAAGTGCACAGCTCTTATTTTCCAGGCTTAAATGAGTATCTGAAAGGTTCTTGTTTCCACCTCACCCTCCTTCCCCTTTTCTTGGATAAGGTATTGCTTCTGTGATGATTCAGCTACCAGGATCAACAGTTCCTGTCCAAGTAAAAGGAATCCTTACTAACTCTGCCATTCCCATTACACTGTCAACCGTTGCTGGAAATCCAGTGCCCTCAACAGTAACAGCTACAGTGCCCCATTCAGGTATGCTCTTGTTTTCATGAATCTTTTTGCTCGCACGCAGGGAATGTTATCCTTGCGAAACTGAAGGTAAATTGTTTTCTCACTAGGAAGTAATGACAGGTATTATTGTCTGGGTATTCGAAGAAAATCGCTGTTAAATGTTTTGAATGCTTTAGAGGGGCCTCTAGGGGATTACAGAGGAAAGCTTTTTAACTTTCCTTCACCTCGCTGAGCCTCTTTGCCCTCAGCAAAGTCAGAATAAGTGGAGACTGCAATGTGTCCCTAGAGTAATGCATCCTGCTGGGGAAGCTACAGAGTGGAGTACAGAGTGAAGCTACAGTGCAGTACAGAGTGGTGGTGGGGCTGCTGAAGATCTTTGCCTCTTACATCCAGGCTCTTAGTCAGGCACAACACCAAGCCTATGTGGGCAGTTTAAATTGTGAATACCAGTTTACTTGAGGAAGACCTGAAAGTGAGCAAATTATGTTTGACTAGGAATTACCTTGCAGTTAACATGTATCGTGATGGATGCTGCTTTGTGTGGTTTTGCAGAAAGTGAAGATTCATTCATGATGCCAAAGATTGTTAATGTAACATCACTGGCTGCTGAGGCAAGCATGAATCCAAACCTGAACCGAAACAAAAATTCTAATATAACAACAGCTACAGGTACTCCGGCTTCTGAGAAATCCTCAGCTGTAGCACCCCTTGAAACTAGGAAGAGTGATAGCATCCTTTCAGAAGAAAAAGCCAAACCATGTCTGGGAGACAGTGGTGGAGATGGAAGAAGTACCACAGGTCCCACGAAAGTTTTCTTTGAAAATAAAGATGGCCATCCACAACTCCGGAACACACCACGTACAAAGGAACCTCCAGAGTTGTTCAGCAAAAAGCTCTGCATTGGTGAGTTTGTAGGAAGCCAAGCCAGGAGGAAAGACAGTGATCCTGGAGGGGAAAGATTAAAATCTAAAGAATTGCCATTCCGTAAGCTACAGATCAAAGATTCCAGGATAGAAATGGAATTGAGAAAGGTAGCATCTGCATTGGAGGAAGCCGACCTGGATACAAGTGAGATACTGAGCAGTATTGAGGAGAGTGACGACACTGATGAAACTCTCACTTCGCTGCTCAACGAGATCGCCTTCCTCAATCAGCAGCTGAACGACGATGCTTCAGCCATGTCAGAACTGCCCACTGCTCTCAGCTCGGATTTCTCTCGTAAAGATGCAGAAGCTCGCCGGGGAACAGCCAGTGGTCTCTCTGCTGCAGATGGGTCTTCCTTCCAGTTTGGCCATTTGGGAGGCAGTTTTAAGGACCTTTCTGAAGTTTCAGAGGGTGGTGGCTCTTTAAGCCCTCTCCTGCTGCACCTGGAAGATGATGACCTTAGTGATGGGGACAAGACCTCTGGGGAGCCTTCATCTGAAGCAGATGTCTTAAAGATAGTGATAGGTGCTGAAATGAAGAATCCGCATTCCAATCCCTCTCTAACGGGTGGTGGGAATGGCAAAACTGTAACAACCTTGTCAGATACCACCAATGTGACTCCACCAGTTTTGCAGATGAAAACTAATCCAGAAGCCGGTAATGCTGAAACTTCATGGAGGCCCATGCCCAAGCTGGCACCACTTGGTTTAAAAGTGGCAAGTCTGCCAGTGGATTCAGAAGGGCAGAGTAATAAAGTGATGCCCTTACTGGCACCTGTAGTTGCAAAACTGGCACCTAGTGGGGTAAAAACTTCATTACCCGCAACTCTTCAAGAAGGACAGGATAACAAAGTGATGCCCACGTTAGCACCTGTGGCTACAAAACTAAATACTACTGGGACCTTGCCTTCAAATTCAGCAGGCAAATAAATGAAGATTTTTTTTTTTTAAATCAGAGACTGGAATGCAGATCTGGAGCAGTGTGAGCCAGTGTCGTCGTTCAGCAACACTGTCAGCAACAGTTGTTTTCTGTACGGCATCAACACTGTTCATCTGAGGGGCAGGCCCCAAACTGAGAAATAGGTGTTAGGAAACTATAAGCATGTTGATGTATTTTTACCTCACTGTTTTATTCTGGGTGTTCTCCTTCCCATTCTCAAAACAAGATGATTTATAACCATTGCTGGGCACATGGTATTCTTCCAAAATTGGATCCTTCACAGAAATAGTTTTTCAAAGGAAACTGAGGCTGTTGAAAGAGATTTTTTTTTTCTCCCCAGTAGGGAGGCAGCTGTCTTGTTGGGGAAAAAAAAAGTCTGGATTACTTGTTTCTTGTACCAGGTAAATTATCTATGCAGAAATGGCATTGTTCACACTTGATGGTTTTAGTATGTGCAGAATGTGATAAAGGTGCAGAAATCAGGTTGTGGTTACTCTCAGAGTTGTTAAAGCAGAAGGGAAATCTGAGACTCTGCAGAGGGCTGAAGTGCAAAAGATTTTTCTTTGGTGTTAGCTCTCTAGCAGAGTGGGGCTTTTTTAGGAGTTTATGCACAGAAGATTTTAATAAACATCTATAACTCACTGCTTGGGGAAGAAAAATATATTTCCCAGTGTAATTACAAGTAGGGCAGTATGTTAACTTTAATAAAGCTGTCCTCGCTTTCACCTCCTGCTCCCAGACAAATACTCCCTCCTCTGATGATTAGGACATCTGTAAAAAAAAAAATTGCAGAGAGTTGAAAGAAAATGTGGGCACCCCGTTGCTACATCTTTAAATACATTGCTGAAGTAGCTTGAGTGTTTTCCCAGTTCCTGTTTTCTTTCCTTCTGTCATTCTTCAAGATGTATGTGGTGGCTAGGAGTGTTGCTTCATAAAAATACAGAACACTTTCAGGACTGTTGTAGCCTAGCATAAGTGAGCAAGGTGTACATGTGAATGTATATATGAAAATATGTGTATAGCTTTCCAAACCTTTCATTTCTTTATAAATTCAGGAAAGGTACTCAGAGGTTTCTCACTGCATTTGCACAAGCTGTGTATAGCAAAAAAAAAGTCAACAAAAATGCTCATTACCAGGGAAATAGGGCAGTATTGAATCATGAGATGTAATTTTTATTCTGCTCTGCCACTGCTTACTCAGTAACCTGTAGATGCTCTTCACTGCTCAACTGTTGGATGTGAAGGGCCTGCAGACTGTAAAGATATTTATATTTTTGTACACAGTTTCTGTTTTCATAGTTTTCTTGACAAATGAAGTTTTCAGCCTAGGAGAGATGATTTGTTAATGAGTGTAAACACAATCTTTTCCTATCAGGTTTGTAAATACAAGTTATGGTGCGCTTGAGGGGCTTCTTAACTGCTCCAAAAAGGTAAAAATTGTTGCCATGAAAATTGAAAATTATACAGAATTTGATGGTGCAACAGCAGCTGGAATTCCCCGCCACCCTCCAAATGCCCCATCTTTGGTGATGCAGTAACGCAGGAATTTCATCTTTCTGGCACTGAGGTTGTGCAGGTGTTGTGAGTGATGTTCTTCCACAGTTGGGGCACAGTGTTTGCACACAGAGCAACCATAGGCCCTGTTCAGTAAGCTGCATCTTCTGGATCCGTGTGTTGGTTAGATCCATCAGGGAATACACATACCTTGGGTGTTTCCTCATCTTTTCATTAGCTTATATTATGCTGCAGAAGAGAGAAGCCCTTCAAGCTCAGTTTGCGTAAAGTTACTCCAGAGGCTACATAAAAAAGATTCTTTGCCTGGCCATTCCAAACAGTGTGTTATAAAGCAGTTACATACAACTCTCTATTGACTTTTGCATATTTACTGTTTTAATATGTGATACAAGTCCTGTATTAGTGATTTGGAAAAGAGAGTTAGGTCATTATGAGAGTCCTGCAGGGTCTAACAGTTGTCACTGAATGCCTTAGGAAAGGGGATTTACAATCCCAGTAAGTACTTAGACATACATTGCTTATTATTGAGTTTTAATCTTATTTTAAACCAGTAGAAATCTGGAGTAACTAAAGTAGTTTACTAGCGCTACATCAGACTTAAATTTTATTTACCTGGGAATCTGGTTCTGAGCATTTCCAATAGGCTGAAGTTGCTTATGTTTTTACTTGTGGCAGTTTGTTTTGCCAACAGATTTTATTCCTTCTGTGTGAGAAACAGCAACCAGACCTTTGCTGTGATTCCTCTCACATTCCTAATCACTGACCCTTCTTTCTGTACTTCACCGTTTTATGGTTCCAAATAGCCAATTTTATTTAGCACACAGAATTACTTCCTCTCTGTGGGACAGAGAAGGCTGTAACTTACCATGATAATTGATCAAACATGATCTAAAATAAATGCTGTACTTTTGAGGATGTTCTGTTCATTATCACAGTAGCATAAAATTCCTGGATGTATTTAACTATTTGGCACTGGGCAGTAAGAAATATTACTGCAATAAAAATGTACTATGTAAAGGTGACAGCAAAAATGTTTGTCCCCTGAATGTGATTACTAAATTAAGTAAGGAGAGACCCCCGGATTTGGCTGCAAAAGGTGGTAGTTGGTGCAGTTCCAAGAAGGATCTGTGATGGGTTCTACTAGTCAACAAAATATGTTTGAAATACTCTCAGCTTTTGCTCATTTCACTGTCTCATGTCTGCAGCTCAATATTTTGCTATAAATTTAAATGATGACTCTTATTTTGATCTTCCCTTAAGCTCCCACATATTTTAAAAATTATATATGCTGTCATTTGAGGCAATAATCATAGAATGTGACATGTAATGAGAAGACTTTGGAATCAGAAGAACAAAGGAAACCCCTGCAAGGCGCACGCTGTCACTAGACCAAGAGACCTGGAGATTTTCTTTGTTTTTTACACATCTGTAAATAGACTGGAATGTTTTTAAGAATATAATGAAATGTCAGATTTAGCTTTTTTCCTTTTATATATTAAAATATATCTTTCCCTCTTTTTTGCTTTTGAAAAATTGATATTTTTGTAGAAATCTAACAGTACAAGACTCTTAACTGTATGTGAGGGACAAAGTGTAAAACTAAAATAAACCAATCAAGATCAACTAGAAACTGGCTTTGAAAGTTTGTTACAGGGAGGGAGAGGGAGCAGAAGTGATGTGGTGGCAAGTGCTGTTGGTGACACATGGCACTGGACCTGAGCAAGTGACACATGTATGCTCTGAGTCAAAAGTTTTAGCAGCACAAATATCTGTGTTTTGGTTCAAATGATCAGAAAACTCGGAGATTTCTCCCTCTAGTCTTGAGCAGCAGCAGGAAATATCATCGACTGTGGTTCATCTGGCTCTTGTGAGGGTTCCGGTTTTTGTAGGATTGTCAGTGTATAGGTCTGTGGTTCTTTGAGATTACACCTGTTGGACCTGGCTCTCCTCTGGTGAAAAGCACATGCTGGAAATCAAAGTGGAGGTGCCATTTTAACCAGCTGTCTCTGCAGCCTTCACTCCTCAGCTCTCAGCATGGGAGTAGCAGCTGGCTGGACCAGGCTCCCTGACTGTGAGAGATGTGGATGTGAATGCGGGTCTATTGGTGGGCAGCCATGCAGGTCTGGCCCCAGTCACAACTACATGGGCCTGAACAGGGCTCAGTCTCCTCTGCCAGCCTGCTGGGACCAGCTCTGAGGGGGAGGAGGAGAGGAGCTTTCCTGCCAACTTTTGACTTCTTTCCTCTTGCTGATGAGCCCAGAGCTCGCTGTAGTTCCCCCGTGTGGCACAGAGCGGTGCCCCTGGCAAGCACCGCAGCGTGCTGTGCCTTGTGGGCTGAAACCAGGCAATTAAATAGCAGCTAAAAAAAGACGCAAACATAAGCCATGTGCCATTTTTAGTGGCTTTCAGCAGCGATTAACTCCTTAGACAACAGCTGTATCAAACAGCTTGCCTGGCTCTTCCCGATCTGTCCCTCTGGACAAACCTGGGGCCCGCTGAGGCAGGGCTGCATCTGCTCACAGCCGAGCAGGGAAACCTGCGGGGCTGCAGCTCTGCCCTGGCTTCTCCAGCACACGGGGCTGTACGGGCACAAAGCTTTTGGGCAAGGTCTGTAGGCTGGCGTGGGTCTTCAGAGCTTATATTAGCAATGGGTTCCAGTTCACAGCTGAGGCTCCTGAGCGCTGCAAGGGTATAAAATACTTGATGCCTCTGAGGTGCCACTGGACCTGGAAAATGGACTTTGGATCCCTGGACTTTGGGATCTAGTGATCTGTGATGGTTACTAGAAAAACATGTAAAATAACACCAGTGTTACTACCAGCTATCTTTTAAAAAAGAGGCCAGATTTTGTTTTCTAAATTGTGCTGGATCCAATCTACATTAAAAAACTAAAAGGGAGGATGAATGCATGACACAGGCACTGGTTTATGGAATAGTACAATGTGTTTTCAGCCCACGGGGATGGGATGACTGATGACCCCCGCCCTTCCCCTGGACCTTCCACTGAAGGACTGAGGCAGTAGCGTGTGCCGCTGTGGCCTCCAGTTCAACGCCTGGCCAGGATTTCCTGCAGCAGCAAGAGGAGAAGGGTGGGTCTGTGCTGGAGATGATGGGGTAGTTTGGCAGAAGCAATTGGGGAAGCTGCTGCCAACTATCCATGCCTTGCTGCCTCCACAGTGCCCTGTGTGCCAGACCCCCTTGTAGGAGCTGCATAAGCTATCCTCAGCCTGAGGGGCAGGTGCCCTTCTTTTTACCCTTGTTCCATCAGTCCTTCTGCTTGCTTGGGCCTGCACATCTGAGCCCCATCCTCTGTGTAAGGAAAAGGGGCTCGGACCCTGCTGCTTCCTGCGCTCCTCCCTGGCCTGCCATGACACACACACTCCTGGGCACCTCAAAGCCCAGGCCTGTGGCTACACTCACCTTCTGGCACCAAGTCAACTGCTAAGCTCATACTGGGTTTTCTGTTCTGAGAGCAAGACCGGGGCAGTCTCCCAGTGTGACAGGGCTACAGCAGAGCCCTGCTGCTCCTGATGAGTGGAGATCCAGTTATCCAGTAAGCTGCAAACAGCATATCCACAGCACCAACCTCCTATGTATTCTGTATCTATTCAGCTGTATCCTGGTTTCCTTCAGGAGCCACCTAGTTTGCCTTATCCTGCAACCAGCAAATGCACGTCTCTTCACCCCCTATTGCATCTGTACAGTCAGAGCTCACCTGAGCAAGTGTCATGCCAATCCCTCTGCTCCCTTCTGCTTCTACCTGGCTCGCTCTGCCCGCTGCACAGCTGAGGGCTTGCCAGCTCTACTCTTTTATTCACACATCTTTCCCTCTAAGGTGTCTTAAAACAGCAGTACAATTTTTGAGGGGATGCTGAAATTCCTTACTGAGTTGCTTTTCTTCTGAAGGAACAAGCCCGGTGGAGACGAGGTGTCTGGTTTCTTTTGGTATCAAATGAAGCCCGGAGCTGTTAGGATAAACAGCAGCTAAAGGTGCCTCTTAGTGCAGGAGTCTCTTGTTGCTTGGCATGGGTGAAGGTGTGCTGTCCTTGGCCGTGAGCCCTTGGCCCCCATCTCTTCCCCATGGGGGCACAGCTCTTAGACAGCTTTGTCTATCCCTGCCTAAGCCTGAGGCACAGGCAGCACTGAGTTTTGAAAAGGTGTGAGCTAATGCTGTGCCTTATTTCTGAGACATCCTGGACCTGGACTTTACTATAAAACGTTATGTAGCTGGAGTAAAACATGATTAGATCAACCATTAGTGTCCCTTTGGGGCCTGGCTGGAGTCACATTTTGTATGCTCAGCCTTGTAAAGGCAGCAGGGCCTGGACAATGTGCCCCCTGCCCAGGGAGCCCTGTGCAGGAGCAGGACACTGGGGCGGATGGGAGGCTGGTGGGGCTGGATAAATTCAGATAGGTCAAGTTTCAGCGAACTTCAAATACATGTGAACATTTCCACATACGAGATGGGTAACACAGCAGTAGGATTTTCCTGTTCTGGTTATCTTGATACCTTTTTTAATGAGGTAGATCTGATGTGATTGTGTTTTAACTTGTGTTAAGGTGACTGGCTGCAAAAGCATGACAGAAAAAGGAAGTGCCAGCAAATCTTTCACTATAATAATGATTAACTCCTGCTGCCCAGCTAGTGCTCTCAATTCTGGACTACAATGACTCTTTGGTTTAAAAAATAAACAGACTTGCAGCTCGTGACTGCTTTTGCAAAGCTCTGAGTTTGCTATCTCAGCTTTTGAATGTCCATGGCAAAAAAAAATCTCACCCCACAAATGTTTTGTGGCTCTGACATATGGAGCAATCAACTTGAACCAGGAGGCTTAGCCTTCAGGAAGAAATTTTAATAAATGGCTCCCATCAGGCAAGCTGAACTGATGGCAGCCACAGTGGGAATTGTTACTACCGTGCTCCAGTGTAGACAAGGCCTCATTGTCTGGCTTTGAGAGGGAAAATGTCCAGTTTTACAAACTTTGCTGAGCAAGGGAGAAAATAATTATATTGCAGATCAGCTTACAAGGGGCACATTCATGTTTGAAAGAAAACTTGATTTTCACAGGGTGAGGAAGAGAAGCACAACTGCCAAAGGAAAAAGCCAGTGGCTTTGGTGACCTACTAAAATTGCATCAAGTCAGAAGTTATTCCTGGCTGTAGGTGGGTCCCAAGGGGCTGGATCCTTGACTCTGGCTGAGAGGCACGCAGTGCAAGTGGAAAGCATGCAGGAAAACCAAGCAGCCCTCTGCCTCTGGAGCTGCTCTGCGTGCTGCCAGCACCCGGCTGCGAGGCAGGCATGGCAGAAAGCAGAACCCTTGCTGTCGCTGCAGCTCTGTCATGCTTGGGCCCCAACGCCTTCTGGTCTCCAATGGGCATTTGCCAGGGCAGAAGCTGTGGTGGCACAGTCACGCATCCCCATCCTCTGCCTCCTGACTCAGGAGCCCACAGAGACTTTGGAGCAGGTCAGTGCAGTGCCATGTGCCTCCCATGAGTCACAAACCTGTGTGAGTGCTGGGCTCCCAGGCACTGCTCACTGGGTGGGTGATGCCGTGTCACAGGAACACCACTGCCCCAAATTTGCCTGCTTCCAGCTCCTAGTTACTGCAGTTGAGATTTCGTTTGCATTATTTGAGCAAAACAATGGAAGCGTCTTGCTTCGTGTGCTTTTACTTAGGAAGACAACAGGACAAATGGTGAAGGATTATGTTTTACAGCACTGGACTGGCTGTGCTGAGCCATAAGCAGCCGGCCCAGGCTGCTGACTGGCTGCCTCCCACCAGCACTGCGAGTATTTGCTGAAGCCATTTTGGTTGTCCCCCCAAGGGGAGGATGTAATTATCTTCTTTTTGCAAGGTTGCATGTAATTTTCTCATCTCCATATAAAAAAAAATAAAAAAAATTGAAACAAGCAGAAATGAACAAGCTAAGAGCCTATTAATTCTTCATCAGATTGAAAGCAAAGCTTGAATTAATCTAATACTATAAATCTTGGTGGTTTTATGAGCATTTCTCTCAAGGAAGCATGCACTCTCCGCTTTGCAAAAAGCTGCAACACCAGCATAAACCCAGTTTGTTGTCCTGGCAACATCAGTGGTTGCCTTCTCTGTATGCCAAATCATAGGTACTCATAGGATCATGGGAAAAATTAGGTGGGAAGGAACCTCTGGAGAGCTGTAGTCTAGCCTCCTGCCCAGGCAGGGTCAGTCGTGAAATCAAACCAAGCTGATCAGGTCTTTCTCTACACAGGACTTAAAAACGTCAAGCGATGGAGTTGGTGCCTCCTCCATGGGCAACACTTCTAGGCTGTTACTACTAGACTTCTAGCCTTCCTAATTCCAGTAATTCTGAGAATAATATTTGGGTTTTGCTGTGTCTGTGATATTTATTCACTGTGTTTTCTATTTTTCACCACTGTGAGTGTATCCAGAAGATGAATTTCCCTTCCACTTTCATTTCTTTCTCTGGCTGCAAGGTTGCTGCACCTTGCTTCATTGCTTATGAACATACTAGCTCAGGCCACACCACTATCTTGCATTCTCTTATCTGCTGAGGTTTTTGATGTCATGGTGATAAGCTTCGCCATAATGTCTGAAGAGTTTCTCCTGCGAACTTAAGATCTGGCTATACTTTTACACATCCCTCTCAGTAAGTCATCCTACCATATGACCAATGGGCTATGTTTTCTTGCATGTGACATTTGTTTTCAGCCCACATTGGCATTGCTTTAGGAAAACATCCCTAGTCAGACTGGTGTTTGCACACTAGCAAGGGAACAAATGCATCCATCCATACAAGTTAAATGTGTGCTTGACTGCTCTTCAGATACACTTACAAGCACGCAAATGTTGCCATTAATCTCCGTCCTTTCTACTGTTGTCATCGATGTAAAGTGCGCTGGGCTAAAGAAAGGAGAGAACATGTGTGTTTGTGTCCTTGTCCTGAAGGGCACCCACTTGCCAACTCTCTTTTAACTGGATTGTTTCATGAGTTTTGTGTTTCACTCTTCTGCTGGTATCGTATTTAGTATACCATGTCCTGTCCAAGGACCAACTGCTGTCCAAGGTTTGGCTTGCTTAATTGAATTATGGTTGCCATGGATAGTGGAAAGGTCAGATTTCATTCTGTATAGTGAATTCTTCAAGTCAAGGTATGTTACAGAGGAAGGGGGAAACCTGGCTCTCAAAGTCTGTGTCAAGGAGACAGGGGTTGAACAGACAGGGATTTTATAAAAGGGCTTTATGGTAATTTGTAGCCCTACATCCCAACGAAAGGCAGCTGGGGCTATGTACTAAATTTGGGTTTATATTGGAAAATCCCAGCTTCACAACCAAGTGCCACAGCTCTTTTTGTGCCTATTTCTGTGCCATCTCCCTGCTTGCTGGACAGAGTCTCCTCAGGGACAGAACTGTGCTTTGCCTCTGACAACTACCAAATACCTCTCAGTCTCTCTAGAGAACCAAGCGAAGGGACTGACATCAACTGCACACTTCTAGGTAGGGCTGGGCAGGATAGCAGAAACGGGTCAGAGAAAACACAGACAAATACAGTGTCAGCATTTCTAGTATTTGGTTTCCAAACATGACATTAGTTTCCATTTCATCCCGTGTTTCCCTTCAGCATCTCTGGGGTGAGAGGATGGAGCTTAGCACCCAGGGATGCCAGGGTGCTAAGCCCTCTACAGACCCCCTGAGGGCTTGGCACTGACCTCTGTACCAGCTTGACATACAGACCCCAGTGCAGCCCTGCCTGCAAAAGGGGGACACAGAGATGGACACCCCAGTAGGAAGCAGCAGAAATCTCTGTGGGAGGGTCTGGGACACAGCAGGAAGTTTAGGAAAAAAACTCTCTTGCAAAATTTTGTTCTGATTGCTTTTGGCTTCTAAGGATGTGAAGGGCAAAAAGCAGTGCAAGGAAAGGGAACATTAATGAGTTGTCACCCTCCAGGCAGGACTCCATGACAACAGATGGGGAAACTGAGGCAAAAGGTAGTGCCTGAAACCTGGCCAGCTGAGTGTTGCCCAACAACATGAGAGAGAGAGTGCAATAAGTTGCATGCTCTGTTGTATTTGATTTTCCAGCGTTCATTCTTTGGACCTCATGGGGAAGGCATGGTTGTGACATGAGAGGAAATTTAGAACATCATCAGCATGGTAAGTGTGATTGTGGGAGACATAGTGAGCAGCTGAGAAAACTGATACAAATGGGTGGATTTCATGGCTTGCAATATAATGCTTTGACCTCCCTTTTCATCAGAGGGACTTAGGTATGTGCTTGCTCACTTACAGTTTTGCTATAGTTCTTTAATTTTGCTAACAGTAGTAATAATAAAAGGCATCTGTGGAAGCCAGAGAGCTGTACAACACAGTCAAGCTGTAAGATCTGTCATGCTGTCTTCTTCTCAGGGCAAACCCCAAAGCTGGCTGAGTTTGGACTTACACTGTCAGCTTGCTGCAGGTCACCAAGAACAAGACTAACTCCAGCAAGGGCACTGCCTGCTTTGGGTTTGCAGAAGATATTCATGCCACATTGTTCTTATTAATTACTGCTCTCTGGAAACATAAAGCACGGGATGAAGGAGAATGAAACAAACAGGCTTATTTAGGTCAATTACAAAAGTACGGGCTAATTGCAAACAAAGTGGTAAAACAGGAGCAGACGGGGCTCAGAGGAAAACAATGTCAACAGTGACCTACATACTCCTGGGGAGTGGGGGGAGGTTAGACAGCAGACTATCTGAATGCACAGCTCAGCACGAGAGGGGTTTGTACGCATCTCTCCTTTCAGGTCCCTGGGCCAGGGCCAGCCTGTGTGCTGAGTGCTGTCCATGCAGTCCATGCAGAGTTGGCCTGAGCACATAAGAACACCCAGGGAGACATCAGCCAAGTGACAGAGTGGCATTGTTCCCCTGTGATGTTTAGCTCCATAGATAGCTGCAAGACCTCTCCCCCGAGCGTCAGGGCAGACCTGGAAAATAACAGCTCCCTGCTTTCCACTCCAGAACAGTTCTGGAGCGAAGATCATAGAATCAATTGTAGAATTAACCAGATTGGAAAAGACCTCCAAGATCATCAAGTCCAACCTTTGACACAACCATCGTGCTTACTAGACCATGGCACTAAGTGCCACGTCCAGTCTCACTTTAAAAACCTCCAGGGACAATGAATCAACCACCTCCCTGGGCAGGCTATTCCAATTCCTGATCACTCTCTCCAGAAAAAAATGTCTTCCTAATATCTAACCTAAACCTCCCCCAGCACAGCTTAAGACTGTGCCCTCTTGTCCTCCTGCTGGTCATCTGGGAGAAGAGACCAACCCCTGCCTGGCTACAACCTCTTTTCAGGTAGTTGTACAGATGGTATAGTTTGTAGGCTCTTGCTTATGCTGCCAGAGGGAGGACAAGTGAAGGACAATCAGTTGCTTAGACACATGCTGGAAAACCTATCTTGTGATCCTTTTTGATCCCTTTCTGTGCCTGTAACAGTAAGGAGCTCTCTCTAACCCAACCTAGGCCAACATAACATAGCCCAACCCAATCTTTCTGTAGGAAACAGGCCCCTGGGAGATCTTAGAGCAGTCAAGCAGCAGCTTTGAGCCTCTGCTCAGTGAGCCCTTGCAAGTACTTTTAAGATATTTGTGAAAAGTATCTGTGCTCTACTACCTTTCACCATTGTCTTAAACCCACTGCCAACAGGCTGAAGTGTGTAGGTGTTGCACTCCACTCACTGCAAAATGTTTATGGGCCCAAAACTGGGAAGAATATAAAGTGACTGCTCTAGGAGAGACCTTTATTATTCCTCCCAGAGCTCAATGGTAATTTCATCCTGTGCTTCATATTTCCAGAGAGCAGTAATTAGGGAGAACAATGGAACACAAATAACTCCTACAAAAGGGAACAAAGATTTGGCATCCCTTATTTAAGTACCAGCTCAGTCAAATGCTTTCCCTATCATGTGGTTTTCAGCTCTAGACTCCCCTTGCAAGCAGGAACCTCCGTATCCAACATCCAATCTCTGTGTGCCTGCCAGCCCTGGCGCCTGGCCAGTCAATGGGAGACAGTCCTCTCCTATCTGCGTTGTGCTGCTCTTGTATCTACCCACATGTAAGGTCCCAGCTAACTGCTCCCTAAAAGCAACGGAGCTCATGCAAGACTGCAGTTCCACTGTGGGTTTTTGAGACTGTCCAATCATTTGGTCCTGTGTGTAAATGGGGCCAGACTCTGTTGGACCTAAGCTTAAAGAAACCCCCCAGATTACCCTAGGTAACATGTCATGGCTTATCTGGCCAGCCAAAGCTGTGATGGTGGGGAGTTCACCAGACCCAGGCAGTGTCTGGGGTGAGTTTTGCCTCAGTTCTTGCTGTATATCCTCCTTCACAGCCTCCATGTAGCCAACAGGAAGCACAACATACATTCAGCAGCTACCCCATGGTATTCTGATAGCCTGCCACTGAAAAATGAACAACACAGACAGATCCAACCTCTGGTGAAAATTTAATAGGGTTGTAACGTCACTTACTTCCCTCCACAAGCTGGCTAATGCACATATGTGTGAGCCAGACCATAGCTAGTGACAGAATAGCTGTTCACACGTACTAGTTGAAATGCTAGAACAGAAGCAGCGGGAGCTGTGGCATTGCCTTCAGGGAGCTGTGGGCCCCTGCAGTGCCCTGGCAAACTTGTCTGCCCCTGCAGCATCCAGGTGCTGGCGAGGCTCTCACGAGGACCACTTGCCACACGTGCTGCTGAGGTGGCTGTGGGAAGTCCAGCAGCCATTCCTGCAGGTTTCAATCAGCAGGCCCAGATTTTTTTTTTTATCAACCACATCTGCCACCTCACAGCAGGCTTGGAAGCATACCTCATTGCACACCGGATGCACATGTGCCTTGGGCATCAGGTGAGTCAGAACACAGCCTTGGTTTGACAGCTCAATGGGCACTTGTGTGCACTTGGCTAATTATGTTAAAAATAGTTTTAAATGAGGGCATGGTTTTTGTTGATCCCTTGAAATGCAGGAGTGAGACATAAGCAGACTAGTTCACCTGTTATAGTAGCAGATCCAAATTTTAAATGGATTTGTAATGTTTTCCTTCAGTTTAGAGCACATTCTTCTAATTTAGGAAAAAAAGTGAGTGTAGCTGTGACTGGGATTTCCACATACACCTTTTGTCTTATTACAGAAACTATCCATCCCTGGCAGATAGAACGATTTTCCAAGGAGTAACTTCCCATCTTCAGCTGGACTTTCTATACTACACATTTTGTTTGTTCTCCTCATGGTTTCTCTTTATCAGCACAATTTCCTGGCAGCCAGCTGAATGGCATTCATGCATGTATATTTTTCTTTTCTGAAAGCACAGCTGGGATCTGCGATATAAGCATTATGGAATAAGCATAAAGCATCTCTGGATGCATTATGAACCATAGATGTCTACATGACTTTTCCATGGGAACACATGAAGAAAAGATCCTGTGTAACTGTTGGCTGCAGTCTAAACATTTCAAGTGAGGTACCAGGAGCCTGATAAAAGGACTCAGGCTATGGTTGGAAATATTTTCCAGAAACTCAGTCTGCTTATCCCTTGTAGCTGTGGCAATAAATGAGAGAAAGGGACAAAGCTCATTGTAGGAAAACAAGTCAACCAAAGCAACTAACTCTCTTCAGGTTTCATCACCTGACATGATGTACATTGAGCTTTGGAAAATTTGTGTGTCCGGCAAAGAATCCTCAGCATGTTTTGCCAGGGCAAACTCATATCTAATTGAGAGGTTAATAATGAAATTATTATTGAGCTCACAGTAATTTTCATAGTTGGAGAAAAATTAAATGCAAAATGCTCTCTAGATATTGCATGGTAGCTGCTTTTCTTCTCTTACCCTCTACCTGTCTAATTTCTCATATAATTATTTTAATTCTGGACTAGACCAAAGCTGTTCATCTTTCCTCCTCCGCCCTTTCCCCACATCTGAGTGCCTGCTGTTTGCTCTTCTAACAAGGCAACAGGTGGAAAGAGGCATAATGACCTGCTGAATCAACATCCCGTAAGGTTAGTCCTGTGAGGCTTAGGATAGTCATTATCCTGACTGGAAAGCAGCACCATGGTCCTTTGGAGGTACTGGGTAGGCAACTCTTACAGAACATTCTTACTGATTGCTCTTCTTCCCAGAGTTTCAAAGCTTGTGGGAAAAATGTGTTCTCTGCTCTTCGCTTGGCCTGAAAGTTGGTTAGGAACACAGCAAGGAGGATGTGGAACAAAATGTCTGTCCCCACTATATCTGCAGATACATGTGAAGCAAGGTCAGTCCATGATCTAAGACGTGTGGAAGCTATGAATCTGCATGAGAGTGATGCTTATCCCTGACTAACTCACCTGATCTCTGAACTGGCCTCAATTGCTCATGCTGGCTGATACAACTTCCAGTTTGAAGCTCCCTCTAGTACCAGGAGAGCAGGTCAGCTCCTGCACATCGGTGTCTGAAAAAAATGAAATTCCGTTCTCAGAATTGTTTCTCTGACTAAGAAAACAATTTTAAACTGACAAAAGCCAAGTTGATCAAACAACCACCCCGGGGCATGGCTGCAGTATTGTATCAACACACTGGGGTTTCAGATGCGCATCCACAGTGTGTGGGCAGCACTCAGCCGATCCAGTGATGGGACTATATCTGCCCTCAGCCAGTCAGCATGACTGGCTGGAGAGCACATCATACTCCCTGCCTGGCCACAGGTAGTGAGAAGAGCTTGCGCGTAAGATGAACAAGTTCGAGGAAAGGTTTGATATCACACTGAGAAGACTCACATCGCACTTCCGTTCCATTGCCTTGTGTCCTCTTTTATAATGATATTTTTAACTAGGAAAATAATTTTGTTTAAAATCACTTCTGAAATGTTCCTTTTACTTGGAGCCCTACAGGAGCATTACAGAAATATTGCAAGATGCAATTTCTTAGAAAAGCACAGAGGATTTCTGCAACAGAGAAAAAACATTTTCAGATACTTCATTACCTAATGCTTAAAAATACAGCATTTAATTTACTGAGGCATCTGTTCTCTGACATTATTTAAGGCGCCCCTGAGAAGACTACTTTAAGAACACATCATTCAAGACTGAATGCTGGAAATGCCAAAGAAAAATTATATAATTTATTCAAGGTACATTGTCCTTTCTGTCAAGGAAGAATTCATGACCTCTAGAGTAAAGCTGAAAGTCCTGTTGCCTTTGCTTTTCATTAACTGATCTCAGTCCAAGTGCTGCCCTGTGGAGGTGGGACCTACAGGAACAAGCCTTGTTCTGCAGTAAAGGCAATCTATGGCAATAGCGAGGAGGCAAAAGTGGCACAACAAAAGAAACAGCAGCAATCAGTGGGGTGGGTGAGCACAGGGAGAAGCACATGGCTCAGCACAAGCCACACATGTGAACCTTTAATGAGCTTCGACAGAAGCAGCAGAGAATGACTGGCCAACAGATTACCAGCTTGACTGCTGCCGTGGGAGAGCTTATTTTGGACACCACGAGCAAGAGCAACATCAGGCAGCAGGTTCATCAAGCAGCAGATTTACCAATTGTATCTAGACATGTCACTGGATGAAAAGTAGTTTCTCCATTTCAAGTGGTTTGGAGGATAGAACTGGAAGAACAGAAGCCATTCAGGTAGGTTAGCATCATTACCCTGGTTTTACCCAAGCTAAGGCTCTGGTACTTGTAGAGTCAGTGTAAGGGTTTTGCACTAACTTTTCATAAATTTGATATTACAATTGGAAAATAGAGCCCTTTGAATGATGAAACAGGTGTGTGGTAAGACTTGTACTGCAATACCTAGAAGAAGCTGGCGATTCCTGCCTGTTTCCATTTTTTATTATTGAGATAAAAGAAAAAGGAGCACATGTTTGCACTAACAAAACCACACAAAAAGTTTTTTTTAAAAATGACTGGCAAGACCTTTCTCTTTAAGACAAGCTGAAGAAACTGTGACATTTCAGCCTGCTTCAAAAATAACTAGAAAGATAGTATGCTTTAGTCTGAAAATCAGAAACATCCGTTCCCTGTCCCAGTTCCTTTTCACTGAATTTAGAAGTCCAATGATGTTTCAGAGTCAGGCTGTCTCTTCAGTCACTTCACAGACACAAAGAATTGTAATCACAAATCACATTATGCTGTGCTCAGCTTTCAACAAAAGAGGAACAATTCTAATTGCATTTAAACAGCGTCTCCCAAGCACACATTTCAGCTGTCCCTTGTTTTCAAAGACATCCCTCAGTTCTTTCTCAGTGTATGCATGTTTCTCCCAAGTGTGATGACTCTGATGTTTTACTACTGAACAGCAGAAATTTAAGAACTACTGACTACATTTTCTTCCCCTGTGCAGTGCCATGTCCCTATCCTGTACAGGCTGGTGCACATTTTCAACTCCATGTCCACCGTGAGTAGTTCAAATCACTAGAATTGATAGTCTGGATAAAACTAAGCACATGTGTAGATCTTTGTAGAAGAGGGATTTTATTTTTGCAGCATCAGCTCTGGTTTCCTTCATGAATTTCTCCTTGCCCTTAGCAACAAGACACTGTTATTGAGCAATAGGACAGTAGAGCTGGTAAAAATGGACACTATTCACATTCTCTAAAAGAATCCTTTTCTTGTGTACTACCTCTTGGGTTGCATACCATGTCTGGGGCTGAAAGCTAAGACAGCTAAATGATTCCATGATGCTACACTTTTTTTCCTAGCTCCATGGACTTAAATTACTTTTAAAAACAACTGCAACATTACCCACTCTTGCAGTGTTTTTGCAAATCTCACAAAATTTGATATTTTTTGGAAAGCCACAATTCCTGAATCCTTGTGATTTTTGACATGGCAGCAAGCATGAATTTCTTTGTCCATGTGTGTATCAAAACAAAAGCCTATCAAATGTTAGAAACTGACATTTTTAATTCACTTCCTGCCCTGTTACTGTGACATGACTGCAGTTGACAGAGATTAGAAAGATGTCCTGTTCTGCCTGTGGGTGTTTTCATCAATATATGCAGCTTTCTGACCAGTCAAACCTTAAGATTTTAGTGCTGCAAACCCTTGTGCCTGCTCAGAACTCCACCTGGAATGCAAATAACCTTTTCCTGAAATTCAGGCAGTGCAGGTTCACACAGTCACAAGCTGTGATGGTGGCAGTGTGCCTGCCACAGCGGGGAAGACCATATCCCATGTAGATCATCTGTCATGGTAAATCTGTGCCTGGACTTCAGCAATTTTTCATAGACTGCATTTTTTGAAGGATCATCTCCAATTGCTACAAATACTCTGGGTTTGAATTAGTGACTGAAGATGGGGCAGTCACCAAAGACAGAAAAAGGAGCAGGGCACCCACCATAGGAAAAAGGAAGCCAGAAGGATGCTCCAAGGACAGAGGACAGATTGCAATAAATGGCAGAGCTAGCAGGACTTTTCCACCCCAAGAAATGCTGGTTTCCTTTCTCCCTTTTAAGACTTTGCTGTGACCAGTGTGAACACACTTTTTAAACTCAGAGAGTTCACTACATCCTAAATGTATGCCCCCTGACAGCAATTCAGGCTTGGTGGCTTGTGAAATCTGCCTCCCCACCTCGTCTCATGTGGTTAGTAGCTGCCATGGCGTGGTAGGGCAGATGTCTGTCTGCCCATTTGGGATGCACAGGTTAGCATTGCGGCTTCTGCACTCTTCCATGAGGAACAGATACTAGACAGCTCCAGGGTAAAATCTTCTTGCTGGCCTGATATATGTTTGCTTATATGCTCTCACCGGCTATGAGCCAGTACACAAATGTCCAAATTTCTGACTGCATGGGCATCTTGATGTGGCAGTGGGCTACCAGACTCTTAGCAAAAACTTTGAAGAGCTGAGAGGAGAAGGAGCTCCAGGACCCTATGAGAGTGGGAAACTATGGGAATCCATGCCACTGTGGGGCCATGGAGTCCCATGGTGAACCAGGAACATCCAGCTCAGCTGCTTATGGGTTTGGCCAGCAGCCTTCACACCAGCTAGCTCTGTGAACACTGCAGCCCCAATAAGGATCCACATGTCAGATGTGAAGTGTTAGAAGACGTGTCTTGTCCAAGCCAGGCTGCCCTGTGTAAGGCAACACTCAGGAACTTTTGCATCCCCATAGTGAAATGCAGGACCCATGTTTTTCTAGAAGCACCCTGAGTGAGCAGCGCTGCTCTCGAGACAACCAGGCCCAGTGTGATGACCTACCCTTAGAGAGGAGGAAGCACTCAAGAGTTGTAAATGCTTGTAAGTCGAAAGGAACCATAAAAGTCAGAGTCTGCAAACAACGTGGTTGAATTGCAGACACATTAATTTGCATCAAGAGTTCGAGCCGTTTGAGAGACCAATATGGGTTAAATAACACTTGTTGCTGTCCTACCTTTGGTACCATGTATGGGCCAGTTTCTCAAATCTCTAGTGTCACTGTCCAAGGGATGTTTGATGTTTGCTTAGCTGTTGTTGGTCATGTCAAGGCAAGTGTCGTTCGGTTATTTTGGGAACCCCTGTATTCAGTTTGAATGATAAGCCAACCATTTTGCCAGAGACACAGGACAGCGGCAGGTCCAACCATGGTAAAGGTGCCAGGGCGACCGGGGGCTGGGGGCACAACCATGTCCCGTGAGGGGCGGCGGGCGCGGCAGGGCAGGCCCCTAACGCGCCCTGACCCTCCTCTGGGTCCCCCTCGGCTCCTGTGTGGGAGACGCGCCCCAGAGCCCCCATACAGAGCCCCCATACAGGTCCCCATACAGGTCCCCACATACAGAGCCGGACCAGCGCTGCCGCCCCCGCCCCACACACCGCCGGGCCCGACCACCGCGGCCGCCGCGCCGCGATCCCTCCGCCGGCGCCGCCCGTCTCCCTCC